>CM055404.1:74481771-74499362 GCA_029228625.1 Pseudolycoriella hygida
AAGTACGAAAAAGAGTTTCGCGGGAACGATAGCTTGGATGGCACCGGAATCGATTCGGAGCGAACCATGGTCCGAAAAGGTGGACATCTGGTCATATGGTGTGGTTTTGTGGGAGATGTTAACCTGTAAAATTCCGTACGAAGGTCTTAACTCATCGGCTATTATTTGGGGTGTTGGCAACCATTCTATGAACTTACATATTCCGGAAACGTGCCCTGACAAACTTCGTCGCATTATTGAATTGTGTTGGAAAGTTGAACCGAAACACCGTCCGAGCTTCAAGCTTATTCTCAGCCATTTGGAAAAAGTCGAATTCTTTCAATAAATTCCAACGCACAAACGTTCGACCAATATTTTAAAATCCGATGTAGTAGACACATCTGAATACAGACTTTCCGATCCATTCAACACTTCACAGTACAAAGTAATGTTTAATGTAATATAGAAACTAGGCATTCCAATTAGAGGTGAGCGGGCGGGTATTTTCTATAAAAATAATATCGGGCACGGGCCGAACGGTCATGAAAATTAGGTCCGCCCGCTCACCTCTAATTCCAATAGCATAAGTGGAAAATGTGTTTGTGAATACTGCTGTTTACTCCTTTTGATTCAGGCAATCATAATATTACAAATGTTTATGAATATGTTGAAAAAATTCTGCCGTAATTTGCATAAGAAACTCAGTGACGTCATTTTGAGAGAGAAAATATATGAAATTCTCTCTCAAAATGTCATCACTAAGTTTCTTATGCAAATTACGGCAGAATTCCCGACGAATTCAGAAGGCACCCTGGTGCCGAAAAAGTTAATGTTGGATGTGTGAACGGCTATATTGATATGGTTCCGACTCGGCACCAGGCTGCCTACTTGAGATGATCTTGAGAAAATCTGTTATTGTCATCGCAACGGCAGTAACGAGTTCTATACGTTACATAAACTTCAATACGGCACCAGGCTACTGCTGCGCTCTATATTAACAATAGAAAATATCAAGTACGCAGCCTGGTGCCGAGGTAAAATTAATATGACGTATAGTATTTCCACCAAGAATATCCGGGTTCAATCCTGGTGGGGAAAAATTCTGTAAAGGATTTTTCTTCAATGTAAAGCATGAAAGTAACGTTCGAAGGCATATATATATATAGGTAGTTGTGAATTTGGTGCCGCAGCGAATCATACATAGAAGATAAGATATTAATAAATTAATAAATGTAACCCATTTTCCTTTTTTTTTGTTCAAATGAAATGTTGCATATGTTGGACATTTATAAATTAAACAATTATGAAAAAAATATGTATCGCAAAAGATACAATGCAATGAATTTAAAAAAATATATATATTAGACGCATGTCGCATAAGGAATATTGTTTACATAAGATATGATGAACACTTCAAAGAGGTGACACATTAAAGTTAAGATTTATGACCCTTCATGAATTCTTGAAGGGATGTATGCATTCCGTTTAAGCGAATAATATAAATACGATCAATACTCCCCATACATTTGATTCTAGCAATCATAGTGTGTACATTGTTCATTTAAAAATTATATTGTGAAAATAAAATTATAAAAGTTTGTGAAAAAGAAAATTAGTTGTTATTATTTGATGAGCTAAGTTTTGTGAGATTAAACTGATTAATCAGCCCTCAAGCCTTCCGTCTTGGAATTTCAGGCGACAAGTAATAGAACAATAAATTTTCTTGAAGCGGCTGTAATTGTAATTCAATTTGAGATTTATTCTAAATTGAAAATAGCAGCGCTATTTTTTCTGACGGAGCATTCACATTCGACGCCGCTGGTCTACCTTCAAAGGTTGTCTGCTATCTTCAATTCTTTACCAGCTCCACCGAGTAGATCAATATCCAATGGTTTAGAATTCGCTAGAGAAATCAATGGTGTAAAGTTGTCTCGGAATGAAGAAATAGGTTCTTATGACGTCACCTCATTGTACCCCAGCATTCCAATCCCATATTCTATGGAATTGTTAAGGAAATGGTTAATTAAAAATGATATTGAGGAAAAAATGGTTAATGCTTATGTAGACCTAGCTCACCTATGCATGAAGCAAAACATCTTCCAATTTCGGGCGCATATCATAAACAAACCAAAGGCACGAGTATTGGAAATTCATTGTCGAGCTTTATAGCAGAACTGTTCATGAGTGATTTTGAAACCAATATGTCAACAGATCCGAATTTCCCTAGGATATATACACCTGGATGATATTTTCGTAGTGTTGAACAGGAGAAAATTCGATGCTGTCAAAAAATTATTCGAAGACAAGATGGATACCATTGACAAAGGCGCAGTTAGATTTACCATCGAAAGGCAAATTAACAACCAGCTCCCTTTCCTCAACACGCTTGCTCAAATTGTTGATAACACCTTGACGATAGACGTGTATCGTAAACCATCTAGCACAAAAAGATACAGTGTAAGACCTGTGGTAGATATTATTATGGGATGACAATCAGGCAACTAATAACTCGATTTTTTGAACATATAAATTCCAAGAATTGGAAAAATAAGACGGCTGTGGGCAAACACTTATTCAAAACTAATCACGAAAACGACATCACGACCCTAAAATTAGTTGAAGAAGTGAGACGCCCATGGAACATCGTATATAATGAAGGAATCCACATTCGTAAGAACTCTCATTTAAATCTATTGAATGAAGATAAGGGAGATGTCGATTCCCTTATACTGACCTTGAGAGTGTCTCTGAGGCAATTGGAAGTGGTAGATCCAAATTTTTGCCTACGATTTCTTGTTTGATTTTGTATATTTCACGTGTGAGTATAGTTGGTGGTTAAAGTATTGGTAGTTGTGAGTGTTTGTTCGAGACGAGTGTCAAAGCGTCCAGAAATTGACGTTGTTTATTTTGAAATGACGTCAGTGATATTGAGATAAACATCAATAAGTCTTGTATTTGTGACTGTGTTTCCATGTTAATCCATAAGTTCTCATGGTCAACTCGAAATTTACCGAGAGTAAAGTTGACAGTTAAAAATTGTTCTTGTATCTGTTTCTGAAGAGCAATGTGATTTTGTGTCATGTCATACATAATTTTAGACATGGATTTAATCAATGTTGTATGTTTGTCGATTGTAGATTCGGGATTTCGTTGTTGATTATCCATACGATCGAAATGTGGTAAGTATTTTTGAGCGTCCTCTTGGGAAAGCGTACCGAAAAGAGCGTTGTTTCCAATAACGTTAAAAGCGCCTCGTTTTTGTCTTTTTGTGTCTTGTTTAACAAACCAATGCATGTGGAATTCTTCGATTTCAGACATTGTCAAGTTAATAATGTAATGATTGTACTACATTGTACTACATTGAACTACATTGTCGATTAAAATGTCAGCTTGCTTGTCGGATTCCAAGTTGTATAATGTTTCGAATTTTTCGCAAATATTTGTGGCTAGAGCAACGATTTGTTTGATATCGTTGAAGTCTTCCTCAAGCGTGGTTAAATTGATGTGACATACAATATTCCATTCGTTATTGTAAAGTGTTCAAAATAAATTCCAAAGGAATTGTTAACGATGGGCAAATAAACAAGGGTTTATTTTTAATGGGCTATAGGCCGTATTTCAAAGTCTTTATTACTAAATTATAGTTGTCGACGTTTCGGGTACATTGAAGTCCATTCGATGTCGGTTGCCGTCTTGGTCAGGTTCGCAATGAGCGACGACTGCTGTGCGTGTGTAACTACTGCAATGCTCTTTTTTGAAGGAGCATCAATATCACCAGCTTATTGCGCTTTACTTCGCTCAATCAATGCCGATAAATGTAAACCACTCATACACACCCCCTCGCAATGACATAGCAAAATCAACACAATGCCAAATAATTTCCGTTTTTCAGTCCACATCACTATCGCATACATTTGTTAATTCAATTTTCAGTCTTAATTTGACACTACACTACAGCTGTGTATAGATTTTTATGTTCCTAGTTCTCAATTCAAATTGATATCAAAATAATTCTTGACAGTAATCTTATTATTTTTTATCGTGCTTAACACGATCGAAATACTAGGTGAATATTTCAATTTATTATTTTGGTTTGAAATTTGCTGTTTATTTCACTATTTCAGTATACTTGTGATAATCGTCAAATTGTGCAATGTATTAACGTAATCAATGTATTTTAAATTTCAGTCTGGATAATGGCGTACACA
Organism: Pseudolycoriella hygida; assembly: GCA_029228625.1. Lineage (NCBI taxonomy): Eukaryota > Metazoa > Arthropoda > Insecta > Diptera > Sciaridae > Pseudolycoriella > Pseudolycoriella hygida. The sequence continues at coordinate 74,485,959 of CM055404.1, forward strand.
ATGTACCCGAAACGTCGACAACTATAATTTAGTAATAAAGACTTTGAAATACGGCCTATAGCCCATTAAAAATAAACCCTTGTTTATTTACCCATCGTTTGGAATTATTTTAATTGGAATTTAAAAATTCTTATATTAATCTAAGGAATTGTTTAATTGACGAAAAATGAATTTATTTTCGTTATGTAAAGTAGAGTAATTTGTCTTCGCCAATGTTATGTGGAACATCACCCTGTTATTCTAGGTTTGAAGGAACGCTGTTCAGGTGAGGTCAAAATAAATAGTTCACTACGTTGTATGTGCATGGTAGTAACGATTATTTAGCCGAAATATTTAGTAAAAAGGAATACACGAAAGGAATAAATTGATATTTTTTTAACAAAATTTTTATAATTCAAATCGAATTACAAGAATGAAATCAAAAATGTATTCATTGTTTGGGGTTCTTTCCAAAGTTAATTGTAATATATATTCAATTGCTGACTTTAATCGTATGACGCTCATTATTTTCTTCGCAGTTTGAGACACTTTGTGACAATGCAATCGTCGTCGATTTCCCCGCATCGTCACCAGTACCGTTAGACTCAACGAATCCATCGTCACGAGAAACGTCTCCAGCAGATCTCTCAAACGATTCCAAATGATTATCTGAAGTAAATTCTTCACCATTCGTCTCATTGTTATGCACGGTGACGGTTTCATCATAACGACTATTTTCTCGAACAGCAGGGACGATATTATCAGTGTTTCCAGCCACAACCGTCTTAGCAACTTTCGGCTTAGGAGGGACATTCTCATCACCAAAAATGGAACTCGAGCTCGAATCACCTTCTTCTTCGCGGTCAATGTCCAAAGCTTTAGTAATGGTCGATGAAATTTTGCGCTTGTGTCCCAATGAATCTTGAATGAACCCTGTAAATTGAATATATGAATCTATTGACAGATCGCTACAAGTTCAGAATCTTACGATCGGCAACCTTGTTTGTGTTGGTAGAAAACTGAATAATCAAAACCAACTTCAGTTAAAGGATATTTTGTTAGATGTGTCAACACTTAGTTGAATATAATTTTGTTAACGCATTGAATAAATCATTACCTTTTATACACTTGTTAAAACCAGACGTTTAATTATTAATTCCGCTGCACATCTATAAGTAGATATTTATTCGCTCTGAACGGATTAGTCAAATTCCTTCAGGTTATGGGACCAAGAGCGTAATTAATTGTGAAGATTTAAAGTGTATAAAATAGATTGAGGTAATTGTAAAGTGAAGTGTTATGAAAAATGGCGGCTGCGAACAATTTTATGCCGACCATTGAAAAGTTGACTGGTCGAGAAAACTTCACTACTTGGCAATTTGCAGTCAAATCATATTTGGAGCACGAAGGCTTATGGCAGTGCATTGAACCAGCCGGGGAAGATGCAGATAAGGAAATTGATGTTGCCAAGGATACAAAAGCTAGAACTAAAATAATTTTGCTGATAAAACCAACGAATTTCGTTCATGTGCAAGAATGTACCACAGCAAAGGAGGTATGGAATAAATTGATTGAAACTTTCGCAGATTCCGGGTTAAGTCGTCGAGTTAGTCTGTTGCGAAATTTGTGTATGTCAAAATTGGAAAATTTTTCCAACGTCGAAGAATATATTAATTCGATCATCTCAACGGCACATAAGTTACGAGGAATCAATGTTCTGATGACTGAAGAATGGGTTGGATCGTTTCTATTGGCGGGTTTACCTGAATCATACGGTCCGATGATAATGGCTATTCAAAGCTCTGGTTTAGCAATTACAAGTGATTCCATTAAAACTCAGCTATTGCAAAACATCAAAGCTTCAACAAATGCTGAATCCCCAAAACCTTTATTTTCGTCAAAATCAAAAGCTAATCGAAGACATCCATCATTTTCAAAGCATCATTTTCAAAAAAAGTTTGACAAGTCTGCAAGTTCTCAACACAAAAACTTTAAGTGCTTTAATTGTAACTTATATGGTCACAAAGCTGACAGTTGTCCTGAAAGTAAGAAGAACAATTTTAAAGCCAAGAATGTCAACAGTACGACCGAATGTGATGAACGAGCTTTAGGTGTTGGTTTATCGAATGGACTAGTGGATAACGATTCATGGGTAGTCGATTCTGGTGCGACTTATCACATGTCTATGAGGAATGATTGGTTATGTGAAAAGAAACAAACAACGGTTGACAAGGTTTCAGTGGCAGATGACAGAGATGTCAAAGTCGAATCAGCTGGTAAAGTGTTTTTAAAAGTTGACAGTGGAAATGTTTCCGTTAACGAAGTATTGTATGTTCCTGAGTTATCAACAAATTTATTATCTGTTTCCCAAATTGTGGACAAAGGCTTCAAAGTTATTTTCGATAGTAGTGGTTGTCAGTTTTTGGATAAAGATTTTAATGTTTTTGCAACTGGTCGTCGCGAACGAAATTTATTTGTTTAAAATGTGAACAAAAACTATGGATTGGCAACAAACGTTAAAAATCGTGATTTGTGACATCGACGTCTAGGACATTTAAACGATGTAGATTTATCGAAGCTGAACAATGGCCTTGCCGACGGTATAAATTTTGTGAAGCCGAAAAGTGTAGAACCTTGTGTAAATTGTTTGAAAGGAAAGCAAACGAGATTGCCCTTTCCGAAGGAAGGTTCGCGAGCTTCATCAATGCTGGAGATTATTCATTCTGACATATGTGGCCCTATGGAAGTTTTGTCATTTGGAAAGTTCAAATATTTTTTGACAATTATCGACGACTTTACTCGAAAAGTTTTGTTCACTTTTTTGAAAAAGAAAACTAATGTTCTGACGTATTTCATGAATTTCAAAGTAACTGTTGAAAAACAAACTGGACATCGCATCAAAATGTATCGATCGGATAATGGAGGAGAATTTGTGAACAACGATTTTTAGAATTATTTGGCTGAAAACGGCATTCAATTTCAATCATCAAATTCATACACTCCTCAACAAAATGGTCTCGCAGAGCGGATGAACCGCACATTAGTTGAAAGAGCACGCGCTATGCTTTTTGATGCAAAGTTACCTAAAACTTTTTGGGCAGAGGCAGTTAATACAGCTGTTCATGTAATAAATTTGTCACCTGCGAGTGGTTTGGATAATATGACACCGAACGAGGCTTGGTATGGTAGGAAACCTGATCTGTCACATTTACGAGTGTTTGGCTGTAAGGCGTTAGTACACATTCCTAAAAATAAACGTCAGAAGTTGGATCCCAAAGCTCAAGAACTTATATTCGTTGGGTACAGTCAACAGAAGAAAGGCTATCGATTTATTGATCCTAAGACAAAGACACTGATAGAGAGTCGAGATGTTACATTTCTTGAAGATCAGGTAATTGAAAATATTGACACGTCAATTGTTGTTCCAGATGAGTTGGATACTGTTTGTTTGAGCTTCGAAGAAGAATCATGTTCAGTGGAGGAATTGCCAATTCCTCTGGTTCTAGAAGAAGAAGAAATTCATCAAACCAATCTTCAGAAGACATTTTTGAGGATCCAGATAATGTGGTAGAACGTTTGCCAATTTCAAATCAAGAAGAAGTTCGTCGATCAGAAAGAGTTCCAAAGCCGAAGGTTTTTCCTGATTATGTTATGTATCAAGTTACAACGCCTATTTTGGAAGATCCACAAACGGTGGATGAAGCCTTGAATCGTCACGATGGAGAGCTTTGGAAAAAAGCGATACTTGAAGAGTACAAATCGCTTATTGAGAACCATACATTGGATTTGGTGGACCTTCCGCCCGACCGTAAACCTTTTGCCAGTAAATGGGTGTTCAAAAGCAAACGGAATGCGGATGGCGTAGTTATACGACATAAGGCACGATTGGTTATTAAAGGATTTTCGCAATGTAAAGGCATCGACTATCACGAAACTTTTTCTCCAGTTGTTCGTTACAGCTCACTACGTTTCTTAATGTCACTTGCCGTTCAGTTGGATTTGGAAATTTATCAAATGGATGTTGTTTCCGCTTTCCTTCAAGGTGACGTGGACGAAGAAATTTATATGCTTCAACCTGCGGAATTCGCGAAAGGAAATCAAGTTTGCAAATTGAGAAAAGCTCTCTATGGACTAAAGCAAGCTAGTCGTTGTTGGAATGTAAAATTCGATCGTGCTCTTAAAGAAATTGGTTTCCGTCAAATGAAATTAGATCCATGTGTCTACGTACATTCGGATGGAGTCAAACGAATTTTTTTGGCTCTTTATGCTGATGATTTGATGATTTTTTCTAATAACATTTCTATGCTGCGCGTTTTAAAGTCTGAGTTACAGCTTCGTTTCAAAGTTACTGACCTTGGTGAAGCGACATATTGTTTGGGACTTCGTATTACTCGTGAATGATTTTTTAGATCAGCAAAGGCACACTTTGGATTTGTTGCATAAATTTAACATGAGTGATTGCAAACCAATCTCGACTCCTATGGATTTCAATCAAAAGTTGACGAAAGATATGTCGCCTAAAACAGCAACTGAGAGAGAAGAAATGAAAAACATGCCATATCAAGAGGCAGTTGGTGGGCTCCTCTATCTTTCACAAGGTACACGGCCCGACATTTCCTACGCCGTAAATACTGTCAGCAAATACAATGCGAATCCAGGCAAAGCTCACTGGACAGCGGTTAAACGCATTCTTCGCTATTTGAAAGGTACTTCTGACGCTAAACTTAGCTATTCGAAAAGTAGTTGTTCCGCTCCTTTTGGTTACTCAGATTCTGATTGGGCCAATGATTTCGACGAAAGACGCTCTTGTACTGGTCTTGTATTTTTGTCCCAAAATGGGTCGATTTCATGGTGCTGTAAAAGACAACCGACAATCGCACTATCATCGACAGAGGCAGAATATATGGCCCTCTCAACATCCTGTCAAGAAGCTCTATGGCTTCGACAATTTCAAATGGATTTATTGTGTCTTGAAAAATTGGATGCAATTCGGATTTTCTGTGACAATAATGGTGCTATTGACTTATCACAGAAAAATGGTTACAATTCACGAACTCGCCACATCGATATTAGACATCATTTTGTTCGTGAATGTCTTCAAAATCGTACAGTACTAATCGAACATATTGGTACAGAATTTGTGGTTGCGGATATTTTAACAAAACCCCTAACGAAAGACAAGCATTTTTTTGTACAATGGGTATGAAATTTTAAATATTTTCCTTTTATTTTTTTTTTTTCTTTCTTCAAATTACTTTTTTGAATTTTTTGAGTTAAAGTAATTTTTTGTTTATTAAGTTTGTCTATTTGAAGTTATTTTCGATTAAAGGGGAGTGTTGGTAGGAAACTGAATAATCAAAACCAACTTCAGTTAAAGGATATTTTGTTAGATGTGTCAACACTTAGTTGAATATAATTTTGTTAACGCATTGAATAAATCATTACCTTTTATACACTTGTTAAAACCAGACGTTTAATTATTAATTCCGCTGCACATCTATAAGTAGATATTTATTCGCTCTGAACGGATTAGTCAAATTCCTATTCCTTCAGTTTGACTTCCAATAAAAAAATCGTTCCAGTTCGTCCGTACTAGCACCACCATCCGCTGCGACTATTGTTGCGGTTCGTCGAAAACTGTGACCGGTATACAGCTCTGGATTCGGTAATTTCAGGTATTAAGCAACTCTGTTTGGTATTTGTGCGATTGTATTCTTGCCAATCGGCTGAGAAACGCACTTATCACCGCGTTGACAAATGAAGAACCGATTTGTGGATGACCGTGCTGGACGAAGAGCGATGTAACGTCTGACAATATCAATCGACGTCGCGCTTGTTATCGAGAAAACTTTTTTCTCATAAATTTTGGAGTCCGGAATGCGTACAATAATCTCTTTCCTCCAAAAGAAACTTCTTTATTTCGTCAGGCTCAAAAACTCGTATCCAATCATTTTGACTTTGAGGAACGATAGGAGGCGTGAATATTTCGAAATGGTAACATTGTGATTGGAAATTATGGTCTTCTTTAGCATTAAGCATAATGCTCCATAGGGTAGTGGGCTTGTACCGTTGTGCTGCCTGCTTAAAATACGCCAAGAATACCTCTTCGTCTAGCGAATCGGTACCTTGTTGCGAACGCCAATCGTTGAATTTTTTATACGCTTCGAGATATCGCTACGCTGATTTCCTCGGAGCAACTGCTCCATTGCAGCATTACTGCCCTTCAAAATACTTTCCGGTAAACTACTTGCCGATTACATTTTTCCTCCACGATAGTATAGTAACACCGAAACGATTTTACTTCTCGATTTAAGGAAATAAACGCGACGATCAGTTCGATTTTCGGAAAATTTTTTTGTGAATGCACGTGCTCGATGTCAATTTAATGAATGGCGGTCAAAGTAATTATAATCGGCTCACTCGTGTTAATTCGTAATTGAATCGCAAAGAGAAAGTAGATAGAGGCATTATAAGTAGTAAATAACGTTTGACATGCGTGTGAGTATAATACATTTAGATGCACTCTCATTTATGTAATAATGTCGAGGTGGGGGCCTATATTAGTCTGAAATGCTAGAAGTATGAGTAACAATTTTTTTTTTTTCGTTTTAATCTGATTTTAGAATTTAGACTTTGGTTGGTAAGAAACTTTTAGTAGATTTCGCGAATTTCGATGAAATGTCATAGTTTCAATGAAAGGCCAATGTAAAGTCCATTAAATGACTCGAGACGAAAAAGATTATTAAAAATTCGAAGTGTATGGTTGAGCCTTGAGAGTATTGTAACATTCAGAGGCGATTATTTACCTCGTTTCACTCGGTAAATAAACCCCGCCTCTTCATGTTACAATACTCTCTCAACTCACACATACACTTCGAATTTTTAATAATCGTTTTTCGTCTCTCGTAATTTAAAAGACTATTGTTTGTTCGGTGTTCTCTTCTTTTTTATTTGTGAATATAAAAAAAATGTTAGTATATTCGGAATTTGTGGTGATATTGAAAGGTAAAATTAATTTTGTAAATTAGAATAAAGTAATTGGGATAATATGTTAAATTTTGTATCGTGACGCCGTTTCAAAAATCGCAGAACAAGTGAATCGTGGTATACTGTTGTAGGCAGTTCTTTCTATTGTAGTGTGCAGTTGTGTTGTGTTGTACGCGGTTTTATTGATTACATTGAAAATTTACAAACGGTAATAAGTGTCCTTAAATAGTTGAATTTGTAAATTAAAAATTTTTTTGGGTTTTTTAGGTATCCGTGCTTTCTTTGTGGTTCACGGGTGTTAGAAGATGGTAACATAGTCGACATTAGTTTGGAAGAAAATCAGTTGACAGAAAAATTGAAATATGGAAGAATATAACTTGGATTGGTATGAAATGTGTGGAAAATGAAATTTCTTTAAAAACATCCGTGGGGGTGTAGATGAGTGAGAAAAAAAATGTGATGTGAAAATAAAGAATTTTGAATCGTGAATATTTTGTGTTGTTTCTTGGATGCAATTGCAATTGATATGTGAATTTGTTGTCTTATAATGAGCGGGAAGAGAGAAAAAAAAAATTGTTTGTTTGTTTTTTTTTTTGGAATATTTCTTTAATGAAGCGAAAAAAAAGACTGCTCACAAAAAACGATCTTTTCAACAACAAATTACAATAAATAAAATTCATCTACTCTACTATTCCCTAATGTTGCCAGAATGCAAGCCGCATTGCCTCTCTGAATAGCTATTGAAATCTTCTGTAATAAGAAGTCTTTCGAGCGTGATTCCCCTGAAGCTGCTCTCATTAATGACCCTAGTTTGCCTATGAATTTCTTCGTTTCTGGACCCATGCAACCTAAAGTTTCAAAAGCAATAGGAGTGAATAAATAATTTTCTTTTAAATATAATGATTATGCTTATGTCTCTCAGCGTTGTCGGCTATTGCACGCGCTTTCCTAGAAGATTCAGTGACGTATGATCGAGCTAACGTGTCTCGAATAGTCACATCCCAGAGAAGAGACTTTCCCTGACTCCACGGAATTAGGGTCATACCATCAGGTCGTTTGCCATCATCTCGGGAAATACCTGGTGGTCGTATTATATTTGGGAATCCTGCAGAAGAAAATGCATGAGAAATAATTTTATTGACTTCGTCGTGCCTAGAAATTATCCCTGCTTTTTTCTTGCAAGTCAAACCATGCAAGCCGTCCTTTTTAACCATAAAGCCACAAATGCACTCATGTTCCTCACATAGTTGAGAGCCTAAGCGAAGACCAACAGCAATTCTCGCGGAATTGTTATCTAATAGCAAACCTGTATTACTCGATGGGACCACCTGCAGCCACTTTGAAGATTCATTAGTAGATGACGCAAGTAGTCTTGCACGAGTCACAGGTTCACTAGAATCAAACATCCCAGAAAACTTGCTGTTGATCTTCGGAAGATCCCAATTTCTCTGTGCTTTTTTCTGTTCGTCGTTTCCTGGAATAAAATCTTGAGGAATTTCCTCAATTAGCCCTAAAATATTATCATCAATTATTTGCAAATTAAATTTTTCTAACAACTTATTTGACAGATCACATGAAGAATACACAGATGATAAATAGGCCGGCAATGCCAAGTCCTCAACTTTCCGAATACCCAAACCCCCAAAAGGTAAAGGAAGAGTAGCTTGGTCCCAAGAAGATTCAGACATTCTAACGTTTGTAATCGTTTCAATAGTTGAACGAAAAATTTCGTCAACATCTTTTAAACGATCACGTAATAAAAATGTCCTAGAAGAACGCAATAAGTAATTAAACCTACAACTACCTAAAGACTTCCTGAAAATACACAAGGCGGGGTGAACATCCATCAACTGTAAACGATCACACATTAGCTTGATCGTTTCAATTTTAGATGAAAACATTCTCTTTAAACCTGACTCAAAAATTGGTGAGCCCAATATCTCAAGAGAAGACTCATCAACTTTCGTAATCCCTGGTAACAATGCAGAGATCTCAGAGTACATGTGAGCCTCATCTTCATCAGTAGCATTAACAAAAAAACTACCATCATCTATATACCAGCCATTCAGCCTAGACGAAAGGGAGTGCGTCATCCTCATAATACCGATACAAAAACCAGGAGGACCTAGTGGATCACCCTGTTGAAACCCTCTCTTCGAAAGCAAAGGCTCATCGAGAAAATAAAGATTCGAATTGAGCCTATAAGCTTGTTGAAGTAAAGGAAATAATTCTGGACATATCTCCTTCACTTCACCTAACATAAACTTCCTGAATAACATATTATATGCATTGCTAAAATCAAACTTAACTAATGCCATCGGCTCATCATGGTCAGCTGTGCAGAATTTACGTACAGCATGAACCAAAGCTTCTGCCCCTACCTGAACAGCAAATCCTAACTGAACAGGTTTCAACTTCTCAACTAAGCTATATCTAACATTATAACTGGCAATTTTGCCGGTCATGCGCCTCCAAACAATACCAACCGCTATCCTCAAAATCCACCCCCCCCCCCCCCAATATCATCAGGGTGTTTGGCCTTCAACTTGGAAACAGTTTCCAAAGTTTGAGGCGCAACAGATTCATTAGAGCATAGAACTCTAACGGCACCTTTGATATCACCCTCACTGACTTTCCTAGTAGCTACTTTTATTACAACATTATCTCCATTAACAGATTTATTTAATGTAAATGGAATCCCTGCATCATCTAAAACTTTTGACAAAGTTTCATTAATATCACTACAATTCCTAAACAAACTCAAATTAGATCTAATTACATTAATACCACCTTTCCCCTTAGATTCATTATTCAAAACGATGTATGGAAAAGCAAGTAGTCTCATCCGTGAATTAACATCGTTTTTCTTTAATTTCAATTTCCCTACAAAGTTCCTGACAGACAGCAATCCTAGCGGATTTCTGTATAATCCTGTATAATCCGAGTCAAAGGAACTGAAACTCTACACCTATTGAGCAGTAATCCGAAATTGTTTAAAATTTCAGATATACTTCTCTCATCTGCCAGCCAACCCGAATCAGACAATTCGATGTTAGGTAAATCATTACTAGCATTATTAGCCCGCCTATGTTTACTCATATGAACATTCAATCCGCGAGTATTTTTGGCTAGAAAATCGCAAACATTACAAATTACCCTTCCAGCAATAGACGTTTCTTCAAAATATGCGTCTATAACAGGCTCTGGGCATTTACTCTTACATTTTCTTGCCAACCGTTCACGAGTTGAATGTTTTACCTTATCATTATCTCCAATTGAAGAAAAAATCCTGTCGCAATGAAGACTTGAGCAGTACCATTCGCCATTTATCATTCTTGTGTATTCGTCACCATTGACTAAACTACATTTGCTATGATAATACTTGTTGCATCCTTTGCACATAATCCAATTTTCGGGATTAAAATCCTGGCCACTATCCACTAAACAAAAACAAATATGATCACTAATGTTTGTTAAAGAATTAATAAAATTTGCAAAAAAAAAAGGAATTAATTTAAAAAATTTCAAAAGAGCAAAAATTGTTTGTTGTGCAAAAGAAATTAAAATGGGTTGTTGAAATTTGGTTGGTTGGAATGTTTGAGTGAAAATAGTTGTCGGTAACACAAATAAAATAAAGATGTATACTTTGCATAAAACTGATTATAATTGTGATAGTGTAATAAAACGATGGTTAAATTATAGATTAAAAAAGTTTGATTCTCATCGATCGTTTTGTTACACAAAGCGCAGTTTGTCATCCTATGGATACATGTAAAACAATAGCGATGTCCACAGGTAGTTGTATGCTCAATGTTGTTGCCGAAACATATAGGGCATTCCTTGTTCCGTTGCGTTGTAAGTTTTCATTTATTTGTTTCAAAGGCATCATTCGTGATTCGTAGAAAAACTTCATCCGATCAAATCGTTGTTGATGTCGTTTCCTAATGGAAACCAGTGATGATTTCAATTTGCGAATTTTCTTCTTGAGTTTAATAATGTGATGTGGAACTTCAATTTTATGTGGAACGAAAATAAATTTTTCATAAAATTCGATGTATTGTTTGGAAGTGTTAGGTATTTCGTTGACCCATTTTTGTATTTTGGTCAACTCATAACGACTTTGTAAATAATCGCAGCCACCTGAAAAAATGGCGTGTATTTGGTCTAAGTTCATTTTCGAGTTGGTATTATGTAGTGCCAAACCACAACTAAAGCATATAATACGACCGGATGTGCCTGAATGAAAAAAACCCATTCTCATCAATGATGTTGGGGGTAAATTTTCTTTATCCCAATTCGTGAATGTAATGAAACGTTGGCTAAATTGTTGATATCAAGTATGAAGAGGTTAATTAGGGATGTTGTCGAAATTAGGTATAAAAATGATATCCTCCGGGGTGTAAAGTTTTAATGCCATCTGAAAGATATCATATTTATTTATTTGTTTATTTATCAACGGCTACTTAAAGCTAACTGATAACAATTACAACCAATTATAAAAAATTACAAACAAAAATTGGTATACATCACAATTAACATTAAACTAGAACTCATGATGAGGGGTGTATAATGAGGTTTCGTGTTGGTCAGTTAAATTAGATAGTTTCATTTGTAGGTTGTTTGTTAGGAAAGAATTTTTTAATTCTGTTAACATGAACTATTTTGTCAATGTTGTTAAATTTAATTTTAACATTTACATCCGAAATCATATCGGTGATTACGTATGGACCGATAAATGGGTTGTGGAGTTTTGTTTGTCGGTTATCGTTTGTCAGTAATATTTGATCACCGATAGCATAAGTGACTCGTTTAGAGTTTTGATCGTATGTTTGTTTGTTATCAATTTTACTTTGAATCAATGCTTCTCTGGGTAATGTATGTGCTTTTTGCAATTTATATCGTAGCTCAGAGAGGTATTCGTCGAAAAAAATGTAATTTAATTTATGATCATCACGGGAATCTTCCGATTTGTGTTTTTGTTGACAAATGACATGACATGACCAATTTGTTTACATACATTCGTCCAAAAGCGGCAACACCGACTTGGAATTTATTCATTGTGTTTTAAACCCACAAAAATAACTCTCGAAAGACATAATTGTAAACTTTTGAGATTGGAAAGATTGTACTTCTTGAGTTCGGGTGTAGATATAACTTCACCAGATGCTATTGAAACATCTTAGATTTGGAGATTATGTAACTCGGCAACATCATCGGTGTGGTAAATTAGTAGTTCAGTGGGAAAATCGTTAAGTAAGTTTCGATCGGTGGTTTCGGTGATAGTTGGGGTATTTTGTGGTTCATATATTTGTGTTTTGTTTTGGCTAATGTTTTGCCGGTTTTTGATAATGAGTTTTGTAACGTTGTGCTTGTGCTCTTGTCACGACAAGCACTTGTGACGAAGTTTTAGGAATGTTGGTGCGAGATAAGCAATAAGCGACTATATTGAAGAATCCTTTGATATGTATAATTTCGTTGTCATAGCCTGTGAATCTAAATTTCCATCGCAAAAGTCGACTATTAGGAGATTTCACTTGGAAGGCTTTACAATCTGTCAAAATTTTAAAATGTTGATGTCTATAATATAAAACCCAAAATACACTGCACCTCACCGCACCTTGGTGTACCTCACTGTACCTTGGTGCGCCTCACTGCACCATGGTGCACCTTACTGCACCTTGGTGCACCTTACTGCACCTTAGTGCACCTTGGTGCACCTCACTACGACTTGGTGCACCTTACTGTACCTTGGTGTACCCCATTGCACCTCATTGCACCTTACTGCACCTTGGTGCACTTCACTACACCTTGGTGCACCTCACTGCACCTTGGTGCACCTCACTACACCTTGGTACACCTTACTGCACCTTGGTGCACCTCACTATACCTTAGCGCACCTTACTGCACCTTGGTGCACCTCACTACACCTTGGTGCACCTTACTGCACCTCACTGCACCTTGGTGCACCTCACTACACCTTGGTGCACCTCACTACACCTTGGTGCACCTTAGTACACCTTGGTGCACCCCATTGCACCTTGGTGCACCTTACTGCACGTCACTACACCTTGGTGCACTTCACTATACCTTGGTGCACCTCACTTCACCTCACTGCACCTTGGTGCACCTCACTGCACTTCACTACACCTTGGTGCACCTTACTGCACCTTGGTGCACGTCACTACACCTTAGTGCACCTCATTGCCCCTTGGTGCCCCTTACTGCACATTACTACACCTTGATGCACCTCACTACACCTTGGTGCACCTCACTACACCTTGGTGCACCTCACTACACCTTGGTGCACCTCACTACACCTTGGTGCACCTCACTGCACCTTGGTGCACCTCACTGCACCTTGGTGCACCTCACTGAACCTTGGTGCACCTCACTGCACCTCACTGAACCTTGGTGCACCTCACTGCACCTCACTGCACC
>CM055404.1:74499862-74515924 GCA_029228625.1 Pseudolycoriella hygida
CCTGGTGGTTGTATTATATTTGGGAATCCTGCAGAATAAAATGCATGAGAAATAATTTTATTGACTTCGTCGTGCCTAGAAATTATCCCTGCTTTTTTCTTGCAAGTCAAACCATGCAAGCCGTCCTTTTTAACCATAAAGCCACAAATGCACTCATGTTCCTCACATAGTTGAGAGGCTAAACGAAGACCAACAGCAATTCTCGCGGAATTGTTATCTAATAGCAAACCTGTATTACTCGATGGGACCACCTGTAGCCACTTTGAAGATTCATTAGTAGATGACGCAAGTAGTCAGGGTCACTAGAATCAAACATCCCAGAAAACTTGCTGTTGATCTTCGGAAGATCCCAATTTCTCTGTGCTTTTTTTTGTTCGTCGTTTCCTGGAATAAAATCTGGAGGAATTTCCTCAATTAGCCCTAAAATATTATCATCAATTATTTGCAAATTAAATTTTTCTAACAACTTATTTGACAGATCAGATGAAGAATACACAGGTGATAAATAGGCCGGCAATTCCAAGTCCTCAACTTTCCGAATACCCAAACCCCCAAAAGATAAAGGAAGAGTAGCTTGGTCCCAAGAAGATTCAGACATTCTAATGTTTGTAATCGTTTCAATAGTTGAACGAAAAATTTCGTCAACATCTTTTAAACGATCAAGTAATAAAAATGTCCTAGAAGAACGCAATAAGTAATTAAACCTACAACTACCTAAAGACTTCCTGAAAATACAGAAGGCGGGGTGAACATCCATCAACTGTAAACGATCACACATTAACTTGATCGTTCCAATTTTAGATGAAAACATTCTCTCTAAACCTGACTCAAAAGTTGGTGAGCCCAATGTCTCAAGAGAAGACTCATCAACTTTCTTAATCCCTGGTAACAATGCAGAGATCTCAGAGTACATGTGAGTCTCATCTTCATCAGTAGCATTAACAAAAAAAACTTCGCATTTATTTTTATTTAATGACAAACCTGACGAATCACGACCGGATGTGCCTGAATGAAAAAAACCCATTCTCATCAATGATGTTGGGGGTAAATTTTCTTTATCCCAATTCGTGAATGCAATGAAACGTTGGCTAAATTGTTGATATCAAGTATGAAGAGGTTGATTAGGGATGTTGTCGAAATTAGGTATAAAAACGATATCCTCCGGGGTGTAAAGTTTTAATGCCATCTGAAAGATATCATATGATTAGGGGTGTATAATGAGGTTTCATGTTGGTCAGTTATATTAGATAGTTTCATTTGTAGGTTGTTTGTTAGGAAAGAATTTTTTAATTCTGTTAACATAAACTATTTTGTCAATGTTGTTAATTTTAATTTTAACATTTACATCCGAAATCACATCGGTGATTACGTATGGACCGATAAATGGGTTGTGGAGTTTTGTTTGTCGGTTATCGTTTGTCAGTAATATTTGATCTCCGATAGCATAAGTGACTCGTTTAGAGTTTTGATCGTATGTTTGTTTGTTATCAATTTTACTTTGAATCAATGCTTCTCTGGGTAATGTATGTGCTTTATGCAATTTATATCGTAGCTCAGAGAGGTATTCGTCGTAAGTATAAACGGGGTCGTGTTTCGGTGTGAGATTTGTAGGTAAAGTAAGCTTGTAACCGTAAATCATTTCATGAGAAGAATAGCCGGTACTTCGGTTCACTGAGGAATTAATAACGAAGACCGCGTATGGTACGATTTCTGGTCATAGGGTAATATCTTTATTTGTGTAACCGCGTATTATTGATTTTAATGTTTTGTGAGTACGTTCCAGAGCATCGTTAGTTTGTGGGTGGAACGGGCCGTAGTGTGTTTCTTAATACCTAATAGTTTTATTATTTGTGTGAAAAGTATGCTCATAAAATCGGTGCCTTCATCGGAAAGAATTGTTTCTGGTAAACCGAATTTTAGGAAAACCTGTTCTACTAGGTTGCGAGCGATATCCGCTGTGTGATTTGGTATGGAAATTTTGTGAGGATTTGGGGAGTGGTCCTACAATATCGATAAATAATTTTTCAAATGGTGTATGACTTGTGGTAGTAATTTGCATAGGTCCATTGTGAAGGCCAGCCGGTTTAGTTAATTGGCAAGCGGGACAATTTCTTATAAAATTGTGAATGTCTCTCTTCATGCCTAACCATTTGAATTGATTAGCGATTTTATTGGTTGTACGTTTAACGCCTTGGTGTCCGGCGAGGGGGCTAGAATGAAATTCTATCAGAACTTAGTTAATTTCGTCGGTATTTGTAAGTAGTGTAATTTCGTTTGCAAGTAGCAAGAAACATATTGAAATACCCGAAAATATTTGGTATAGTTGTGTTTTAAGGATTTCGTATGGATTTGTGATACCATAAAAATTGTTACGAATGAAATGAATGCGGTTTGTAAGATTCTTAGTGCAGAGAATTTTGAGTGTTATTAAACTCTTATTTAATAATTGCGTGTCGCGTTGTATATTGTGATAATAATGTACTTCTTGAGTTCGGGTGTAGATATAACTTCACCAGATGCTATTGAGTCATGTTCGATTTGGAGATTATGTAACTCGGCAACATCATCGGTGTGGTAAATTAGTAGTTCAGTTGGAAAATCGTTAAGTAAGTTTCCATCGGTGGTTTCGGTGATAGTTGGGGTATTTTGTGGTTCATATATTTGTGTTTTGTTTTGGCTAATGTTTTGCCGGTTTTTGATAATGAGTTTTGTTACGTTGTGCTTGTGCTCTTGTCACGACAAGCACTTGTGACGAAGTTTTAGGTATGTTGGTGCGAGATAAGCAATCAGCGACTATATTGAAGGATCCTTTAATATGTATAATTTCGTTGTCATAGCCTGTGAATCTAAATTTCCATCGCAAAAGTCGACTATTAGGAGATTTCACTTGGAAGGCTTTACAATCTGTCAAAATTTTAAAATGTTGATGTCTAATATATAAAACCCAAAATACACTGCACCTCACCGCACCTCACTACACCTTGGTGCACCTTACTGCACCTTGGTGCGCCTCACTGCACCTTGGTGCACCTCACTGCACCTCACTGCACCTTGGTGTACCTCACTACACCTTGGTGCACCTTGGAACGCCTCTCTGTACAATAAGTCACTCAGCTCAACCGAGACCCAAGGTCGGTGGAACGGTTGGTTGATGGCGAGGCCGATGGCCAAATAATCAATTTTTGAAGTGTTGTGTAGTGTGAACTTATTAGAATTACGGTTCACATCACATTCCTTTAATAAAACATTCCATTCTCATAACATTCCATTCCCATAAAGCTTCATATTATATTATTCCTATTTCATGGTAACTAAATATCCCAACTAATCTCATAATTCATTCCCACATTATGGTTAACCCATTCCCACGCTTAGCGTCTATCCATTCATGTAAATACTAGTACTCTAAGTAATTATAAGTCAGATTAAGTAAGTCAGTCTAAGTGAGTTAAGCATGATGTAAACATAATCGCGAGTTCTAATAATTAAATAAAAGTAATATACAAAATACCATTTTTCATTAAGGATCACAGATCCTTATTACATGGCGACCGTGAAAAATGGGTAAATCTCCATCGAAAACCGCGTCCACCTCACAAGAAGAAAGTCCAAATTCTAACGCAAACGCCAATATAATTACAATAACTGACAAAATTGAAGACCATAAAGATACCTTAACTTGGTTACTAATTGCAATTTTAATAGTGCTTTTGATTAAATTGCTAGTGAAATTTCATTCAATGTATACACATCAAATTAAAAAGAGTCACCTGCTTAGATCAAGAGTTAACTTAGCTACTGTTTAAGTGACACATGAAACTTTTTAATTAAAGGTAAAAGAACTTATTTTGCAATGTCGTGTAGAAACTTTAGATCACATTCGGCGAATAAAATATGCACTGGATCTCGTATTCTCCAAAGAAAAACGAGTGAAATAAATGAAAAAGAAATGTCGTTCCTTACCGTCGAAGTTCTATTTGATTTCATCCATAACGAAGATTATAACGCATCGGTCAAAAAGTTTATTTCTTACAAGATGGAGAAATTATTCGGACATCTCAATGTATCTATGATACATAACACTATTTTCATTATGCACATAAAACCCTCATCATATTTGGATTCTACATCGTCCTCCAGAATTATAACTACTTTAATGGAACAAATTCAGCTTTGGGTTACATTTACAAACATGATGACAACAACCATGCATTTAGTGCCAGTTGCAGCATTGCAGAAAACTACAAATCTCGAGTTAAGTATACTTTCCCATATTTTATAAATTTAACACTTATAAAATTCTATTATATGGAATTAAATATATCACATTGCACATAAATATGATGCGATAAAATGTAACGTAATTTAACTGATTTTTCAAAAAGAAAATAATAGACGTTTTATCATATTTTGTTAGAATTCATCTTAACTTAAATGCTTCCACTTTATTCTAATTAGTTTATTTTAAACACCCCACTTGAGCACTTGCACATTGTAATTTGTGAAATTTTGCTTAACAGTTTAACCAGAGTGTTAATATTTACATTTTTTAAAGGAATTATCAAATATTTTAAACATTAAAGTTTAATTACCCAATAAATTTACGATACACCAGTTAAAGGCAATTGAAATAATTTTGCCATTACATACTTTGTTATATGAATTGTGATATATTTTGGACCATTCAAGGAATATTTTTGGAACCAAATTTATAGTAAGTTTAATCATTTTCTCATTACAAGTGTTAAATGCAGTGTTCATACTAAAGCTTTAATATCAATTTTAATTTTATCAACAAATGTGAAAATTATTTAATTCATAATCCACTTTATTATGTGACAAATTCCTAAAAAAAAATTTTTTAATAATTTTTATAATATTGAATAGTTAAATGAACTTCCGATATTTCCTTTTTTCTTTTGTTTTGATTCTTCTTTTAAATATTTCAATTTCGAGTGCATATACTTCGCACATTTCATTCGCATAAATCCCATTAACACAATTTGATAATTTTATTTTGTGAGTTTCATATTTCGAATACAGTATAATTAATGCTGACAATGAATTACAGTTAAACATAATTCTGTTATGATTATGGTACTATGACATATATTTAAATTGACATAATGACCAACTTCTTTTTTTTTTTTTTATTTATTTCAGTAAATGAAAAACAAATTAGGCTTCAAGCCTGCATATGCTAGTCGTACATCGAATCTAAATATATATAATGAATCGTACACATTCAACAAAAAAAAGGAACACTATCAAGAAAAATCAAATGAATCAAAAATCAATTAATCAAATTAATCTGGTCAAGTTATCGAAAAAAGCTACAACAACAAAAATCAACAAAATCAGA
Organism: Pseudolycoriella hygida; assembly: GCA_029228625.1. Classification (NCBI taxonomy): domain Eukaryota; kingdom Metazoa; phylum Arthropoda; class Insecta; order Diptera; family Sciaridae; genus Pseudolycoriella; species Pseudolycoriella hygida. The sequence goes on from CM055404.1 coordinate 74,505,225, forward strand.
GTATTTTACTCTTTTTTCGACGAACTTGTCCAGATAAAGCTAGGCTAAGTATAACGATGACGCTCCAAATTCTGGACTTACCATGAAACATGATAGTCATAATTAGTTTGAAAAAGCAAAAAAGATATGCCTTAAGCCGCTCTTTGAATGTTGCCAGAGTGTTGATGCTTTGAATGTCTACAGGTAGTCCATTAAAAAGACGAAAACCACGATTAGAATTCGCAAATTGCCCAAATTGGGAACGCGAAAAAGTGGTGTGAAGAAGGCTACTCCCCCTGGTGAAGTGACTGTGTATTCCGGAATTTACCACTGTTGGGATATAGTGTTTTATGAGATCGTTCTTTATCGAATAAACTAACAACGACGTTTGATACATGCAAAAGTAGTGAAATGGCAGAATTGAGTTATCAAAGTACTGCCTAACCGAGGCACCGAATTTTAAGCCGTGAATGTTGCGTAATGCCTTTTTTTGCAATAAAAGAAGTTCGTCTAACAGATAATTAGGAGCGCAGTTCCAAATAGAGTTTAGATAACTCAAATGTGAATGGATATATGAAAAATAAACATTAAACAAAACAGAGGTAGGCACAAACCATTTGATGCGCTTAAGAACACCGATAACAGGTGAAATTTTCTTCACGACTTTACGGATGTGGTCAACCCACGTAAACTGCTCATTCAAAATGAGCCCAAGATATCTCACAGTACAAACACGTTCTAGCGTTGTACCGTTAAAGGACAAATAGAAGCCAGGAGAAGGATCTTTGAAAATTATGTAGTTAGATTTAGCTTCGTTTACAAACATAAGATTTTCTCGCGACCAGGTATCTAAGAGGTTCAAATCATGTTGCATCATTGCCTGCAATTCAACTGAGGATTCAATAGAGTATTGAAACGCAGTGTCATCCGCATAAAGGTACAATTTACCTTTGAATCCTTTCTTGAATAGATCATAAAGAAAAATGACGAATAGCAGGGCGGACAGTGAAGAACCCTGGGGGACTCCATGCACAACATCCAACAATGAACTATCCACACCGCCAACACTAACAAATTGCTTACGGTTAGTCAAGTAGCTTCTCAGAAGATTAAAAGCCGAACCATTCATGCCTACGCTCTGTAATTTTTGAAGCAAAATTTGATGGTTCACAGAATCGAAGGCTTTTCTAAAATCAATCAGTAATAAGCTAACTGTCAGGTTTCGAGTGAGATCATTCCTCAAATTATCACAGAGATCTAAACAACTCGAAAGCGTACTGGACTTCCTTATAAAGGCAAATTGTTTCATGTCAAAGAAGCGGACTGAATCCAGTTTCATGTACAATTGCTCATACAGAATTCTCTCTAAAATCTTCGAAAGCGAGGAAAGTATCGAAATAGGTCTATATTCGTTCATGTCAGTAGAGTCGCCTCCTTTAGGTATGATGATGACTTTAGCAAGATTGAGAACCTCATCAAAATGACAAGTCTCAATACAGTTATTAACAAGAGAGGAGATGCAGCTTGTGAGGAGACGTTTGTAACGCTTGAGGAACCGCACGCTAATACCATCGCAACCCGCTGCTCCATTGGTTGGCAAATTGTCAATGTGTGACGAGATTATCGCATCATTTACCGGTTCAAATTTAAAATCTTTCAAAAAACTGAGAACGGGCAGTTTGTTTTTCCCGGGGGGTGAGCGATTTCCGTTGGATCCGATATTAATAAAGAAATTGTTAAACTTATCTGCAACTGCAGCTGGATCCTCAATTGCTGCATTATTCACAATTATTCGGGGACATTGCGATGGCTCAGGAGATTTATTAGTGAGTATTTTCCTAATAAGTTGCCAAAATTGCTTGGGGTTGCTAGCATCGGAGAATTGTTCGATGAAGTATTCTCTCTTCTTACGACGTATAAGATAGGAAATTACTTTATTACAATTAAGGAGCTTCACGTGAAGGATAAGGTCATTTGGAAACTGCTTGACCAAACGGAACACTTTGTCGCGGTTGGCGATCGCTGAGAGAACCTCATTATCAATGTAAGGTTGAAACGTTTTCTTTTTTGTGAGTTTTTTCAATACTCTGTGCTTGTTAGTGAGGGTTTGGATTGTTGAAGAAAATTCAGTAAAGTTTGTAACGGATGAAAAATCAAAAGCACTTAGTTCAAAAGACAGGTCTTCATGGTTTATGAAGTTCTTATACTGAAACCGTTTTAACTTCGGCAGTTGCAAATTAAGCCCGACGATCAAACCTTTATGATCGCTGAGGTGTGGCTCAATAACTTTTACTAGATAATCAGAATTGCATTTATTGGAAATCACGTGATCTAAAATTGATTTAGATGTCTGGGTAATTCGCGTTGCATGAGACGGATGGATCTTATTCAGGACATTAAAACCATTTGAGCTCACAACGCTCAGATAGCGACTGACATCAGAGCCATTCAACAGCAGGTCTACATTCATATCGCCTAACAAAATCGTTTCGCGGTCGGTCAAAAGGACATTGTCAAGTGCATTAAGAAATTGCAGGAAGTCGCCAGGGTTACATCTGTCAATCGGTCGATAATAGCCACAGATATTTAATTTAAGCTGGGGTAGTGAAACAGTGACTACATTGGAAACGCCATAAGATTTATTTGACACTAAGCTCGATTGAAATAACGACTTCACAAAAACACTAACTCCACCTCCCACTTTACATTCTCTAATCCCGTGGTACACAGTGTATCCTTCAAGGTTAAAGTAGTCCTCTTCCCCTTCACTTAACCAGGTCTCACACAAAACAACAACATCTGGCGATTTTTTAAGGCTGTTCATAAATACCTCCAACTTTTCAATTTTATACCGAATACTACGGGCGTTTGCAAGAAGAATTGTGAATGAATATTTTTTAGGAACATCAACGTCATCGTTATTAGAGTAAACCACATTATAAATCGACATTTTCAAGAAAGAAGAATTCAATTGATAAAGTAAAGAAAAGAAAAAAAAAAGAAAAAAATTATAAACAAAAAAATGAAATGAAACAAATGAAAGAAAAATTACTTGTTACTTGCAGAAGATAATTTGTGTCAAATCAACGTGTCAGATCTGTGGCTAGTGATGAAAACTTGGCGTTTCCTTTAATGTAATCACTCGATGGTCCTTTTATGTTTATTCCCAACTTAGCTAAGTCCTCAATAGATTCGATTTTGATAACGGGGCATTTAATATTCCTTTTCATTAATACTGCGTTGTTCTGGAACCAAACGTATTTAAATCCAATTTGATGCTTTGTTGGTTGGCGGTGTTGTATAGAAACTGGTTGTGTTTGGACATATGATGCAGAAGTTCAATCGTCTTATTTTGTGTTGACGAAATATTCTTAATAATTTGGTTCACTTTAAGCTGACCGAATGTTTTTTTGTTAGATAGTAACTGCTGCTTAACAGCTTCGTTGGTAAATTTCACTAACAATGACGATGAGCTGTGCGGGTCTTGTTGAGCTATTTGAAATACCTTGATGTTTGCAATTTCCGAGACTGAAATCGGACGTTGGAGAACGAGACCTATAGTTTTGATAAACTCAACTGGGTTGATGTCAAGTGGAACTCCAATGATGTTTAAGTAGCAATCCAATTGCTGTTGTTCCAGTTTATTAATGTGGTTTTTTAAATCCACAATTGATGAGTCGAAATTGTTTAACTTTCGTCGGAATTGATCAAGTTGGGATGATGGTTTTCACTTTCAATGGAGCCAATGCGATTACTGAATTTGTCGAGATCTGAGGCTAATTGTAATTGATTGGTAATTACAGTGTCCAACTTAGATGAAATGGAGTCGGAAGATGAGATGTGTCCAGGATGATTAGGTGCGGAAGAATCCGGTGTTTTAATACTTGCTCGTTTGCAGGAGACGGAGCACGACCAACTGTCTTTGTTGTCACTTGATTTCGGTTTGATGTGGCTTTTATTGGCGCATTGTATGTGAAAACATTTTTTGCAGTATGAACACACTAGCGGTTTACACCTATTATTTATGTTGAGTTTACAAATCGAGCATTTCACATCATTGTTCATAGTTGTGCAGATTTAATATAAATGCGTTGGAGCAATGCGGTGAGACAATGTCAGCACAAGGTCACTTATTTTCTTCCTTCTTTATAGCACTTTTGAACTTGAAAATCTGTCTGCGTCCAATTGAAGTTGTTTATTTATTTAGATATTGTAGAAAATGAACAATAACTCGATTTTGGCTGCCAGATCGTAGATGAACTAATGGTCGAATTGCAACTCAAAATTCAAACGACAATATTGGAACACTGCAAGGTCACTTATTTTCTCCTGTATTTTTCTTCAAAATCACCTCCTTCCAGTTGTAATTAATTAATTGATGTTGAAAATAATGATGTCTTTAGTACGTAGTAATTGTTTTAACTGTTTTATGCCGGTTGTAAGATGAAAATTGTATCGAATTTGCGAATAGAAGTTTCAATTTAATGAGCGTTTCAGAAACACGTCTACTCACTTCAAGCGTCAAAGTGGACTGCCTTCTTGCATGCCTTCTTTATATTTGAGATATTGTTTTAATAATATATTACGATATTATAATTTTAAATTTCTTATTTCGCTTAATGTATTTAGTTTATTAATTTAATATGAATATTAATATACTTACTTTGATTTTAGAGCGAATTGCAAATCGACACTGGATTCAATATTTTACAAAAATAAAACGCTTAAGGATCAGGAATAGAACGAAACGATTATTACATTTGAATACATTTTGCAATCAATACCAATATTACAATCAATTTTCCATTGCCATCTTCAATAAACCACAGCAGCGAATACAAGTAATATAATTTTAAGATACTCTTAAACTTTTATTTTAAATTTTGTCATACTTTAATAATTTATATCACATTTGAATTTTCCACGAAAACATTTTTGAATCTTTTCCAATTTGTGCTAATTTTTTGTTTCTTATACGGTTTAAACTTTATTTTCATATTTTCAATATTCTTAATCAGATTTTAAAATGGAAAATATTTTTGATTTCTCGAACTTTCAAAATTTAATTTCGATTGTGTTCCGTTTCTTGCCATTTGACGAACTGGCAGTAATTTATTTTATGTGCCAAAGTCAATATGACGGCATACTAAACCTTGCGGACTCTTGCCCGATATTCCACCACATAATGCATGAAATCAGAATGATTAAAAATCTTACAATTAATATAAGAACCGACAGTATCTTATCTCCTTCACAGATATTCTCCGTTGTTCACAATTACCGTGTCCTTGACTCGATCAAATCTTTAAATCTCAATAATTTTCTCGAATTTTCGGACTACGATTGTCCCAACCTCGACTATCACAAAGACTTTTCATTAGCCTCAAATTTCACCATTGTTAATATGAACGGAGGTATGATTGACTATGTCACACTTCCGAGCAATCAATTGACAACATTGAGCCTTTTAAACGTAACCAATAATTTTCAGGCTAATCCACGTCGACAATCTAACCTTTTTGATTTAAATGCTTATAATGATCTTTTCTCAAAATTAAAAAAATTGGAAATTTTACAATTGGATTATGTCCCATACGGCATTAACAATGACAATATTATTTCACCTAAATTACACACTTCACGACGGTGATTTCCAAAGAGCTTTCTTTCTATTACAAACTCACAGTCATTCGATAAAATGTCTTCAAATTAGACTTTTTCACTCCGAGCTACGAAAATTGTTAATCAAATTCCTTATAGAAAAAGTGCATTTCCCGTCACTAACAACCTTACGATTTTTCTTAAACGATTTCTACCACACTTCAGAAGAAGATAATGAAGTACCACTTTTACCTTCTAACTTCCCATCACTAAATACTATAATAATAGGTGTTAGAGAAAATAGAGACCTTTTTGGAGAAAATTACTCACTTAAATGCATTCCTAACGTGCCTAAATTAGTAATGAGCCCGATGATGATTATAACGGTAAAATAGAATTAATGATGGGCAATGATTTCGAACTCCAATTAATTAATTTCGGCAAATCTATTAATAAAACCTTTACATTGGAACATTATCCAATGTCTGATTTGAATATATAAAAGCAATTGTTCTTTGTGTACTTTTATACATTCTCTCCAGAAACTTTGTGAATCATTGATTAAGAATCCACGTACTGTGAATCCGATATTTCTCCTGCATATCTCATTACAACTAAACAAAACAAATTGGAAGACATTCATAAAAATCTTACAAAAAAGAACTAAAAACGTAAAAATCTTAATAAAAATATTTTAGTAATTACTTTAAACTATTGAATCCAATGAAGTCGTAATAAAAACAAAATATACAATAATAACATACTACAATAAAAATTAATTACAAGCCTAACTATATGAACTTATATTATCTTACAAAATAATTTGATTATTTTATCTTTTATCCTTATGATTAAAAACTACATAATGTTTTATTTTATCTATACTATCCTCTTACATTATAATTTACATTTGTTTTATTAAGTTCTACCTATAAACTTTATTTAATATGTTCGTTTGATATTTTGGCAATTATTTTAAGTGACAAGCAACACACTTTAGAGATTTTATCCAGTTTGATTTTACTTCAATTGATTTTGAATTATTGCTCATGCTTAAATAGATGTTCAAATTTTAACTTGTCCAATCTGCATAACACCAAAATTAAAATTCTCTAAAAATTTACTCTCAATCAACAGAAACAAATATTAACAAAGAGCAAAAGCTCACTTTATTAATTATTTTAAAAATCCGGATATTTAAGGCAAATTTTTTTATGAATGGCATTAATAACGAAATGACAAGATTATTGAAGAATTGATTATATTTATATATTTTATGCCATTACGCAGTACAATTCACCATTCTCTGACAAAATAGTAACTTATCAGATTGTTAACAATTCTATGAATTGGAATTTGGCCAGATTTTTCATATGATAATGATTATTGTCTAAAGAGATTCAATTTATTTGTAATGGGTGAACAAGAAGGAAACAAAACCTTATATTAATGCTCACATAGGCTGTACATAATGATTATAACTAAAGCTATCACACAACACTTTAAGAGATCAAGCATTGTTTAGCAATCAAAAACGGCTAGCTGGACTAAATTCAACAGAGGAACGTATTTAAGGGACGACAACAGTTGGGCTACAAATCTTACTTACAAACTGCCACTAAATTTCAACAAAACGAAAGTATAAAAAATGAAGTCAAAACCGAAATTCCGATCACATGTCAGGCAGATACTCGATATAAGTATATGACCACGAATCCACATTACTAAGTATGATCACTACTAGCTTTAACAAACGCGGGAGTAGAGACAAGGTTCCTTATGTGCCTAGGAATCGAGTTATAGTCAGAAACAGACCTTACAAAGAAGGAGCGATTATACTGGACAGACGAATGCTTCGGAAGAGTGAAAACATCACTACGCGATGAAGTACCCCGACTTAATCTGCTGCAGAGATACGCTGGAGCTCTACGATTAGCCATACAATGAACGAGAGTACAACGGCGATGCTTAAGATAGGTCATCAATGGGCAGCCCAGAATTCTATCAATATACTCACGGGCACTATCATATCGTTTTAACCTGAAAGCAAACCGAACACATGCGGAAAAGGCTCGTTCCAGTAATTAGACGTCAGCTGCGCACAGATTGGTGGAATACACGCAATCGCCATAGGTAAAGGCCGGCATGATTTAATCAGCAAAAGTCGCGTTTTGAGCGGAAATATGCCGCTATTAGGCCAGAGACTCCGGAGCCTCGCGAACACTTTAGCGCATATTTCACGAACCTGGTTTTTTTTAATGAAAGCTTCCTGTCCATCAGAACACCTAGGTTCAGTACTACCTCAGAGTAGGGTATGTAAACATTATTCAGCAGAACATTCGGCAGCCATTCACACCCTGGCCTAAGCTCATCTGATTCTGAGAATATAATAGCTTGCGACTTCTTGGCATTTAGTGACAGAAAGTTTTCACGGGCCCAACAACTAATCTCATAAAGATCCTGGTTTACCCTAAACACTGCTTCATTCAGCTTATTCCTTTCAAAGGACAAAAATAGCTGAACATCATCCGCAAACATATGGTGGCGGACAGATTTCAAGCATTTAGGAAGGTCATTTATATACATAGAGAAAAGGAGGGGGCCAAGCACAGACCCTTGAGTTATACCAGCGCAATTAGCTAACGGCTCTGAGAGATAGTCACCAATGGATACACATTGGTACCGATCCGAAAGATATGAGCGAATCAATTCAACCGCTGAAGTTGAAAAACCATATTTATGGGACAACTTCATCAAAAGCCTCAGATGGTTAAGCGAGTCAAATGCCTTACTAAAGTCAAGTAATACCATGATCGTGAGATACTTCTTATCCAGAGATTTCCTAATCTCATCCGAAACACACAACAACGCGGTACCAGTGCTATGCCTCGCCCTAAACCCTGACTGATACTCATCAATCATTTTATTCCTGTTCACATAAGCAACAATCTGCTCCTTGGCAAGAATATCAAAAACCTTCGAGAGGCTAGGGAGGATACAAATCGGTCGGAAATTTTCCACACCACGAAGTCTAGTCTTTTTATGAACTGGTATCACCTTTGAAAATTTCCAGACCCGCGGAGTAACCGAGGTAGTCAGAATATAATTAATTATATGGGTAAGAGGCGGGAGTGCAAACGGCAATATCATCCTCACAAAAGTTAGGGGAATGTTATCCAGACCTAAGGACTTCGATTTAACTGAATTGACCGCATTCACAATATCAAGGCTAGTAACATTCGAAAAAGAGAAACACGATGCGGCACTAGGCTCCAAATTCCTAACAATAACAGTAGGAGAGCTATCACTGCACTCCTTGGTCTCAGTAATATGTTTGTTGAACTCATCGGCAGTAAACTCTGGCTTGATGTTTGAGGACGAAACGGCCCCGATACCACGAAGATTACGCCATAATGTCTTAGAGCCAAGACCAACATGGAGCTTAGGCTTGAGATAGTCGTGTTTGGCCTTTTTGATTAGGTTCGTGACCACATTACGAAGACGATTATAGTGGGCCCGAGCTATACGACCAAGCCTAAGTTCACGCTTTGCAATATCCCTTTCAATCATAGCTCTGCGAATAGCATATGTAAACCATGGCTCAGACGATGAAAGTGAGTCCTTAGCCACAAAAGCCTTTAACGGCGCGTGTATTTCGAGTAGAGCGGCAACTTTATCATTGAAAACATCAATCATATTATCAACATTCGACGCGTAAAAAATGTCATTCCACCCGATCGAGGCAGCATCAGCATTCAAAGCATTCATATCTATTCTTGTGAAATTTCTAACAAGTTGTGGTGCCTTAAACAAGGATCGCTTATTGCAACTGTATGAGCCGAAGATCAGGTCATGTTTGGACAGCCCATGAGAAATTTGGTTGAAGAACAAGATCTTTTCAGGCATATTCGTAAGACAAAGGTCGATTAAGGAAGGCTTCTTACCAACCTCAAAGTGCGTAGCGATGCTGCCGATTGATCTCAGACCGAACCTATCGACTACATCTGCGAACTCACATCTAGTGCAAGTACCACCGGCGCAATAGGAGCATCTACCTTCGATAACTCCTAGAAAATTTTCATTAAAGTCACCTAAAAGCAAAAGGTCTTCGTACTGCACTGCCAATTCGAGTAGAACGTCTTCAACCACATCAAGTTCCTCGACTTTAGGGGCTTTGTAGTAGGCACCCAGCAAGATTTTCGAATCAGGAAAAATGATTTCAATGAAAAGGAACTCCGAGGAGATACTATCCGAAATCTTAACAATCTTGTAGCTAAGGCCTTCACGTAAATATACAATAACACCACCACTCCTCTTGGCACGGCGATCGTTTCTGACCAAGTCGAACCCAGGTAGACTAACGGACTTATCGGAATGGTAGCTCTTCAGCCAAGTTTCGGATGCGACGATCACATCGAGGTTAGTCCCCTCAAAGTAGGAACGGAATTCATCAATCTTTGGAGGAATACTGCCAGCATTCACATGACAATAATGTAGGCGATCATTTGCAACTCTTAACGTAGTCTTAAGCATTATATTAGGTATACATACCGGGCTACTGTGAACTGAATTTTGGTTAGCAACTGCTTCAAAAGGCATCAAAAACAACAGGCGGGAAGTAAGCAAGATATGTAATGCTCTCAGAGAAGGTCCCTAATTTTAAACCTAAGCCGTTTGATATAAATTCACCTTTAATAGTAGTAGAAATACGAAAACCGAATAGATTGGAAAACATTCGAAAAAACTTGTAAACTAAAAAATACACGAAAAATAAACAAAAATATATCACCAAAAAGCGTCAATTCTCCTTCTCTGCACCAAACGATAAGTTTGTAGCCTCATGTATGCAATATTAATTTGGTTGGCGATTGGACATTTTCAAACGCTTCGCCTCTACACTTGTATTGCTGAGGGAGGCCGTAGAAAGAGCAAGGCGCTTGGTTTCACGACGATTGGGTAGACCTTTGGATGATTGCATTATCACGCCATATGCTGGACCCCTTTCCATTCCTTGTACCTTACACAAACCTTCCCTGGTTGGAGATCTATCATCAGGGGACGACAAAATACGTTGGATATCACCAATGTTATACATACAAATCTGTTTGTCTTGATCATTA
>CM055404.1:74522347-74544345 GCA_029228625.1 Pseudolycoriella hygida
GAAGACAATTTTTTTCGGAGAAAATTTTTTTAGAAGACAATTTTTTTCTAAGAAAATTTTCCTTTCTGTGGAAATTTTGTTCAAAAAATAGAAATTTTTTCAACGGCTGAAAACTTCCAAAACGACTGATATCACAACAAAAACCTCTTAAAAGGTAAAGTGTGACGCAGTCCGAAAGTCCGCTTCCAAAATTAATGATATCGCTTGAGATGACGCTTTCTCTGATAATACGCAGAAGTTTGTTTGAATGGAATCTTGTGTTCAAAGTTTTAATTTCCTGAAAAAATTACAGCGCTTTTTCTCAAACAAAATTACGTTGTGTTAAAAAAATTGCGTCAAAAACTGAAAGTATTGAAAAATTATTTCGCTGGTGGGTCCGGCATTTGTGACACAATTTTTTAACACAACGTAATTTTGTTTGAAAAAAAGCGCTGTAATTTTTTCAGCAAATTAAAACTTTGAACACAAGATTCCATTCAAACAAACTTCTGCGTATTATCAGCGATACCGTCATCTCAAGCGATATTTTTAATTTTGGAAGCTTACTTTCGGACTGCGTCACACTTTACCTTTTAAGAGGTTTTTGTTGTGATAACTAACTAACCTGGGATGTTTTCATTAACTTTGGTTTCTATGGAAGAGCCCATTTTGTATCGAAAATAACCATTTCCTGAAGGAAGCGATTTTAATGAGTCAACTTTTACGTAGAATCTGAAAAACTAGGGGTTACGACGTCTACCTCTGCGTCTACGTCAACGTCTGCGTCTACGTCTACGCAAGAGGAAAGTAGAAAGGTAGCTGTATATGGCTCATATATGGCTGTATATTACGATTTTCTTTTAATTTTTTGTTCGTGTGTGAACTGGCGTCACAAGCGTTATGCTACCGCCCGCCCATGATTTAGAAATATTCAATACTGGTAATCTGAATTATATCGCTATTGTCAGAACCCAGAGAAAACTCTCACAAGACATGTTAATCGAGGCTAATTTCATTGTTACCGTCACCTGGGTTACGAATTTCATCTCTTTCACTCTTTCAATGTAATCTATATTAAGATGAGACAAAACGCATTCGTTCCCTAGGTGACATGGCAGTGACAATGTATGGGTTACCGATGGAATTAGCACGAACTTATACAGACAGTCACTGAAACATCAAACTCGAATAATCGAAAGCGCAAACTAGCGATGAATATTAATTATTTCAGCTCTACCCTTAACCATCACTCTAGCTAAGGAGATTTCTGCCGTGTTAAGCGTAAATGCCATACCGCGAATCTAAGCTTTGCGAGCTTCTTTTGTTTATACAGCTCCTCAATTGTGCGATACGGCATAAATTTATGCTTCAAACAGCATTACTGTTATTGCTATTATATTGCAGGTAAAGTCACATGATTCTTTACCATTGTTCGTCATAGCATCAACATTTTATGCATTGCAAGATTATTTTCTTATGACATAAGAACTCATTTACTAAACTAAGGGAATGAGAGTTTTATTGTACAAAAAAAAAAAAAAATCTCACGTGGATTTGAACCGGAATCATTTCAGTGTCGAGCAATAATAAAAATGCCGACCCATCTGGATCTGCTTGACATACCTATAATTTTGTGATAGTAGTAGCTCTTACAACGATTTGATCACCATGCATGTTTCTATTGTTCAATATGTTCAATGTGACGAGTTCCTCATTTTGAATATATTGTAAGTATCTAAATAAAATAAATGTGTGTTGTGCACTGTTCGCAACGTTCGCAACAGAGCAGCAAAAATACGTTTTTTTTTTACTTTTTAAATATTTTTGAAATGTTTCTAATCTAAAAATTAATTATTTAAAAGAAAAAAGATGCATTTTTCTACATCTTTTTTTTGCGCTCTACCACCTTACGATATATCAAAGGTGGTATAGAGCGGAATCGAACACAAACTGTTTGTGCCGTTTGGTGCTTCTGATGCAGTGATCGTAGCCACTGCGCTAACGGCACCGACACAATCTGTTGACTTTTAGAATGCCCGTATTGGCATATGCAGTCGCCTGTATGATGAGTATTTGCTTATTTCAATTCGATTAAGAGTAATAGAAAATCAAAATTTGTCGTAAAGTTACGACGAATCGACTTATCTCATGGACCTTAGTCAATAAAATTTGGTCTACACAGACTATTACTGACTGTAACAACGACTATTCGTCAAATAATTTACGAATGACCTATGAGCAAAGTCGTTGTTATAGTCGGCTATTGACTTACAATCTTTGAAATTTCAATTATAGAGGTCGATCCTTACTATTTCATTGATAAAAATCGTTTTAATTGATACGTTCTTCCTAAGGAGTATTGGAAAATCAAAGTTTGTCGCCGTGTAAAGTTACGACTAATCGGCTAAACTCCTCGACTTTAGTCATTGAAATTTTATCTTCACAGACTATTTTACTGACTATAACAACGACTATTCGTCGAATAATTTACGAATAACCTATGAACAAAGTCGTTGGCATAGTCGGCTATTGACTACAATCTTTTAAAGCGAAATTTCTATTTTAAAAGTCCATTGCTTACTATTTCATTGATCTAAGTCGTTTAAATTAATACATTCTTACTATGGACTTTTAAAATAGAAATTCCGCTTTAAAAGATTGTAGTCAATAGCCGACTATGCCAACGACTTTGTTCATAGGTTATTCGTAAATTATTTGACGAATAGTAGTTGTTATAGTCAGTAATAGTCTGTGTAGATAAACTCTCAATGCCTAAAATCGGAGAGTTAACTTTATGGCGACAAACTTTCATTCTCCAATACCCCTTAGTAAGAATGCATCAATTAAAACGACTTAGATCAATGAAAAGATGTCTATTGCGTTTTCCACGACGTTTGTAACCAGCAGGATAGGGACCAGGGAGTTAGTGGGCTTTAGTTTTGGGGTCTAAATAAGAAAAAAATGTTTGTCCGTCCGTACATTTGTCAACACACTAATTCGAGTAAAACTTGACCGATTTGAAAAATCATTTTTTCATGAAAGTTAATCGGAAAAGCTTCCTTGGGATTGCTAGCTAGGGCCGTTTAAGTGGTTTTTGGTATTTTGTACATAACTTGTATAAATCTTTTCTGAATTTCATAAATAATTTTCTTTTCGAAAGGTCTAGCAATGCCCGACTTTATACTTATAGGAACAATTTTTTGATTTTGAGCCGTTGGAATCAGACAGGGCCCTAAAACTGAGTATTTACTATCCCAACGTGTTTTTGGACATACGTTAGGATAGATAAAGTGGGTAAGGACAGCCAACTTTCCAAGGCACTTAAGCAGCAGGGCATATTTTCGGGAAAAAAGTTATTTGCGGAAATTTTCAGGAATTTTTTGCACCTAAGCCGCCAATGTGCCTGTTGTGCATACCCACTGTTTGTAGATAATTTTCGTTTTTTCAATTCGAATATAAATTTTAAATTTGTTACACTGTTACATGTGTTACATTTTTCAATATTTTTTCTCCTGAAAGGTAGTCGAAAAACTGAATCCGGAATAGAGTTGGGTCAATATCGGTCAAGAACTTACGAAGTTCATCATCATCACCATCAAACTTTATAGACCGTTAGTACCTTCCGGTGTGAGGTCTTTCTGCCGCAACCCCAGATTGGTGAACTATCGCCCTCCATGCCCTCCTATCGCCCGCCAAGGCGATGGTTTGTTCGCCCAGAGAAAGTCCCCTAACTTCTAAATCTGATTTAATTGAATCGATAAACCTTCTCCTTGGTCTACCCCTTGGCCTAACACCCGGGACTTGTGCATCCAAGATCCTTTTCGGTAGCCTGTTATTACCCATCCTTTGAACGTGCCCGAACCAGCGCAGACGACTGGCCCTTGCCGCCTCTTCCACTGACGAAATCCCTAAATTTTCCCTAATGTCGTCGTTCCTTATATGATTATCCCACTGCTCCCTCCTATTAACCTTCGCTATATTCCTAAGAACCCTCATATCAGAAACCTCCAGGTCATGCACGAGATATCCGCAGTCAACCCAACTCTCACTACCATACAGAACCGTCGGCCGGAATATTGACCTGTGAATAGCTAACTTTGTTCCGCTACTTAATTCCCTTTTGTTGAACACGTGCGACCTCAACACTGGATGGCCACCGCGTTTCCCATTTTCCTCCTTTCCTCAAAATCCCTAACTAACTGCCATCCTCTGAAAAAAATGGTTCACTCCTAAACTTGGAATTCAGAAACCTGCTCCAGCTCCTCCCCATTTAAATCTGCAAGCTATCTCCTTCGAGCTTTGCCGACATGAATAACCTGAGTTTCCCTACACATTATCTTAATCCCATACCTCACATGCAGCATTTAGGCATAGTCAATCCCACCCTGCAACTCCGTGGTACTATCTGCCAACAGAATCAAGTCATCCGCGTAGGCCAGGATTTTCATTATTACCTCACCCACCTCGACATTTCCCTGCAAGTTTGCCTGCTTGATGCTTTTGTCCATGAAAATTATGAACAGAAGCGGGGAAAGACAACAACCCTGACGAACGCCCTCTTTAACCTCGAAAGACTCGCTAATTTCGCCATCTATTCTCACCGCGGCCCTGCTTTCTGAGTAAATACTCTTAATGGCACGCAGTAAACCCCCCTTGATACCGTACTCGCTAAGAATCCCGAATAGCTTCTGCCTTGGTACCCGGTCGAATGCCTTCTCCAAGTCGATGAAGCATAAGTATAAGTCCCTGTTCTTTTCATAAAGCTTTTCGATAGTCTGTCTGAGGCAGAAAATCTGATCCTGACATCCCCACAGAGGCCTGAAACCACCCTGAAACTCATCCAGTACACCTTCCACTATGTTGCTAATCCGGCCAACAAGTACACCCGTGTACACCTTACCTACCACGCTCAAGAGCGATATCCCCCTGTAGTTACTGCAAACCTTACGGTTGCCCTTCTTATAAATTGGAGCAATAACACCGAAGCTCCAGTCAGCAGGTACTGTTGAAGACCTCATGGCCAAGTTGAAAATCCTACAAAGCCATTGGATCCCACCTGATCCGCTATACTTAATAAATTCCGTCCTAATTTCATCCACCCCTGCGGATTTTCCTTCCCTTAATCTGCCGACTTTCGGGACACCTCATCCAGTGTAATTTCCTCCTCCACCTCCGAGCTAGGACCTGCCTCCCTCCCATTTTCTTCTACCTGATTGACAGATGTAAATAAATCCTTAAAGTAATGCCGCCAAGTCTTCAAGACTTCACCCCTATCTGTAATTAACTCGCCGTCTTTATCTAAAATACTACTACATCCCTCTTTCACGCCACCGCGCCTAATGTCCTTAATCATCGAACAAAATTTCTTACCCCTGCCTTGACCTGCCCTTTCCAAATCCTCCCCAAACTTTTTCCCCTCCCGGTCCTTCGCTTCCCTGACTAGATCCTTAACCAGTTGCCTACAAGCCTTATAAGCCTCCCACTTCGCCACCGTCCTGTCCTGTAACCAAACCAAGTATAGTTTCCTTTTCTCCAATACAGCCCCCCTGATATCGGCGTTCCACCAACCCGTCTTTTTGTTTGGACCCCTGCTAGCGACATTGCCCAGACATTCCTCAGCCAGGTCCAAGACAAATTTCTTAAAATTCGCCCACTCAGCCTCAATGTCCCCGCAGTCAGCTGGAAGCCCCTCAAATCCTTCGGCGAATTTTGCCATAAAACGAGACCTAACTGCCTCTTCCCTAAATTTGCCCACACGAAATTTGCGACTTACCACCTTCTTCCTTTTAGTCTGACAGAGTTTACCAACCGACAGATGGGTACCCAAGAAGTTGTGGTCAGAACCGAAAGTGAAACCCCTGAAAACACGCGTGTCCCTGACTACCTGTCTCCTGTTCTGCTCTATAATCATGTAATCAATAATGGATTTGTGACCCAGACCCTCATTGACGTACGTATACCGATGGATCCACTTGTGCCTATAGAAAGATTTGGCTATTGCTAACCCATTGAAATCACAAAAATCCAACAACCGTTTACCATTTGAATTCAGTGTTTCTTCCCCAAATCTACCCACTACCTTCCCATACCCTGAGTTGCTTTTAAAGTTTCCTATCCTTGCATTGAAATCCCCCAGCAAAATCAATCATTTCCCTTTTTGCTAACTACGTCCCCTAGTTGTTCGTAAAAAGCGTCCAAGTCAGTAGCATCACTACCATTGCAAGGGCTATATACGCTAACCAAGCGATAAATTCCACCCGCTAACTTTACAGAGACCCACATCAGCCTTTCATTTACGAAACGAACATTTAGGACAAATTTGATCAATTCCTTCCTGATAGCGATTCCAACCCCCCAGTTTGCCCTACCAGACTGAACTCCGGACAAAAACACCTTATACCCGCCCACGTGTTCTTCCGTCTGTTCCTTCGTCCTAACGTCACTCAACGCCAATATGCCTATACCGTAGTCCTTAGCCAGATCAACTAATTCCTCTCTGCGATCCCGAAAACCCCCATTAACGTTTAGACTTCCAATAAACAAACCATCAACCATTTTGCATTGCCTGATCGCCAACGATGGGGTACCTAGCAAGTCGAGCGTTGGTCGTACCCCGTATCCAACACCCGTCCAAGGCTGTGTTGAATTGTTTTTACCGAGAATGAATACAGTGGGACGGCCTGGTAAGCCGAACCGCACCGGAAGTACAAGTTTTAATGGGTACCAAGAACGACCGTTTGGAATGCAATGTGTTCGTTTGTTTATATTTTTTACCAAACGGATTGCTATACATATAGCGAAGCCATCAACCGAAATTATGATCATAAACATTTTACTAGAAGTAGGATGCCGAGACAAATAAAGTACACAGGTTTGATTAGATTGTTTAGCAAAACGTTGATCCGAAAAACATCACAAGATTGAGGTTATGTTAACGAGACGCCATGTCATTCGGAAATTAAAATGTAAATGTAATTGAAATTCCAAAAACAACAAAATTGATATTAGAACGCGCATATCGCACAGAAAACAATCCAAAGCTCATTTTGTAAGCAATAGAGAAAGTGGAAAATAAGAGAAATCCAGCAAATACCTGCCACGTTGCATTCGAACCACAATGCAATTGAAACACGCAAAAAGAACAATAAAACCCGCGTTATGATTTGAGTGATCCGGCACCCAACACAAAAACAACTAATAAAAATTAAATTAATTAAAACAAAACCCGGATCGAAACGTAAAATTGTAAAAATAAACAAAACTTACGAAGTTGCGGATGAAAAAGTTGTCAAGAACGTGGTTTTTAGAGGTTAGTACGATTTTGTACGAGGTATAATTTGGAAGAGTACGTACTTATCTAAATTCAAACCTTCGACTGGCGGATGAACTACTTTTGTCGTGTCTTAACCTAACTTAGGTTCTAATACATGAATTGTTGGTGTTGTCTGTTCTATCAACCCTACAGAATGCAATTTTCTTTGGGATATAACAAATGGGCACAATAAATGTTCGAAAGTACCTAAAAATTGAAACTACCAAAAACTAATTACACTTAATCGAATGTTTAATCTGCATTTGCTCAAATCAAATTAAATTTATACCTTAAAAAATTTTTGCCTAAATAGAATAGCCACCATGAAATTCATTCTTACCTAAAAAATATTCATTCTTATCAAAAATTAAGACTGAAATTAGACATAAAAAATTAGGTTATAACCGTTTATTTATTCGATTTATTAGATTTCACTAACATCCCCGATTTTTTTTTGTAAAAAGTTCAAAATTTGACGGAAGTTTTGAAGGAGATTGTGAATGTTCCCTTTTACGAAATATCACGAAAACCATAGTCGATTATTACTTTTACCTATCCTTCTAGATCAATAATTCTCAGGGGAAATCACTACGCGAATGCGATAAAACTAGTTAATTTTCCCTTTGTTTTGGTAATTTCAGCTGGATATTCGATTTTCTATGAAAAATTTTAAGAATAAAAAGATTTTGCATTTTGTACGTACGGGGGAGGGAGTTCTCAAATTTGTACGATTTCATACGAGGGGGGCGGTCAAAAAATGGATGTCCCCTGTGGGCCCTAGGTTGGTCCTAAGGTCTGCCCCAGCCCTTTGTTTTGATATGTTGTGGAGTAGCTTTGGGTCTGTTCTATAAGATCGGTCGTAGTGCTAATTTTTTTTAAATTGTTTGAAAAAATGTCTATGTAGACTATCTGTTTATGTTTAATGGCTCAAAGAAAATAAGCGAATATTAATCATATAACTTATAGGCGACTATTATAAGTTCACAAAGCGATTAAAATTTACTTGCACTGCATATGCCGATACGTGCTTTTTAAAAGTCAACAGAACGTGTCGGTGTCGTTAGCGTAGTGGCTACGATCACTGCATCAGAAGCACTGAACGGCGCAAACAGCCTGTGTTCGATTCCGCTCTCACTCATCCTACGATATATCATAAGGTGGTAAAGAGAAGTAAAAAAAGATGTGGAAAAACACATCTCTTTTTCTATTAAACAATTAATTTTTAGTCGAAAAACATTCCCAAAAATAATTTAAAAGTGAAAAAAAAATATTTTGCTTCTTTGTTGCGAACGTTTATTTGCCTACAGTGTGTATACAACACACATGCATGGTGATAATAGCGTTGTCACTTTTATGTCTTTTATGCTTAAACTGTAGCAGCTACTACTATCACGAAATTAGATGTGTACAAGTGTAGACCCGGACGGGTCAGTGTTTTTATTATTGCTCGATCACTAAAACGATTCGGGTTCAAGTCCCTGCGAATTTTTTTTTTAATGAAACTCTCAAGTCATTAGTAAATTAAATGACTTCTTGTGTTAGAAAAAATTAGATTCTAGATAGATAGACTAATATAACATTCATATACAGGGATAAAATCACACGCTTTGCATTGTATCTCGATTCGATTGTATCTCGTCTCACTTGTTTATTTAGTTGAAATATTTATAACAAAACGTTGCACAGTCTTAGGATTCTCTTCCTGTACCTACACTTTTAATAAAAAAATAACTTTGAATAATTTTTATTTTCAAAATAAACAAAAATGTCAACTTCTACGCAGATTTTTGCCGTATTCTACATTTTGCAAGAGACGCACACGCACAAGAGGTGCTCACTTAAAAAAAATTGGTTTTAATGGATTTTATTTGTGGCTTTAATGAAGTGAGTGCCCTCGCATACGCAACAGAATTAGTTGTTGCAAAAACACCCGGCCGTATCTAAATAAATATTTCCTAAACTATTAAGTAAATATATCAAATTAGGTCCCCACCAAAGGGCAAATTGAGAAACGCGTCCGAAACAACGGTGTAAAAAAACCCTTCCGAAAACCTACAATTAACATAAAATTTGAGAAAGAAACTTTTCAAAAAAGTTTAAAAAATATTCCAATTCAAATAATTCTTTGACGCTTTGGCTGATATTACGACTGACATTGAGCCCTAAGGGATCGTTCAAAAATTACGTAACGCTAGCTATAAAATCCACTCACTCATTTTTTATACCAATATTAATATAATAATCTGCCTTACAACCCATGAAGGGTTAGAGACTAGATTATTATTTACTATTTTCGCTACTTTTTGAGATCCTTTCATTACCGGAAAGTTTTACTGTGCCAGTGGTAAGCTGTGCGACAAACCCACCGCCATCTATGAGATGTATCTAGGAGCGAAACTAGTAGGAGTAGAATACCAGTTCTTCCAACAATGCCTTTTCCGGTAAGCCGTACGATGGCACTACACTCAACTTCACTCGACTTGAACGATTCAATCAGTTTTGTTTACAAATCTAACAATCGGTACAAATCTGTCTGCGGCTGAGTTTCGAACCAACGCACTGGCGACTCAATCTCGTAGTAGCAAGCAGACGTGTTAACCACTGCGCTATCGAGTTTGCACCAAGCGTTACGTAATTTATGAATGATCCCTAAGGAAAGACCTCGGAACCATATTTCCATGGACAAAAAAGTTTCCTTCAATACGGTCGAAAAACTGGTCAAAAACCTGGTATTTTGAAGGTTGGTTAAACTTTTTGACTTATATCTCTGTGAAATAAGCTCTTTAAGATTTTGAAAGAAACCACAAAAAAGTTTGGTGAAAATCGATTAACTGGTTCGGATTGTAGGGTCCATAGTGTAAGCCTAACACATACGGAACCTTACACGATAGCTGATGGTTCATCATGAATATTCCTCTAATGGGACGGGTTGGCACAGTGGTTAGCGTACTGGCCTTCCACCAAAACGATCGGGGTTCAAATCCCGTTTCGGAAAAATTCTACATGGAGCAAGTGTAGCGCATTAATAACGTCCTAAAGTTAACTCAAGCTTCAAAAGTTGGGTAGTTGTGGTGTGTTTGGTGCCCATAACGACGTACACACTGAATGAATCGTATGACGTAACCCATATACGACGAATTTGTGCACGAAATATCTAAGCCTACATTTGGGCGAGATAATAATCAAGCGCTTAACAATTCTTGGAGTAATTGCATAATAACAAAGACGCTACATTCGCATTACTGTGAGACGTGGTTCGGAAGTCACGTTAAGCCGGTGGTCCAGACAACACTTGTTATTGGCTGTAAAAAGCTGTTAGTGGAGTCTCTAAAATACAAATGATGAGATTTTTTGTGCAGCGTTGCAGAGGAAATTTAGTGAAACTTTTTTAGGAGATAAACATCTTTTCCGATGAATTTCGAGCCTATGATTTTCCTGGGCGCTCCTAGTGACGGTGTACGAAAGCTTACAATCTGAATGAAAATGAAACATTTTTTTACTTCACATATAAGTATAAAGTTTCTTGATGAAAAGTACAATGTCTATGCTAAAAACATTGTGTGCAACTCGGGCGGAACCTAGGGATTTCATTTCTATTATCTCTGACAATAAATATGTGATATTTTTGATATATCGTAAAGTGGTAAAGCAGTAACTTCAATTCGTTTTAAAATTCTTTTTCAAGTTCAATTACGAGTCCTATAAAGGAAGAGGACCGATTCGAACTCAATTTTCAAATTAATGTTTGTCTTTCTTAATGTTAGTTTTTTGCAATTTCACTGCATCGGCTGTTCTTTTCGCTCTTATAGACATCTTGAATCGACGGAAGTGTTTTTTAAATTTTGATTCACACTCGTCAATTCCAAACGCTTTCATAAAGCCTTCTAAAATTAAAACATCGTTAATTTTAATCAACTAGGTATTTGTTTATGGTATACCTTTCCAACATTTCAAAATTTTGCTGGTTGGCTTTATATGGAGTCTCTCTGGCTCTTGTTTCCATGTAACGTAATCAACAAAAAAATCAACATCAAAAATGATTCGAATTGTGCGATTCATGTATTTTGTCTCTATTTCACCTTTTAAGGGTGTCAAAGCGAGTGTCTAAAAAGGGTTAGAGAGAAATGTTATCGAATCGGCCCAGCGCCGATGTTTGAAAGACACATGAAGAAGATCGATATGGTGGTTTTGATTCAATTAATTGAAAGATGACTATTCAACTGCTCTTTTTTCGGTAACAATCTACAACAATATTTTCTCTTACGAAACTTTCTTGGAGATTTGCAATTTTTTCTTCTGTAGCTTTTCCAACTCCTGACTCGTCGTCAAGTGCAGCTTCTATGGCCTCATAACCTTTAATTTCTTTTATCGGCAGTTTAATGCATGAAGATACAGTGGATCCTTGACATTTCATGTTTCTATCGCTTTCAGTCTGAGACTCTTCTACACCGATACATCCATTGCCTGCTGGTTCGATTAGGTTGCTACATTATTACTTAAAAAGACCTAAGTGATCTTTTTACCTGACTGTAGAGCAAAATTATTTGAACAAGTATACGTCATATTGACATTGTTGTTGGGAACATCAAGCAAAGAAAAATTGTCCGGAACATCCAGAACTTGAATATTGGAAATATTGGAAGTTGGAATACCGTGAGCGTTCGAAAATTGGGACGGACGACTACTTGCTATTATTATTATATATCAAAATTAATTAGTAGCTGTTGTTATGTAAGTTATATTCAGAGCCTCCGGCAGCAAATAGCGTAGGTAAAAATAATTTAAGGGTAATGCAACCTGGTGGCGGTGAGCATTTGTACAATGAAAATACTAAGCTATTAGCCACAGGAGGCGCTAGCTGATCATCACCTAATATTGTTTTCAAATTTTTCAATTCATTTTGAATTATATTGGTGAATGATGAAAAAGCTTCTTCAATTTTCGCTACACTAGACTGCGTGTCATTATGTTGGAAGTCTATGACAGTGCTTGTGAAAACGCCATTAAAGCTTATGACATCGTCTTCATTTGAAGATAGGGCCTTTGAGTCAAGGTCGTAAGACGGATTCTCGAGCAATACCTCTATGAAACCATTGTTCTGAATTAGCTTCAAACTATACAAATATAGCGTGTCATTGGTAAAAAAGTTTCCAACACAGTATAATTTGAAAACCTACGCGTCAGAATCACATTGCATAAACTTGCTTTCGTTGCAGTATACCTTGTCATCGTTAAAATTTAATCCATCATTGCACGCAGATTCTTCTTCCTCTTCAACAAAGAAACTAGAAAAGAACTATAACATCTAAAAAGTGTGATTCTTACGTGGAGCATGGCTCTATTCGGTTTAGTTATAGTATCTGAGTTTGAATGTGCCAAGGAATGCTCATCTTCACTTTCTATGCAGAACCTAGAAATATTAAGTTTTTAGATCTATACAGAAATTTGTTCACTTTTTTACGTTAAGCTAGCAGCCTTTAAAGCTTTGGTTTTTTCATTTTTATTTCGTTTGGCTTTCATCATCTTTTTTTCTTGATCAAACTCAGCCATTGTAGAGAAATTCACCGCTATCTTCTCAGCTTCTCTAGCTGAAGCATATGATCGAAATATTTCTAAAAAAAATTTTTATATCTATATAGAATGGGATTCAAAGAAATTAGCAAAATGAATCGGAGTGACAAGTTGTAGGTTACATAATGAGTGAATAGACTGTTCTGAGACGATGACTGCCCTGAGATGATGGACATGCTATTCACACTCACGTTCGTATAAACTCGTCATCCAAAATTAAATACCTCCATTCATTAGCTTTCTGCATCGGAACACTATCCAATTCTTACTATTCGCAATCGGCTTTTGCAAAGATTTGATTTTTGCCGTTGCATTTTTCTTCGGGAAATAGCAATACAGTTTGTTTTTTCGAACAAAAATATTCTGTACTGGAACTCACAAATAAGCCACATTTTTTTACGAATTAGATTTCCGTTTCTAAAAAATTCCCTTTCGATAACTTTACTTTTTTGACAGAATAAATTACTTTTTTTAGTTTACTCAGTGAAACAACATTAATAATAATAATGAGTTAAGTATTTGGCTAGCAAGTTTTAGCAATTTAGATCTTTAGTGAATTTCAAATCTGATTCCATTTGATGCCATGGTCATCAACTGTTACGAACACTTTGATAATTTGTTTAATTGAGTCGTCTCATTTTGCACCCGTAAAAATTACGATTACAACGCGTTTACGACCACGTTTTTAACCAGTCAATTCGACGGGGGGTGGAGGATTTTAATTTGGGCAAAATCTGATGAGAGCTTCTGAAGTTACGGTCGAAAAAGTGGTCGAAAACGTTGTTTTTTGAAGATTGGTGGAACTTTTTGACTTAATTAGAAATTAGAACGGAAATCGTTCCTCAAGTTTTTGAATAAAAGATATGGACTTGATGGGCGAAAATTAAATTGGTGAAAATCTGTTGAGCGGCTCGGGCTGAAGAGTCCTTAGTGTTGCCCCAACTCACGCTACGCGACCCAACACGGTATATATTGACACGTGAATATTTCTTTAATGACGAGGTTTTTTGTGTAGCGTTGTAGAGAAAAAAGAAGAGAACTTTTTTGTTCGTGGAAGTATGGATCAGAGGCTTCTCCTAAGGGCTCTGAGTCGGTTCGAAAATTAACCCTAGTGCAATTTTTTTAAGCTTTGGGCTTTTTTTAGGAATTTGAAGAACCTTTTTATATAGTTTCTTCGGACGGGTTTTTCAATATTGCCCTTTTGGCAACTTCCAATCCAATTTAAAGTCGATGTAATTTCATACACTTAAGAGTTAAGTATATATTTACGTTCAAACCTTTTTGTAACATCTATTCTGTTTTCCACATCTATCCGATATAGTACGGATCCCTTGCGTATGTTTTTAAATGTTTATTTTAAACAATTTTTCAAGGGCTGAAATATCAATTAATATGAATTAGATGATTTCACGTAGCTGATAGATGGTGATAAATAAGTTTATTGAAGAAATTTGAGACACTAAGTGTTTTAATCTTATCATGGGCGCGCGGTAGCGATGCGCCCGTGACGCAGGTCCCCATACGAAAAAAAAATTCGGGAATTTTTTTTTTCATAGACTTCGGAACCATATATACAGCTAAGTTTTGACTTCCCCCCTAGCGACGTACCCCCCGGAAAATATTTTTCCTGGATTCTACGGAAAATTCTAAGGCGAAGTGTCTTTTCACTCATTAAAATCGGTTCGGTGGATCCGAAGATATGACCTTCAGAAAATTATCATTTCCTATACAAAAAGTGTTGTTTCATAGAAGCCAAAGTTAATGCAAACATCCTACGTTAGTTAGTCAGTTAGTTAGTTAGTTTCAGGGCCATTTGTATGAAAAACCGTGAAAAACCACTTTTTTGGCTCGTGCTCGAGAACGGCTCGATAACTTCTCTTGAAATTTTGCAGGGACCTTTTGGTGGGCATTCTACGTCATATGAGATTTTAAAAAATGGGGGGTACCGGCCTCGTTTGGGCGCCAGGGCTCTTAGAAGGCGCCATATAAAGCCCATATGTATGTGTTTGTGTGTGTAGTGTGTATGATAGCACATTTTGTATGAGACAAAGGTTGGTATGAGACAAAGGGAAAGTTGTTGGATTGGGTGTGTAGTGTATCAGGGTGACCGCCAAAATGGTGGAAAATAGGCGGGGACCCAAAAAACAACTTTTGATATGTTGAAGTTAAGGGGATCATTTTCGTCCATGGAAGTAGTAGCCGCCGCGCTTCGGTTTGGCGGCGTTGGCGGCTAAAAAAAACTTTTGATATGTTGTAGAGGAAGTTGAGGGGATCGTTTTCGCTCATGAAAGTAGTAGCCGCCGCGCTTTGGTTTGGCGGCGGCGGCGGCAGCGGCGGCTCAGAAAAAAACTTTTGATATGTTGAAGAGGAAGTTTAGGGGATCATTTTCGCCCATAAAAGTAGTAGCCGCCGCGCTTCGGTTTGGCGGCGGCGGCGGCTCAAAAAAAAACTTTTAATATGTTGTAGAGGAAGTTGAGTGCATCATTTTCGCCCATGGAAGTAGTAGCCGTCGCGCTTCGGTCTGGCGGCGGCGGCGGCTAAAAATAACTTTTGATGTGTTGTACAAAAAGTTGTGCGGATCGTTTTCGCCCATGAAAGTAGTATCCGCCGCGCTTTGGTTTGGCGGCGGCGGCGGCTCAGAAAAAAAAACTTTTGATATGTTGTAGAGGAAGTTGAGGGGATCATTTTTGCCCATGGAAGTAGTAGCCGCCGCGCTTCGGTTTGGCGGCGGCTTAAAATTTTTTTTTTATATTTTGTAGAGTAGGTTGAGGAGATCATTCTCGCCAATGTAAGTACTAGCGGCGGCTCAGAATAATGCAAAACATTACAATCACAACGAAAACCCTTTTTAAAAGGAAAACGTGACGCAAGTCCTCGTCCCTTCTTCCAAAACAACGGATATCACAACAAAAACCCTTTTTAAAAGGGAAACGTGACGCAAGTCCTCGTTCCTTCTTCCATAACAACTGATATCAATTTGGGTGACGCTTGTAGCTTCGGAACGCACAAAATTCTTTTGAAATATTTTCACTTTTGATTAAAAAAATGCGTCACAAATCCAGACCCGCCAATGTAATAATTTTTCTACGCTTTCAGCTTTCATACGCAGAAATTTGATTTCCTGTACAAAAATACGCCATACATCCCATAAAGTCAAATTTTTGCATTGTGAAAGCTGAAAGAACAGAAAAACTATAACACTGGGGGGTCCGGCATTTGTGACGCATTTTTTTAATCAAAAGTGAAAATATTTCAAAACATAACCAAAGACCCGTACATATCAGAATAGATGTGGCAAACAGAATACATGTGGCAAAGAGAGTCGAACGTATCTAAATATACAAATAAGCAAACAATCCAATGTTTTCTGTTCTTTTATAACTGTAAGAATTTCAAAGATCCATAGAAATTACCCAAGGTAATGTCAAAGGCCCTTCCGAAGTACGTCTCAGACCATTCAAATCTAGAAAAGCTTATATCCAAGGACTAAGTCATTTTCCCCCTTGAAACCCTGAAACAGGTGTTCTCTTAAATTTTATTCTCTACAACTTTTTCTTTGGAAGCAAGTTTCTATCTCTCATAGTTCTGTAGATTCGGGTCATCCTTCCAATTATGGAAGAGGCCATATACCAGTATTGGGCCATATTTTTCCAAAACTCTGAAACACGCGTTCGCTTATATTTAATTCTCTACAACTTCGTCTTTGGAACCAACTTTCTAACTCGAATAGTTCTGGAGATCTGGGTCATCATGCCCATATATGGAAGTGGCCATATACCAGGATTGGGCCATATTTCCCCAAAACCCTGAAACACGTGTTCACTTAAATTTAATTCTCTACAACTTTGCCTTTGACAGTAAATCTTCATATTGCATAGTTAAAGAAATATAGACGAAAAACTGTTTTCGTATATGGCCAAGAATCTCAATTTCGTCCATTCTATTGGTGCCAGTGCCCAGACCCCTGTACCGATTCCCACAAAAATTTTTACAAGTTTTGTGACATCGAATGCTTTCATTTGACACCAAAATGAGGAATTTCCGTGCTATACTTGCTGAGATATTTGCGAAAAAGCTTCACCGACCTTCGAAAAACCATGTTTTTGGTCACTTCCTCGACCATATCTCCGGAACCACTTAATCGATTTTGCTCATCTTCGAACTTGAATCATGGGAGGCATGTACCTTTCAGGGAAAAAAAGTTTAGGCTGATCGGTTGAGCCGTTTGGAAAAAAAAGTGGAGACGGACAGACGGACGTACAGACGGACATTTTTTTTATTGCTGATTCGTCATCTCTAGACGATAATAGATGCATCCCCCCCTTCCCACCTCGATCTACCCCATGTTACAATAAAATTGTTTGTAGTAAACGTATAGAACCTTTGTACTTCGTACGGGTCCAAAAAGAATTTTGTGCGTTCCGAAGCTGCAAGCGTTACCCAAATTGATATCAGTTGTTTTGGAAGAAGGAACGAGGA
This sequence comes from Pseudolycoriella hygida, assembly GCA_029228625.1. Taxonomy (NCBI): domain Eukaryota; kingdom Metazoa; phylum Arthropoda; class Insecta; order Diptera; family Sciaridae; genus Pseudolycoriella; species Pseudolycoriella hygida. The sequence continues at coordinate 74,539,689 of CM055404.1, forward strand.
CTTGCGTCACGTTTCCCTTTTAAAAAGGGTTTTTGTTGTGATTAAAGATTTTGCAATTTTGTGATGTGTTTCTTTTGAAACGGACCGTAACGTTAAGGCGTAATTCTATGTTTGAATGCTAGCTTAAACCTAGTAGGTATGAAACCTACTTTTCAGTATTACAGTGCAGTTATTCTTCAAAGGGAACAGAATATTCGCTTGAACCATAATTTTGTGATTTACTGACAGAATGGAGAATATTGAAGAAGGTAATACTAAATATTACGGATTGGAAATTTACATAGAACGCAATATCTTCAATTAAACTTAATGTTTTCAGTACTAATAAGTACTTAGGCCAGCACAAGTAAAAAGTGCTTCAATCGTTATGCTTTGCTTATTTTTACGGTGATATAAGGTGAAGCAACTGAAATAAAAATTTCTATTTTTCAAAATTATTCAATATTTGTAAAAACTCCTTTACATGCAAATTAGTTGAGTACTTTAAATACTAAAACCTCTAAAATAATGGCTGCTTTTTTGCGTTTTATGTTGAACTAGCATTGTTGCCCAGGCTTCGCGGAGTTCTGACTCATAACTATTTACTAATATTTTTTGTGCTAGAGCCAACCAACATACCAATCCAGAGCTCTAGGTTGGACCTATCTATACTTGTAGTGTGCAACATCGCTCTGCTGAGTTTTCTTAACATCAATGCAAAAACATATTTTTTAGGGTCGACCTTTGGGCAAGCCTATTTGCTAGGCATTGGATCGATACATCCAGGACAACAAAATTTTCCCCTATTTTCTCTTCAACACAACACAAAAAGCTCATCATTAAAGAAATATCCATGAAAAACCACCAAGTCACGTAGCGCGAATTTGGCCCATACAATGGTCCCTACCAGCCAGAACTACTAAACCGATTTTCACCATTTTTTTTTTTTATTTTCCTTAAGCCGTATATTTCATTTCAAACCTTTAGGAGAGATTTCTGCGCTAGTTTCGTGGAGATGTAAGTGAAAAAGTTTCATCAACCATCCGAAAACATCGTTTTCTGAAATCGTGGTGATTATTTTTGTAGCAAATGGTGTGTACTTGCATTCCTTTTTAGACTTCTTGGAGTGTCGTAAGTTTCGATTGTTTAATTTTATTTTATAATTTTTTTTTTGAAGATACTTCTGTTCAAATATCTGTTGAAACATAATGAAAGGAACTTTTTTGTTAAAGTCGGATGATCCTAGAACCAGCCTTGGAACTAAAGAGGGGGATGAACCCATAAGATGTTTCCCTCAATATTTTTATCAATACCACAAAAGAACTTGTACTTCATAAAACAACTGGATATACTATACCGTCTTGTAGAAAGATTCTGATGCCTTGGTGGACTTGACTCCACCTTGATGCATCTTACTGCACCAAAGTGCAGTAAGGTGCACCAAGGTGCATTAAGGTGCGTCAAGGTGCATCAAGGTGCAGTAAGATGACAAAGGTGCAGTAAGGTGAATCAAGGTGTAGTAAGGTGCACCAAGGTACAGTAAGGTGGACCAAAGTGCAGTTAGGTGCACCAAGCTGCAAGGTTCAGTAAGGTGCACCAAGGTGCAGGCAGGCGCCCCAAGGTGCAGTAAGGTACACCAAGGTGCAGTAAAGTGAAGTGAGGTGTACCAAGTTGCAGTGAGGTACAGTGAAATGCAGTAAGGTGTAGTGAGGTGTATTGTAGTGAGGTGCAGTGACATTTTGGATTTTATATTATAAATTGTAAGTTTTTAAGCTTTTACGCTAAAAGTGGGTTGCGAATTCTAAAGATAATTTTTTATCGTTGGATCAGTTGAGGTAGCAAAACAAAATCCTTACGGTAATTCGGCTGTTTAGAAGGGATAATTGGCCTGAGGGTTTTGGGAAGAAGCTACTTATATTGTACACAGTGTGATGATGATGTCACTTTTTTCATCCCTTTCAGAAAATTTGAATGGTAGACCAAAACGTGGACGGAAGAGAAAAATACACAGTCAGTCAAGAGAAGACAGAAAACGGCTCTACAACAACAATCAAAACCATATAAATACGAAAGGAAACTTTGTGCCTCAAAAACAATTTAATGATAATTTCACCTGCGAGTGCTTAAAAAAATGTACCTCTACTGTTTCTATAGAACTCCGTAAGAAACTTTTTAATCAGTACTGGAATATGGAATCATTTCCTGGCCGGTGTGCTCTGTTACTTAAATGCGTTTCTCAAAGAAATAATGCTGCAAAACTATACTCGTACCTAATTTACGAGAACGTTGTATGTAAAAGGGCTCTACTTCAAACTTTGCAAATCAATGAAAGTCGCTTATCAACGGCTTTACACAAATACAAAAATTGTGATACTCTTGCCGATGGTAGAGGTCAGAACACAGGTGGAAAAAACGTGTTGTCACAATTGAAGAGAAACGAGGTTAAACTCCACATTAGTTCATTTCCGAGGTATGTGTCGCATTACACTAGAACCCAAACAGATTCCAAGTTTTTAAATCCATCTCTAAACCTTTCTAAAATGTACAAACTTTATAAAGTTGAACATGCCAGTCCGGTGAGCAAGTCTTTTTACAAAAAAATATTTTACGAACATTTTAATCTTCGTTTTAAGACACCAAAAAAAGATACTTGTAAGAAGTGTGACATTTTCAAAGCAAAAGTATCGGATGCAGATTTACTTTCGCGACGTATCCACGAAAATTGGCATAACGATCACCTTCAATTAGCAGATTCTTTACAGGCACAAATGAAGTGTGATTTGTTGGAAGCGAAAAATGATCCTGAGCTGGAAGTTGCGAGCTATGATATGCAAAAAATTCTGCCATGTCCAAAAATGCCCACTAGTATTGTATATTATAAAAGACAATTTAATTTATACAATTTAGGCATACACACTGGAAGTACTGGGCGTGGATTATTTAACGTTTGGAGAGAAAATGTTGCGTCGAAAGGAACGCAGGAGGTCGCCTCCTGCCTGATCAAGTACATTCGTAACATTCCTGCGACAGTAAAAAGACTGATTTTATAGGCTGATTCATGTGGAGGGCAGAATCGCAGCATAAAGTTGGTACTTATGATGATTCATGCTCTAACGCAGCATCCAACTCTTGAATGTATTTCACTACGCTATCTGGAATCTGGCCATACTTTTTTACCGAATGATTCTGAATTCGGTGATTTCCAATGTGCCTTAAAAAGGGAAGAGAGGCTGTACACAGATGAGCAGTACATTGATGTTATGATATCCTGTCGAAACAACAACAAGTTTGAAATCAACAGAATGCATACAGAAGATTTTCTTTCAGTCAGAAATATGGAAGAACAAGTTACAAACAGAAAAAAGGATATTGACAAACAGAAAATTAATTGGATGCAAACTCACGAAATTCTTCTGGACAAATTTCATTCCGCTATTATTAAAATGAGACGAAAATTGTCCGACGAATTTCAAATCGTTAACATTGCCAAATCAAGCAAAACATGTCTAAAACACGTTGAATTAGATCCTTTGTGGCCTGATGGTAGATTACTTTCTAAAGAAAAATTGAGTGACATAAAGGAAATGTTGGATTTGATTCCTAATGAACATAAACACTTCTATGCATTTCTTGATACTGTAACTTTCCACGGTCGCGAAGAGGATGTAGACGGTTTCCCCGAGGAAGTTGATTTTGATGTAGAATTTGAATAATTTACTTTACAATAAATATTTTCTTCGTCAAATACAAAATTTCCTAATTTCAAAACAAAAAAGTACCTTACTATACGTGGCAGAAAAAAGTAATTACTGCAAATAACATAAGAAGAAAACCCCTTTTAAAATAGAAATGTGACGCAAGTCCTTGTCCCTTCTTCCAAAACAGCTCATATGAATTGGGGTGACGCTTAAAGCTTCGGAACTCAAAAAACACTGTTGGGATATTTTCTCATTCGATTGAAAAATGCGTCTCAAATGGCCCCCTTCCATCCGATGTTACAGTTTTTCTGTTCTTTTAGCTTACACCCGCAAAATCTGATTTAATGTACAAAAATCGTGTCAAAATAGAGTGAAAAATAAAGCCATAGAGTCAAATTTTTGCTAAATCATGCTCGGAGCGGTAGCGGAGAGCGTGACGCAGTCCCCACACTCCAAAAAACTACCACAAACCAAAAAAGCTCCATACAAAAACCTTTGGGACAAGGAGCCATATGCAGGCAAACTTTTGAGTTTTTTCCCCTCGCTCCCCTCCCCCTCCAACTTATTTAAAAAAAAACTACGTCGCAGCAGTTTTCCAACGAGCCCACACACATCAAAATCGGTTGAAAACGAGCCGAGATATTGCCAATCAAAGATGACCAATTTCGATATAAAAATGGTAAAATTATCTTTGAAAGTAGTCACAATTTTATTCCTGTGTTGTGTGTCCACGATCTATGTATGTATGTATGTATCTATCTACTCTTTTTTTTCTCGAGAACCGCCCGAGCGATTTCCTTAAAATTTCCAGTGAACGTCAGTCTCGGCCCCAAATGAAAAATTTCATATGCCGCTTTTCCGGGAAAATTCTGGAAAAGCCGTGGCATGTGGAAAAGTGGTCAATTTTGAGGGTTTTTTAGTTTAGCTAGTTTAGCTCCGGAGTGACAATAGCTAGAGAGTTGGCTTCTTTGGGAAAGTTA
>CM055404.1:74551607-74562810 GCA_029228625.1 Pseudolycoriella hygida
TCAGCACCCCCACCATTTTGAGCTGGATTTTCAAATAGCTGATTTTGAGCATTAGGTTATGTGCTTTCGAAAAATGGTTATCATAAGTTTTGTGCTGCCAGATGTGCTTAGCACAAAACTAGTTTCTGCTCAAAACATGTCCATTTGTATGGTAGACACCTGTTGTATCAACTTTTTCGAAATTATGAATCGTTAGCTGAAATTTACATGTTATGTGCTGATTTTATCACCGGTCAAATAGTTTTGTGCTGCCACCTGTGCTTAGCACAAAATTATTTTCTGTTCACAACATGTCCATTTGTATGGGAGACCCCTATTGTATCAACTTTTTCGAAATTATGAATAGTTAGCTGAAATCTACACATTATGTGCTGACGATATCACCGGCCCAACAGTTTTGTGATGCCACCTGCGCTTAGCACAAAACTATTTTCTGCTCAAAACATGTCCATTTATATGGGGGATTACATTAACTTTATCGTATGTTCTATGAAAATGGCGTGCACAATCATCAGAATTTATTGTGCATTGAACCTGAGGCATGTGCAGTCATAGGAATGAATTGTGAATGAAATCCTATACATGCACAATAGTCAGAATAGATTGTGCAGTTAGCCTAATGCATACACAATCATTAGAGTCAATGCACAAATTACAATAATTGTTCATGCATTCACGTTCACTGCATAATGCACACAAAATAGTGTATTTTGTATATGTTGTGCTAGTCACAGGAAGTTTGCACAATTATCCCAATCATCAAAATGTGTATTGCAGCTAGCGTAAAGTTAGCACTAAAATCCAAATATATTGCGCATTGGGCTACTAGCAGTAAAATGAAGTTTGCACAATTATCACGATCGTGGTTGTTGAAATACTCTGATTACTCTTTATAAATGAAAGGCGTTCCGGCGTGTCTTTGAATAAAAATCATGGAAGCATAAAAGTAACTTATTGTTTAATTAAAAATTTCAATGAATAACAAGTTATGGATCACAACTTTTTTTGAGCTCGACAAATGAGAGCTCTTTGAATGCAAATCATCAAAGGCCTCCCATAAGTTATTTTTCTTTACAACAGCGATATAGTGGCCCATATCGTAATCCATGTAAGGCGATATGAAGACTGCTGATTGTGCGTACTTTTTTTGAGCAATAGTGAGTGCTGACAGTTTTGCGAGTTGATGTTTGAATGAAGGTTCGAAGGACGAATTATTACCGCAGTTCGGAAGCTGTAAAAAAATGTAGTATACATTGCTATTTATCTATAGTTCGCAGCAAAACTTAACATTAACTGGAATCTATGTATTGGTTTTCTATCCTCTTTCTTTGGTTAAAAAAAGAGCACTTTGATGTTTATCGAACAAAGTGATTCTTGTTCTAGCCGGTCTTGAGTTTTCAAATTCTTTAATGCTTCATTTGCTTAGCCGCGTCCCGTTGAGTATATAATAACACTTACTCCAATTAAAAAAGTTCGCCTTAATGCCGGATTAATTGGCCTTAAGGCCAGGTTAATAGGTCTTAAGGCCAGGTTAATGAGTCTTAAGGCCAGGTTAATGGGCCTTAAGGCCAGGTTAATGGGCCTTAAGGCCAGGTTAATGGGCCTTAAGGCCAGGTTAATGGGCCTTAAGGCCAGGTTAATGGGCCTTAAGGCCAGGTTAATGGGCCTTAAGGCCAGGTTAATGGGCCTTAAGGCCAGGTTAATGGGCCTTAAGGCCAGGTTAATGGGCCTTAAGGCCAGGTTGATGGGCCTTAAGGCCAGGTTAATGGGCGTTAAAGCTAGGTTAATGGGCCTTAAAGCTAGGTTAATGAGCCTTAAGGCCAGGTTATGTGGTTTACTATCGCAAATATGTAAGACGCCATACTTACTTACTTACTTAACCGGCCCTACAACCCATTAAGAGTCTTGGCCTTCTCCAACATGCTTCTCCAACCGGACCTATCCTCAGCGAATGTCTTCCAGCTGGTTACTCCCGCAGTTCTCAGGTTGGCAAAAGCTGCATCGCATCATCTGGATTTTGGTCTGCCTGCACTTCTTTTGCCTTCCGGTTTGCTGATAAAAAGTTACTTCGGGATACGATTGTCGTCCATACGCTGCACATGACCAAGCCATCGTAGTCTGTTAATTTTTGTTGTTCTAACTATGTCCTGCTCTCCATAAAGATGCATAAGCTCATGATTAAATCGTTTGCGCCATCTGGGGATTGGGTAGTTAGATAGGGTAGCGCCTGATTGCATATGAGCGGAGTGTGGTAGTTCGTTTCATGTGCCAGGCGTGCAACTGTCTAACTATCAAGTGCTCTTTTTACGTCCACGTCGTAGTCCCCGGGACCTCAATTCTCTTCGGAGTTTTGTGCTAAACTTAAGAGTGCTACCTGATGACTTGCCCACGGGTCATAGGGGAAACGCATTAGTGGGTTGTGCGTGTGGCTAGCCAGCCATTTTGTATGTCGATAGTAACATCTTACCTCTACAAATAAATGACCTTTAAAGTTCCGATCGATTATTTTTGAAGGTATTTTGGTTAACAGATGACAAGTTCAATGCTGAATTCTTCGATCCGAGATTCTTAGTTTACCGTAAAGACCATTGGGACAGAAATGTAGATGCAGAGACAGGAGGTGAAGTTCTCATAGCTATTGACTCTAAATAGACAGCGAAATACTAAACATAAGCGAATTGAAAGATCTAGAAGCAATATGCGTAAAAATTACACTTCATGCATCAAATTCATGCTTGTTGCTTTACGGCCTGTACATACAGTATGGCTCTGACGAAGTCGTTTATCTTTCGCACTTGAATGCATTGAATAAGGCACATTCAACGATAAACCACCGTGATATCTTCGTAGTGGTGGGAGACTTCAATTTATCATCTGTTAAGTGGGAGAAAAATGACAAGAAAGACTTTTTACCAGTGATTGGAGACTCAGAATCAATTGCTGCAAAGATTGCAAGGACTTTTACGACATCCTTGCTTGAATGTGGTCTTTTTCAAATGGTAGGTTTTGCAAACGCGTACAATAACGTTCTTGACCTTGCATACACCAACATGCCTGAATTATTTATCGTTACGCCAGCCGAATTGTCAATAATTCCTGATAACATGCAGGACGATGCGCACGTACCAATGCATTGTATGATTGAATGTGAACCGTCATCATATCCATCTTCACCAATATTTGAGTCAATATATTGTTTCCGAAAAACACCTTATCCACTGATAAGGCAGGACCTCGCTGAGATTGATTTTGACCATTTGTTTGCGGATAAAAGTTTAGAAGAAATGATCGACGCACTGTATAGTAATATCTACGAAATTTTTGATCAACGCATCCCTAAGGCTACTCTAAGAAAAACGAATCACCCAGTCTAGTATGATGCAAAACTCATAAACCTTAACAACAGAAGAAATCGAGCTTATCGAAATTTAATCAATCAATCCCGATCGGATTCAAAAGATGACAATCAATCAAAGTTCAAAACTGCGAAAATGGAATTCGAATCCTATCAAAATGAGTTATATAATGGATTTCTGACAAACTTAGCAGCTAATTATAAAAAACAACCGAAAAAGTTCTGGAATTTTATCAACTCCAAATACAAAGTAAGCCCACTGCCAGGAAAAATGACTTATTTGCACGAGGAAGCAATCAATGACGATGAAAAGGCAAACCTATTTGCCAAATTCTTTGCTTCCGTGTACGTCAAATATGCAAATGATACCGAAGAAAACAAAGATCTCATTTCTCATATAAACAGACGAAATGATGATGACATCACGGTTTCACCAATTATTGTTAGTCAAATACTCCAGCACATGGAGCTAGCTCAAACAAGATATCTCCGTTATTTGTTAGCTGAACCACTTTCAACGATTTACTCGAAATCATTAACAGAAATGCATTATCCTGACATATGGAAAACTGGCTACGTAACAACTACAAATCAGGACGGAAGTCTGACATAACAAATTATCGTGGTGTATCCGTGTCACCAAATTTGGCAAAAGTCTTCGAAATCATCATTTTCGATCAGATGAAATTCAATATTTTCCCGCACTCATCACCAAGTCAACATGGATTCTTTCCGGTATGAGGGTAGAGTCTAACCTGATGGTGCTTTCAAGTCTGGTACATGACAGTTTTGAAAATAACTGCCAGACTGACATCTTCTTTGTGGATATTCGTAAAGCATTTGACGTCGTAAGGCCTGTTTCGCTTATATTCAAATTATCTGCCAACAAGTACCGATTGAGTAACCTTCTGCTGATATGGTTCAAATCGTTCTTCCAACATCGTAAACAAATAGTAAAAGTAAACTCTAGTAAATCCGTTCCTATTCATGTTACATCTGGTGTTGGCCAAGGATCCATTTTGGGACCTCTACATTTCTTAGTATTCTTCGATGACTCAGATGGAAGCTCCCCCATAACGGTTGACAGACGATAAAAAAATTGTGCACAACAGCATAAATACAGCTAGTGATACTCAAGCTCTTCAATTATCCATAAACAACTTCGCTAATTGGTGCAACAAGATGAACGAAGATAAGTGCAAAAACAGATTATTTAACTAACGGCAAGCCGGTTAAGCTGTAACGTGACGGATTGCACCCTACGATACATAGAAAAGTTATCATGTTCCATGAGAGAAATAAAGAATCACTTTAAATGAAACTATCAATATCCAGTAACACCGGAAATAAAATTTTACGATTCACATACGCTATTTGATTCATGACATGTTCAACACGACATCTAGTCGTCGTATTTTGTTTTAATTAACTCGCAGCACCAGAATTGCACTAGCACTGGTTCAACAAGTTTAAATTTAACGAATTTGTTATGCGCCAAAAATTGTATTGTATCCATTTCTATATTAAGGGGTTCATGACCCCAAAAGAGGAGTCGCTTCGTTATCACAACACGATCAAGTTTAATATTTAAATTACGAAATCATTTATATCTATATTTTAAACGTTCGTAAGCACAACGATTATAAGTGCGAACGCATTAATGAAGATTAAATCATTACATGAACAAATTGTCAATAAACATATCATCAACAATTTTGCTGTTTTGATAATATTGGAAAGCTAAGTAAGCACCGTTGGTTTCCCATTGGTTTCATATTGGTCACATCGATAGTGGTTCATTCGTGCGGGACTATCGAATTTTTATCAGAAGAAAAGAAATTGTGAGTTGCGCAGTGAGTAAGGTGTAATTGGATGCTTTGATTCTATCGAGTTCTAATGTTCATACCATAATTCTTACGATTGTGAAGCAAATGTGAATTAGCGCGTCTTAGTCATATTTTTATTTCTCTTCTCCTGTCGAGCCAGGGAGAAAGGGGCATTTCAATCTCAACCGTTATCTCTTTCGGTTTACGTTACATTACCCTTAGACGTGGGTAATGATGCATCGTTTATCGACCTAGACAAAAGTTTTTTTTTCCCAAACAATTAATAAAATCACATATTTTTTTACATATATTTTGTTACCACAAAGGAACAAAAGAAACAAAAGTTCGCAAAGATCTTTAAATTGCAATCATAAAATCATCAAATTTATTCGAAACGAAAAAGTGCCATTCTTTTATGTTTCATATGCACGCGATAGAAACTCGAGATGTGCTTTATTATTCTTGTCGCATAATTTTAGGCGTTATTTTTTTTACATGTTTAATCAACATATTCTTTTCGCATACGTTATTTAATCAGGCTGAGCATTTCTCAGTCGGAATAGTTTTCATTATCAATTGAACCTATATTTTTTTTATTTTATTTGGCGATTCTCATTCTGTTTTCGACATTGAATGTAATTTAAATTGTTGCATCCAGGCACTGAATGAATCAATTAGTAGATTTGCTTTGTGACCCGAATAAGCATCGAGTGCATTTTTCTGTTCGTCATTTCATATGCGTCTATGAGCTGCGGTTTTTTTATTCTTTATATTAGAGTGCAAGCTTTTCTTTTACACGAAGTTTTTTTATTAGTGAAAGCGCTCATCAATTGAGCTTGACGACAAATTTGCTCATTTCTTTCTCCCTTACACTGAGGCATACTTTTTCTTTTCCTTTGATTTTTCAGGTAAAGAATTTTAATGCATAGCGAGCGGTATTGTTGTGTTACATTGACGGTTCATCGCCAATGTATACATAAAATAAATGCCACGAAATTGCACGAAACTGTGTAAACTGCACGAAACCATGTAAATCTAGTTACTGTGTAAGGTATGAAACGCTCTCATCGTACTAAACGAAAAACATGGCCGATTTGTTGTTGTCAAAGCGAACGTGTGAAAAATATGTGAAATTTTTTGATGTGTTTTCAAACGCTCGCTTATGCATTAAAATTTTGAACTGAATTGGCTATGATATGCAGTTGTAACACATCTGCGATTACGACACCTCGCCTTTGGCTCGGATATCGCAAACTTTCGCAGATGTGTTACAACTGAATTACATAGCCAATGCAGTTAATAACTATTCCGTCTCGTTTTAAGACTTCATATGGTCCGTCGTAATTGGGTTGTAGTGGTTTTTATAACCATCTTTACGGACGAAAACATGAGAGCAGTCTTCAAGATTTTTAAATATAAAAATCTTTTGTTTATGGTGATTGGAGCTTGGAATAGGCTGAATATCATCCATAATTCTTTTTAATTTTTCAAGTGAATGCGTCTTTTGTTTGTATTTGTTTCAGTTTTGTGAAAGAAATGATATGGAAGTTGGATGTTTGTTCCATAGACCATTTCAGAGACGTGAAGCATTTAGGTTTGGTAGGATTACTGATTGTAAACCTAGCAGTATTATTGGAAGTGAGTTTATCCAATTTGGATTTTTATGACATTTGATAGCGTTTTTTAGTGTACAGTGCCATCTTTCAACGATACCATTTGCTCGTGGGTGGTAACTGGTAGTTCGTTGTTTGTTAGTTCCAAGTATTTTATTCAGTTCTTTGAATAGATCTGATTCAAATTGTGGACCTTGGTCTGTAGTAATAATGTTTGGAACACCAAAACGAGAGATCCAATGAAAAATTAATTTTTTAGATACTGTTTCAGCAGTTGAGTCTTTCATAGGCATGGCTTCAGGCCATCTAGTAAAGCGATCAATTATTGTTAAACAATATCTATATCCTTCGGATGGAGGAAGGGGTCCAACAATATCTATATGGATATGATCGAAACGTTCATTTGGAATGTCAATCGGTTGTATTGGGCTAGAATTGTGCCGTGTGATTTTTGAAGAACTTTAATTTGGTAAATAATTTAAAGTATGACGCTACAAAATTTGCTTGCAATTCCTGTTGTGTATCAATAGTTGTACGATTTGATTTTCTTTTCGATATTTTGTTTTGTCAGATGAATGAGAACATTTGCGTCCATCGCGACCATTTCTGATCAAAACTATTAACATGATAGAGATAAAAGCGAATAAAAAATTATCTGATTTTGTTGATTGGTATTTTAAAACGCTCGGATTGAAAAGTTTCAATGTAATTATTTCTGAAAAAAATCTTCGGCAATTTCGGATGGGAATTTTTAATAATTTACGGAAAAAGTATTTGTGACGAATATTGTTTAAAAAAACGATTTCTCTTCAATAAACAAGTGGTTTTTTAATGAAATGTAATCGAATCAAAGACTTCTTGAGCTCGCGAAACTTTAAATCACTTGCTAGTAGATACAAAAAAGTGGGAGAGAAGGCATTTTCGCGACGACATTGATAAAAGACAGCTCCGACTTTGCTCAATGTTGCGGCTACTGTAATGAAATTTTTATCACAGAGGCAGCGAAAGTTTGTTCTTTCGCCTCTCAAATCAGGGACGAAAGTAGAAAAATGCATCCCACGGGGCGAAAGTAAAAGAAGGAAGCCAAGAGAACGAAAATATTACAAATGAACAACTTTCGTCCCTCCTTGCATCAATGAACTACTAAAATTTGTTCATTTGACAGAAGTGGTTGCCATCACAGAAGTGGTTTTGATTTTGAGCGGCGGTTGTTTCTGGTTTAATAATATTAGAGCATTTATAATCACTTCCTAACAAATCTTTTCTGATTTACTTAACACGACGTCGTAAAGAGAATCAATGTTAACCATGAAATATGGCGTCAAAGTAAGTTTGTTGTTATTTTGTAAAGTTATTGTTTGCTGTGTTTTCATTGACGGATTCATATATTTTATTGGCTGTTAAGCAAATATTTTTTTATATTATAATGGAAACAATGATGGGAATAATGTTGTGTTGTGTTGACTTAAGTCAAATAATTTAAGTCCTTGCCAAGTGACAACAGTGTTATTCAGTGATGTTGTTCGTAAATGGGAATATTGCATTTTTGTGCGTTCAACCCCAATCATTTTCGTGAAAAATACTATATTCAGAATGCATCAGTGTTTTTTCGTGGCTAAAGTACAAACCTTCCGCTGTCTCTGTGATAAAAAATAGTATGGATAACTCGGGACAAAAGTAAGAAAATTCAAACCGTGTGATTGCCTACCTCACCTTCGGTTCGGGCTGCAAACTTCACACGGGTTTGAATTTTCTTACTTTCATCCCTTGTCATCCAAATTACTATTATGCATGGAAATAACGTTCAATTTAGTGGTTTTTGAGGATATTTTTTAATGACTGTATCAGATGTTGACTTTGTAAATTCACATTTGAGGCGTTTCCCGCATTCCCCAGAGAAAAATTCGCTTCTAGAATCAAGAGTGATGACCCATATCTATAGAACTATGACAGTTGGAAGGTTGCTGCCCAAGGCAAAGTTGTAGGAAACCACATTTTAGAGAACACGCAATTCAGGATTTCAATAGGAAATGAGCTCATCCTGGAGTGAAGCTACTTCTAGAATCAGGAGGGATGACTCATATCTCTAGAAATATGATAGTTAGCAGGTTGCTGCCGAAGGCAAAGTTGTAGAAAACAACATTTTAGAGAACAAATCGCTGGCGGCGGCAACATAACTCATCTTTTTGTAGAATTTTTCTTTTCCTAGTAACGCAAGAGTGGCCCGCTTAAAAGTCCGGAAGGAATCTGAACTAACAATTTCAACCAGTGTTTCATGTAGCTGTTTCAGGGTTTTGGCGAAATATGGCCCAATCCTGGTATATGGCCACTTCCATAATTGGGCAAATTACCCGACTCTCAAGAACCATGAGAGGTAGAAAGTTGCTTCCAAAGGCAAAGTTGTAGAGAATACAATTTTAGGGTTTTCGGGAAAAATGACTTAGTCCTTGGATATAAGCTTTTCTAGATTTGAATGGTCTGAGACGTACTTCGGTAGCGCCTTTGACATTACCTTGGGTAATTTCTATGGATCTTTGAAATTGTTACAGATATAAAAACGTTGGATTGTTTGCTTATTTGTATATTTAGGTACGTTCGAGTCACTTTGCCACATCTATTTTGTTTTTCACATCTATTCTGATACGTATGGGTCTTTGGTTATGTTTTATAATATTTCTACTTCCGTATCCTGGGCCCATAGCCTGTCGGTTTTCCAGGATTAGATTCCAAAATAACCAAAAGAAATAATTTAGAGACAAACACGTCTGTTACAAAATACAATTTAATTTAGAATGAACATTTTACATAGGTTGAACACTAGATTAGATTACAATACGACTATATCAAATTGATAAGTTAACACCATCATCTGTACAAGGTGGGGTGATGTCACTGCTACGTTTACATTAGAGACCACAGCCATTTCATTTTATGAAGAAATGGGGCGAGTGCTATCAATGCTAGACCCGGATTGCAGAAGTCCACCACCCCTGGTCGCTGGTGCTTCGATAGTGGGTTTATCCATTGATGATGTTGTATATGGTACAACCGTCTCTAATGCTAATTCATCCAGTTTTGAGGGTGGAGCCTCTACACCATCTTATGATGAAATGGGGCCCGTGTTAGCAATGCTCGACTCTCATGGTAATATGAACACTCGCATAGTAGCTTGTACATCTAGGGTTTGTCCATTTATGATGGGCTATATGGTACAATGTCAGGCTGTCATCAACAACAACAGCAACAACAAGAGCATCAGCAGCATCAACAACAACATCAACAACAACATCAACATCAGCAGTATCAACAACAACCACAACCGAGTGTACATTATGCTGGAGGTGCAATTTATGATACGAGTTTATTTAAAATTGTAAGTAAACCAGAGCGTACCTTTAATAAATTATGTTTACAAGAAGTTAGATAAAGCATAGATATAAGAGATAGATAGATATAGATATAGATAGATATAGTCTACCCTTGAAGTGGTTAACTAATCTAATAGATGAGATTATAACTTACTTTGTAAATAATAGCCCATTAAAAGTATCGAGCGGTGATAAAGTAGCCACAACTTTTACAAACAGGATTATTGGTACCGATCCAGTGTACATATCGTCTAGAAAAGTAGACCAATTATCAGGTGCATCTATTATAGCTCAAATTTCGAAAGTGTTTGAAAGTAACTAGTAGTTCTTCATAGGCGCGGGGCTCGATGTTTAGAGAGCACCGTAGATTGATATTGGTAGAATACCATCAAAAAAGTATTATTCTCCAGAGACCATGTCTCTAAAGGGTCGCGAAGAGTTTAATAAATGGTATGATAGCATTGAACCTAATTACGTGTTCGATAGCAAAAAAGAGTTAGTCAGCTGCTGTAAGCAGGATGTCACGTTATAAGGTAAAGCCTGCCTTAAATTTAAAAAGGACTTTTGGACCTATTATCGCATGCCACATTCCTGGACGGTTGTACAATAGCCAGTTGGTGTAATACGTTTTCAGGAGCAGATATTTAAAAAAGAAACAATGATACATACCAGCTAGAGGTTATAGATTAGCCGACAATCAGTCGGCCATAGTCCTGAAATGGCTTTGTCATATTGAGCAAGTGATTGGTATTGAAATTCAGCACGCGGGTAGAGGTCGAGAAGCCCTCATTGATGGTGTTGGAAGGGTTGATGGTCTATTTGAATCTATGGTGTTTGAGTTTGACGGGTGCTGGTATCAAGGGTGCGAAAACGCTTACTGTTTTCCTATGCAATGTTCGAGATAAGAAACTACCCCTCGCGAGAGAGAGATGCGTCTGTGACGTGAAAGAACTAGGGACAAACACAGAGTCATTAAAGAGAATGGATATAATTTGATTGTGATGAAAGAATGCGATTTCAGAAGAAAAATGCGAGATGAAC
>CM055404.1:74571697-74583093 GCA_029228625.1 Pseudolycoriella hygida
GCATGTTCCTATCAATAACACAAAGCCGGTATACGTACAAGTTCGCGATCGAACTCAAATAGATCAAATCAAAAAAAGTAATGCAATCACCAAAGAAATTCGAGATATTTCTACAAACTTATCACCGAACGATCAAAAGCATTACATGAGCATACTAGAGGAACTGAAGACCGAGATGAAAAATTCATTAGCCAACACAAAAACTTTGTCTGAAGACTGCATTCCAAATGCTGGACAGTTCTGTGCCGATAGGCAGGAAATAAATGCAGCCGTTGAAGAAGAAATCGCGCCTTTAGATTTGTCAACCACCAACAGTTGTAATGGAACGGCTTACAATGTTGAAGAACAGCAAAATTCCGTAGAGCAGCCAAACAAGGAAAACATTCCTATCTCATTATCTCAAAAAATAGATAGTGATGTGAGACTCACCGATTTCAACCGCAGCCCAAGAATGTTAGTAGTACCGAGCATTTCTAACATCACACTGCCTCAAAAAATCAATCCCGTTGGGCGTCCAAAAGGAAAGAAAAACAATGCAATTGGTACCCAGAGAAAGGATCAACGATCTGCGGCCACTGCAGTTAAAAGGAAAAACAACGGCGCATCGAAAGCAGTGAAAAAAGTTAACGAAGATGAAGCCCTGAAACCATTCGCTTCCACAACTCAAAAAGAACAGGCGCTTACAATACTCAAATGGCTTACTCGTGGAAAGTTCAGGGAACATAAAAGAATTACAATAGAACAGATTGTAAACGACGACAATGTTTTCCAGCGACTGAGAAATGACGTAATTTCTCTGGAACATCTAAAGGAGTTTGTCGATACTCAAGTTTTTGTCTATCTTAATAATGAGGTTACTAAATTTGAGGGAAAGCCTTGGACATGCTCAAATTGTAAGAACATTTTGGCAGGATTTCAAGTTCAATGTGATGTGTGCCTTGATTGGTTTCACTTCAAGTGTGTTCAGGATCCAGAGTCAAAGCCCCATTTTATATGTTCTTCTTGTTAAATGCCATTTCAAATTCAAATAAAGGTATTTTTTTTACATTTTATCTTTTCCATCTTTTTTTCTTACAGATATTCGAGTGCGAATAGTGCCCAAGAGAGACTATTCGCACACAGTGCGAATAGTGCCCAAGAGAGACTATTCGCACACACTGCGAATAGTGCCCAAGTGAGACTATTCGCACTGTGTGCGAATAGCATCTCCGTTTATTTAATTGATTCAAAAGTTGTTGTAAATCTTTGCTTAGTGACTTTTTTCTTCAAATTCGCTAGGATCAGCGTCATTGTAAATCTTTCCTGGCAAGAGCTTTTACTGACAAATTTCGAAATTTAAATATATGTGAAATAATAATATGCAAAAATTGTTAAGAAGAGGAAAAACCAAAAAAAATTACAAAACTAACATTTTATGTAAATTTGTACTGATTTTCGGAAGCTTTCTTTCTTACTTAAAGCAGTGCTTTAAATTTCAACCTCACAAGTAAAGAACCTGCAATTTTTTGAGGGAAAATTTTTTTGGGGTAAAAGGTGAAAAAGGTTAAAAAGTTATATTGATCGAAAAATATTAAAATTTCGTTAAGAATTGTGAACTAAATTACCTTTAAGAGTTGTTTTTGACTAAAAAAAAGCTTTAAATTCGTAACATTAATTGTCTGTAGAAGAAAATATTTATTTAGAAAAGGAAACAATCCAACTGCCCTCGTATTGAAGGTTGTTTACAATAATAACACAGCATACCGATCTATCAATTAAGACAATCACATTACAAACTTTAAGTCCAATTTAAGTTTTTTCACGTCAAAAAAATCAGTTAACTGTAAATATGCTGACTAATTATGTGGATGGATGTGCACGGCCCACATGGGCGCGGAATTGGGATATGCCCAATTAGCGCGAGTCGCTCAAGTGAATCTACCTATTTGCGGCAGGTTTGCGTAATCCTCCACGACCTAGGTGAGGCCCGAGATACTATCATCTCTCTACTGTATTTTCGCCAACCTGGTTGTCCAGGAAGAACTTGGCATGCAGTCACCCATTTCAAAGCGCAAACTGTTCTGACGCAGTCCAATATGTCCCACAGCCCCCGCGTTGCAGCGCCACTAGGCACCTCAACCAAGCACTGGGGCCGGATGCGGCCATATCGCATGACACACTACACCCGGGGGCCCCCAGGCCCGCGGTACCGAATTTACCCTTGGTGGGGGCTTTCGCGGTAAGACTCTTAACCAGATCACTTCGGTAGGGGTGTACGCAATCACCCCAGGTACCGCTGGACCAACTCAGGAAACCATGGTGTCGACACTCATCAGTGGATCAACGGGCTGAAGCAAGCTAAGACCGTTGGCGACCACCCCTGTGGTATTTGTCAATGTCAGTTCGGAAAGTTCCAACAACTTATACTTGTCAAGCTTAAAATTATTAAAGACATCTAATACACTCTTCCCATAACAACCTCTACCGCCGAAAAAGGGACCATGCACTGACCATTCTCTGGAGCCAAATGATGAACTATACTTATCATTGTAGAATGGTATGCATTTACTGTAGATAAATCTTTTCTCCTCCTGAATTACAATTAGAAAACTTATACTTTGCTCATAATTTCGTTTCTGTTGATTGACCAGCTGGTGCACTCATACATAGAAACATAGAAAATTGTTTGCTTCTGTTGGATGTTGTTCAACAGGTTTATTGCCGTTGTGTATGAAAAGAACACAACTACATGAACCATTTGTTAACTTTTCAATGCACTCCACATGCTGCAAATAATTATCACTTTTTATTAATTTTGAACTAAATTGAAACCAAATCAGTTCAATTATATTAAAAACATATCAAAAAACATTCTTATTGTTTTTAGTAAAAAAAAAACGGCAAAGGAATTCGAAATCTCATCTAATTTGCAAAAAAAGTACCAAGCCACAATAATTCCACTGAGCCATTATTTGATTACAAAGCTCGTTCTGTCTTTTGACCATATTCAATTCATTCACTCATTCACTCAAGTGTCCATGCGTATTTAGAAAAATGATTTAATTGCAGCTCTAAAAGAACACATACATGTAAATTACACACATTTCGCATTATGATTTCGTTACTCAAGGGATTCTGTTTCATATTTATTCAACTAAATTCATAATAGTACGGGTGCTTTCGTCAGAAAATTGGTTCCGCTAGCAGTAGTAAATGTAACTTGTTTGATAGCGTAAATTGTTTTTGGTGAAAAACTGTGGAACTAATTTCTTTTCTGGAAAATTGAAAATCAATTTTCCGGCCGGGAAAGCGATTTATATGAAAAAATTAATAATCAAATAACTTCTTAATGGACGAGTATTCAGATTTTCTTTCTATGAAGAGGTTGATCCAAGATGTTCCAAGAGTTTTAACAACCTGCGAAAATTCAAAAACACTGAAAATCCACCATTGCTGATTTGAATTTTTGCAGGTTGTTAAAACTCTTGGAAGATATCAAGAACCATTTTTTTGTCATTTTCTCATCAAATAAGAATTTTGTGGTGGCATGGCTTGCGGATTTTGACGAAAAAATTTTGGCACTGTCCATGTACCAGTAAGAATTTACGGATCTCTTCAAAACGACGGCGCAAACCTTAAAATTGACTTTTTAAAAAAAGGATCTTATTCAGCAAAATCCTGGCGCCCTATAGATGTTATTTCCGGGTGGGGACGTTGGAAAAAAAAAAATAAAACGTTTTTTTCGATCCACCCTAGTTGGGATGTCGGGCAGGTAACAAATACAAATCGATTTTGATAAAGCGGCATTTTGTGAAATGGTCAAGATTAGATCTTTCTAATTCTGCCCGGCGGAACTTCATCCAATTGGTCGTTCTGAGGGTATTCAACTTTCCCCGTATTCCAAGTTCCCCGTATTCCAAGTTCCCCGTATTCCAAGTTCCTCGTATTCCAAGTTCCCGTAATCCACTTCCCCCGTATTCCACTTCCCCCGTATTCCAAGTTCACCATATGCAACGTTCCCCGTATTCCAAGTTCCCCGTATTCCACTACCCCCGTATTCAACGTTCTCCGTATTCCACTTCCCCCGTATTCCACTTCCCCTGTATTCCACTTCAGCCGTATTCCACTTCCTCCGTATTCCACGGTCACCGTATGCAGCGTTCACCGTTTTCAACTTTCCCTGTATTCCAAGTTCCCCGTATTCCACTTTCCCCGTATTCCAAGTTCCCCGTATTCCAAGTTCCCCGTATTCCAAGTTCCCAGTATTCCACGTCCACCATATGCAACGTTAACCGTATTCAACTTTCCCCGTATTCAATTTTCCCCGTATTCAATTTTCCCCGTATTCAATTTTCCCCGTATTCCAAGTTCCCTGTTTTCCAAGTTCCCCATATTCCACTTCCCCCGTATTCCACGTTCGTCGCATTCAACTTTCCCCGTATTCCAACTCCCCTGTATTCTACGTTCACCGTATGCAACGTTCACCGCATTCAACTTTCCCTGTATTCCAATTTCCCCGTATTCAACGTTCCCCGTATTCCAAGTTCCCTGTATTCCAAGTTCCCCATATTCCACTTCCCCCTTATTCCACGTTCGTCGTATTCAACGTTCCCCGTATTACAAGTTCCCCGTATTCAGCGTTGCACTTGCTACGTATTCTACTCCGACACTTCCCCGACCAAATCTCTAAGACGACATCTTGGCTATATTTTGGCCGATTTTCAATTTCAGAACAATATCCCACTCCGGAACATGTTTTCTCGACGTTTTGGACCATCCCCGACAACATATCAAAGATTTATTTTTCAGTAATTTTCGGGCAGCGGAGCTACCTTTCGTCCATTTTTCCGTCCTGGACACCGAACCGCTCAACCAATTTTCTTAAACTCCCAAAAATAACGGATTGTGACGGACAGACAAATAAAAAAGTAGACACATAAACAGACAAACTTTAGACGTTTATAATTAGAATTGCTTAACTACTACTCCCCATCTCAGGAACATAGCGATACGTTTTTCTAGTTCTAGAATTTAGGGTCTTACCAGAATTTCCCAACTTTTTCCGTTTTTTTTTTAATTAATGAAATGATTGAGATGGTAGGAGGTCAGTTCCTATGAACTTAATATTCCTTCACCCAAAATCAGGTAGAAGTATGTGGTGATACTTTGAGTTTCTGGCAAACTAAATTTGTTTTGCTTATCGTTTTTTAAAAAATACATAGGAACTGACTTCCTAATATCTCAATAATTTACTGGGGAGAAAACTGAAAAAAGATGAAAAAATCAAATAAATATTTGAGCTCTAGAATTGGAAAGACGTTTCAACTCTATTTTGGGTTAAAAGAGTAAAAAGTTCATAGCACCTGACCTCCTACCATCTCAATCAACACATTCGCTGATAGATTAGAGGAAAAAAGTTGGGAAATTCTGATAAAACCCTGAATTCTAGAAGTAGAAAGACGTATCGCTATGTTCCTGGGATGGGGAGGAGTACATCAGCAATAGATCTATAAATTTGTATTAATTAATATCAACAATTTAGAAAAGTTATACACAGGAAAAATGTAAAAATTTGAAGGAATTCAATTTCAAAGATATGTGGGAATTCTAGCTCATACCCTCAGAACCACCAATGCGCCGGGCAGAATTCGAAAGATCTAATCTTGACCATTTCACAAAATGCCGCTTTATCAAAATCGATTTGTATTTGTTACCTGCCCGACATCCCAACGTTGACCAGTTTCCCACCCAATATTGACGACATTTTGTTTTATAAAAAAAAATTCTTCCACGAAATGTCGACATTGGATCAATCTCTTCATAGAAAGAAAATCAGAATACTCGTCCATTAAGAAGTTATTTGATTATTAATTTTTTCATACTAGGTCCCACATTTTGGGTGGGTCAGGTCCCTTGGCTGATTTTCTGGATTTCAAAAATTGCGTTTCATCAGTTCTTTTCTTTCAATATTTTTTCACTTAATAATTCATTCACATTTGCACTAAGGAAATCGATCAGAAAAATTTTATCTAGAAAAAGACACCATGCCTAGTGTCACGTTGATTTTATAAATTGTAAACAGAAATCAATTTTCTGGTGTCGGGCTTACCCATGTTGGTTAATTTTCAACGTATCAGTTAAATTAAAATGCTGTAAATTAAATTTCTTCGACAGTATAGAAACCTCTAGATTTGTGGTTATCACACCTTGAAAATATTTGGTGGTAGGAAAAGTTCGAGTCTATCAACCTACGGAATTTTCATAGCGTAGTTTTTAAGAGCTCTATTCTAAAATATCGCGCCTATTTGTGAATAACTCAAACTACGCACTAGTAGAAATCTTATATTTGTTAAACAAC
Source organism: Pseudolycoriella hygida (assembly GCA_029228625.1). Taxonomy (NCBI): domain Eukaryota; kingdom Metazoa; phylum Arthropoda; class Insecta; order Diptera; family Sciaridae; genus Pseudolycoriella; species Pseudolycoriella hygida. Next base: position 74,578,035 of record CM055404.1, read on the forward strand.
CTATGGCTAATTCCATAGAACATTTAACCGAATGTGCACCTATGTATACTTCTATGTATACTACCAAAAGAGTGGTATATAAAATGTTACGTGGAGCACATTTACATTTTCAAGTGTACACTGAGTATACATTTCTATTTACGTGAGTATACACCAAAATAAGTGTAACGTGGGGCACGATGGAATTAGCCCTATAAGCATATGGGTTGTTTAGTATTTACTTTTCTCAATGACTCTATAATGTTGGTACGTCCCGCCTTCTGTTCGTGAGATTTCGCCTTAAAAACAATCAATTAATGCTTTGAAGACCTACTCGTATTAGTATTGGCAACTGTCAACTCCTGCCATCAACTATCAACTCAATCGAATCGATAGTTCACTTTCAATTCTACATATTTTTATTCCCTACCAAACTTTACGCATATTCAAGTCAATTCAATTCAATTCTTTATTCAAAAAAACATCATAAAAAATATATCATTTATGTTCCATTTTGCGTAGCAATTTGAAGGAACATAGAAATATCACAAAAAAATCATAATAAAAAAATCAAAGTAAATATCAATAGTATATTACTATGTGAGGGATGTAATTTGACATCTCGTATCCAGATCGTGATACGAGATATCAAATTATTTCCCGAATGTAGTATAACGTTTTACTATGCGAGTGATGTAGAGGGTGTTGCCTATACATGTAATAGCCTCATTACATGCACGTGTATAGTAAAAAATATTAAAAGAAAATCAAAGTGTTCAACTAAGAACAAAAACAAAAAATAAAAAATCGATAAATGGAAAGTCAGTGAATAGTAAGGGAAAGCCCATAGAAAAAAAGAAAAATGATACTCAAACACAAGTTATGGCACATCATCCATCTATTTCAATCGACTGGAACCCACAAATCTTGTTCCCGCTTAAAAATTTACTATTTAGTTAATAGATACGACTTTAGAGAACGACAAAATTGAGCTTGGGTGATCGATGAGCGCACATCTAAAAGTAAAGAGTTAAACAAGTTAGCCCCAGCAACAGTAACTCTGCGTTTACCTAAAACAGATCGTGAAAATTGCACATATAACAGTTTGGACCCTTTCGTCGGATAGCGATGCTCCGGTCTACGAAAATTGACAGAATGATGACATAGATCTCTGCTGGTATCGAACACAAATTTACAAACTGCATATCTGTACATTTTACTGACAGATAAGATCTTAGGGCAGAAATCCAAGTACAATAGCTCTGAAGGGTATCTGTATGGCAATCTATTAACAACTCTCAAGGCAATCCTCTGTTTCCTTTCAAGGTTCTCAATCAAGTTTTTATTAGTGTAGCAATTATCGAAAGTGTGCGACCCAGATAATTCCAAGTCATGCACTTTCGTCATGCCTCGTGCATCAACCTCAATATACCTCTACATTAGCACAACCCCATGAGCCAATACGACAGGATAGGCGAGAGTGAATCATTGAGAAATACAAGGTTAACAAAGTTCCAACTGGCAATACGTAGCGCAACTTTCTCAAGATGCCAATCTGCCCAGAAATTTTTGAACACAACTTGGTAATGTGGAAGTTCCAACTAAGGTTCTTATCCAAAATCACACCCAAATATTTGACAGAATCAACAGACGTAATCGGGTGTCAAATGGTGTGTTAAGCGTAATATAGTACTCCTTTATGTACCTTAGCCTCTGTCCACCTACTCCTACATCCTATCCTACCCGTGGTGACACCTGTTATAGTGAGCAACCCGCATGAACGATCAGGTAACCAACCCTGGTGTAGTAGTGTGGGTTACTTAGCATAAGGATGAGGGGGGCTGCCTTCGGGTAGTAACTAAACGGCACGTATAGGGAGGGCCGAAGGCAGCTAGGCGCTATCAAGATGGGATGGCGACTTAGTATGGTGGCGGATGATCTCAACAGCAAGAGACAACGGCAGCATACACAGCCCTAGTCAGATGGGCTACCATCACCACCTGGTGACTTCCCTACGGGTCATCGGGAGAAGGAAAGTAGGTTTGGCGCTTGGCTAACTCCCAGACACCGTAAAAACAGTCTTGTTATGAATTCCCCAACACAGCCTCGGATCGGACAGGATAAACGGCAACGACTCAAGCATCGGAAAAAGGACAACGATTTACAATTAGGAACATGGAATGTAAGATCTTTGTTGCGGCCAGGAGGATTGAGATCTTTCACAAGTTCGCTAAGAGCGGCAAAAATTGACATAACAGCTGTGCAAGAAACGAGATGGCCTGGAAAAGACACCATGACCAGTAGCGACTATAAGTTCTACTATAGTGGGAAGAGTAACGACAGTCCAAGAGAGTATGGAACAGGCTTCATGGTTCTCGGCAGAGCTAGAAACGCGGTGATTGGTTTCAGTCCTGTTGACGAGCGATTGTGCTCTCTAAGGATAAGAGCAAAATTTTTCAATTACACTCTTATAAACGTTTATGCGCCTACGGAGGAAAGCGACAACGAGGCGAAGGAGCTATTCTACGAGAAACTGGTGGATGTATATGATGGAGCGCCGAAACGAGACATTAAAATTGTGCTTGGAGATTTTAATGCTAAAATAGGCCGCGAAGTATTTTATCGTCCCACAATCGGTAAACATAGCCTTCACGAAAACTCGAACGAAAATGGAACGCGGGTGGTTGATTTTGCAGCATCAAGAAACATGGTTGTCAGCAGTACCTATTTTCAACATAAAGACATCCACAAAGCGACATGGGTATCACCGGATGAACGAACCAAAAACCAGATTGACCATATTTTGATAGATGCACGTCACTGTTCAAATATGTTGAATGTCAGAAGCTGTAGAGGACCGAATGTAGATTCCGATCACTAACTGGTAAGAGCGGCAGTTAGGTCTCGAATATCGGTTCAACACAATCGACAACCGGCATTGGAAAGGTGGGACGTGGAAAAACTACAGAACGAAGACATTAAACGTCAATATGTCGACAGGCTGGAGACGAATATTATTGCCGGAATGGTCAGCGCACAACGAAGCGTAGACGATGCGTGGAATCAAATTAGACGGAATGTAGAGAGCGCCGCAGCAGAGACAGTGGGAACGAGAACGGGAAATAAAAGAAATATCTGGTTTGACGATGAATGCCAGAAGGCCATGGACGACAAAAACGCAGCTCGCCTGAAAACTCTAAGTAGAGTCACTCGAGCTGGCCAGGAAGAGTACCGTTCTAAAAGAAATTTCGAGAGAAAACTCTTCCGACGGAAAAAGCGACAGCGTGACAAGGAAGTTTTGATCGAAATTGAGAAGTTTGGCAATCGGAAGGAGACTCGGAACTTTTACCGGAAAGTGAACGAATCCAGAAACGGTTACAGTCAACAACTTTTGCTGTGTAAGGACAAGCATGGATTGGTCTTAGCAGATGAGGAAAGGTGTATCGCGAGATGGGCTGAGTACTTTAAGGAACTGCTTAACCCGAACAGACCGCTCAACCGAGACGACGAAAACGACGAATTGCCATTTCAGACTGCGCAACCATACATAGAAGAACCAACGATGCAAGAAGGTGAAGCTGAAATTTTAAAGCTCAAAAATTTCAAAGCCCCGGGGACTGACAACCTACCCGGTGAACTTTTCAAGAACGGCGGCAACGCGCTATGTATGGAGATGCACGAGCTCATCATACGCATCTGGAATGACGAGGAGTTACCGGAAGATTGGAAGACCAGCATACTTTGTCCCATATACAAAAAAGGTGACAAATTGGAGTGTGGCAATTTTCGAGGAATCGCTTTGCTGAATATTGCTTACAAGATATTTGCAAATATTCTATATCAGCGCCTTCATCCATACACGGAATCTACGATAGGTGAATACCAAAGTGGTTTTCGTGTAGGTCGTTCAACATCGGACCAGCTGTTTAATATCAGACAGATCTTGGGGAAGTGCAAGGAGTACAACATTGAAACACACCATTTGTTCCTTGACTTCAAGGCAGCCTATGACAGTGTTAGAAGAAGTGAGCTATGGAGAGTCATGGAGGAGTTCGGAATTCCCAACAAACTGATCTCGCTAACGAAGCTAACACTAAACGGAGCTAACAGCCGAGTAAGGATCCGCAATCAAATGTCAGAGACTTTCGACATTGAGGAAGGCCTACGTCAAGGAGATCCTCTTGCAACGCTGCTTTTCATTTAACACTCGAAGCAGCTGATCAACCCATGGACATAGACTCCAGCGGCACCATTTTCTCCAAGTTGCTTGGTTTTGCAGATGACGTGGACATTATTGGCCGAACTATGGATGTTGTTAAAGATAAGTTTATGGCCTTGGAGAGGAAAGGTACCGACCTTGGGTTGAAGGTCAATGACGGAAAAACGGAATACATGATCGTCCCACCTACGAATCGATATCGGGAAGATAACGTAACGATCGACACACACACATTCAAAATGGTCAATAAGTTCGTATACCTTGGATCAGAGCTGAACATAAACAACGACATTGCGGACGAAATAAAAAGGGGAGTAACTTTGGGCAACCGGAGTTATTACAGCCTGCTGAAAATTCTAAAGTCCAAGTCAGTAAGCCGAAATTCAAAATGCGCACTTTATAAAATTGTGATCAGACCGGTAGTTACGTACGGTTCGGAGTCGTGGTGCTTCACACAGAAAAATGAACAATCTCTGCATACGTTCGAGCGAAAGGTACTGCGTACAATATTTGGACCAGTATTTGACCGAAAACTGAACCGATGGCGCAGACGATATAATCACGAGCTCATAGAGCTTTTTGGAGAGCCCGACATAGTCAGAACAACAAAAATAAATAGACTACGTTGGCTCGGTCACGTACAACGAATGAATGAACATCGTATTCCAAAAAAAATTCTGAAGCCCAAACCTGAAGGCAAAAGGAGTGCAGAACGACCCAAGTGCAGGTGGAGCGACGCTGCTTTTGCCAACTTAAGAACTGTGGGAGTAACCAGCTGGGAGACGTTAGCTGCAGATAGGCCCGGTTGGAGAAGCATGTTGGAGAAGGCCAAGACCCTTAATGGGTTGTAGTGCCGGTAAA
>CM055404.1:74583593-74595448 GCA_029228625.1 Pseudolycoriella hygida
GATTGGCATCTTGAGAAAGTTGCGCTACGTATTGCCAGTTGGAACTTTGTTAACCTTGTATTTCTCAATGATTCACTCTCGCCTATCCTGTCGTATTGGCTCATGGGGTTGTGCTAATGTAGAGTTATATTGAGGTTGATGCACGAGGCATGACGAAAGTGCATGACTTGGAATTATCTGGGTCGCACACTTTCGATAATTGCTACACTAATAAAAACTTGATTGAGAACCTTGAAAGGAAACAGAGGATTGCCTTGAGAGTTGTTAATAGATTGCCATACAGATACCCTTCAGAGCTATTGTACTTGGATTTCTGCCCTAAGATCTTATCTGTCAGTAAAATGTACAGATATGCAGTTTGTAAATTTGTGTTCGATACCAGCAGAGATCTATGTCATCATTCTGTCAATTTTCGTAGACCGGAGCATCGCTATCCGACGAAAGGGTCCAAACTGTTATATGTGCAATTTTCACGATCTGTTTTAGGTAAACGCAGAGTTACTGTTGCTGGGGCTAACTTGTTTAACTCTTTACTTTTAGATGTGCGCTCATCGATCACCCAAGCTCAATTTTGTCGTTCTCTAAAGTCGTATCTATTAACTAAATAGTAAATTTTTAAGCGGGAACAAGATTTGTGGGTTCCAGTCGATTGAAATAGATGGATGATGTGCCATAACTTGTGTTTGAGTATCATTTTTCTTTTTTTCTATGGGCTTTCCCTTACTATTCACTGACTTTCCATTTATCGATTTTTTATTTTTTGTTTTTGTTCTTAGTTGAACACTTTGATTTTCTTTTAATATTTTTTACTATACACGTGCATGTAATGAGGCTATTACATGTATAGGCAACACCCTCTACATCACTCGCATAGTAAAACGTTATACTACATTCGGGAAATAATTTGATATCTCGTATCACGATCTGGATACGAGATGTCAAATTACATCCCTCACATAGTAATATACTATTGATATTTACTTTGATTTTTTTATTATGATTTTTTTGTGATATTTCTATGTTCCTTCAAATTGCTACGCAAAATGGAACATAAATGATATATTTTTTATGATGTTTTTTTGAATAAAGAATTGAATTGAATTGACTTGAATATGCGTAAAGTTTGGTAGGGAATAAAAATATGTAGAATTGAAAGTGAACTATCGATTCGATTGAGTTGATAGTTGATGGCAGGAGTTGACAGTTGCCAATACTAATACGAGTAGGTCTTCAAAGCATTAATTGATTGTTTTTAAGGCGAAATCTCACGAACAGAAGGCGGGACGTACCAACATTATAGAGTCATTGAGAAAAGTAAATACTAAACAACCCATATGCTTATAGGGCTAATTCCATCGTGCCCCACGTTACACTTATTTTGGTGTATACTCACGTAAATAGAAATGTATACTCAGTGTACACTTGAAAATGTAAATGTGCTCCACGTAACATTTTATATACCACTCTTTTGGTAGTATACATAGAAGTATACATAGGTGCACATTCGGTTAAATGTTCTATGGAATTAGCCATAGGTTGTTTAACAAATATAAGATTTCTACTAGTGCGTAGTTTGAGTTATTCACAAATAGGCGCGATATTTTAGAATAGAGCTCTTAAAAACTACGCTATGAAAATTCCGTAGGTTGATAGACTCGAACTTTTCCTACCACCAAATATTTTCAAGGTGTGATAACCACAAATCTAGAGGTTTCTATACTGTCGAAGAAATTTAATTTACAGCATTTTAATTTAACTGATACGTTGAAAATTAACCAACATGGGTAAGCCCGACACCAGAAAATTGATTTCTGTTTACAATTTATAAAATCAACGTGACACTAGGCATGGTGTCTTTTTCTAGATAAAATTTTTCTGATCGATTTCCTTAGTGCAAATGTGAATGAATTATTAAGTGAAAAAATATTGAAAGAAAAGAACTGATGAAACGCAATTTTTGAAATCCAGAAAATCAGCCAAGGGACCTGACCCACCCAAAATGTGGGACCTAGTATGAAAAAATTAATAATCAAATAACTTCTTAATGGACGAGTATTCTGATTTTCTTTCTATGAAGAGATTGATCCAATGTCGACATTTCGTGGAAGAATTTTTTTTTATAAAACAAAATGTCGTCAATATTGGGTGGGAAACTGGTCAACGTTGGGATGTCGGGCAGGTAACAAATACAAATCGATTTTGATAAAGCGGCATTTTGTGAAATGGTCAAGATTAGATCTTTCGAATTCTGCCCGGCGCATTGGTGGTTCTGAGGGTATGAGCTAGAATTCCCACATATCTTTGAAATTGAATTCCTTCAAATTTTTACATTTTTCCTGTGTATAACTTTTCTAAATTGTTGATATTAATTAATACAAATTTATAGATCTATTGCTGATGTACTCCTCCCCATCCCAGGAACATAGCGATACGTCTTTCTACTTCTAGAATTCAGGGTTTTATCAGAATTTCCCAACTTTTTTCCTCTAATCTATCAGCGAATGTGTTGATTGAGATGGTAGGAGGTCAGGTGCTATGAACTTTTTACTCTTTTAACCCAAAATAGAGTTGAAACGTCTTTCCAATTCTAGAGCTCAAATATTTATTTGATTTTTTCATCTTTTTTCAGTTTTCTCCCCAGTAAATTATTGAGATATTAGGAAGTCAGTTCCTATGTATTTTTTAAAAAACGATAAGCAAAACAAATTTAGTTTGCCAGAAACTCAAAGTATCACCACATACTTCTACCTGATTTTGGGTGAAGGAATATTAAGTTCATAGGAACTGACCTCCTACCATCTCAATCATTTCATTAATTAAAAAAAAAACGGAAAAAGTTGGGAAATTCTGGTAAGACCCTAAATTCTAGAACTAGAAAAACGTATCGCTATGTTCCTGAGATGGGGAGTAGTAGTTAAGCAATTCTAATTATAAACGTCTAAAGTTTGTCTGTTTATGTGTCTACTTTTTTATTTGTCTGTCCGTCACAATCCGTTATTTTTGGGAGTTTAAGAAAATTGGTTGAGCGGTTCGGTGTCCAGGACGGAAAAATGGACGAAAGGTAGCTCCGCTGCCCGAAAATTACTGAAAAATAAATCTTTGATATGTTGTCGGGGATGGTCCAAAACGTCGAGAAAACATGTTCCGGAGTGGGATATTGTTCTGAAATTGAAAATCGGCCAAAATATAGCCAAGATGTCGTCTTAGAGATTTGGTCGGGGAAGTGTCGGAGTAGAATACGTAGCAAGTGCAACGCTGAATACGGGGAACTTGTAATACGGGGAACGTTGAATACGACGAACGTGGAATAAGGGGGAAGTGGAATATGGGGAACTTGGAATACAGGGAACTTGGAATACGGGGAACGTTGAATACGGGGAAATTGGAATACAGGGAAAGTTGAATGCGGTGAACGTTGCATACGGTGAACGTAGAATACAGGGGAGTTGGAATACGGGGAAAGTTGAATGCGACGAACGTGGAATACGGGGGAAGTGGAATATGGGGAACTTGGAAAACAGGGAACTTGGAATACGGGGAAAATTGAATACGGGGAAAATTGAATACGGGGAAAATTGAATACGGGGAAAGTTGAATACGGTTAACGTTGCATATGGTGGACGTGGAATACTGGGAACTTGGAATACGGGGAACTTGGAATACGGGGAACTTGGAATACGGGGAAAGTGGAATACGGGGAACTTGGAATACAGGGAAAGTTGAAAACGGTGAACGCTGCATACGGTGACCGTGGAATACGGAGGAAGTGGAATACGGCTGAAGTGGAATACAGGGGAAGTGGAATACGGGGGAAGTGGAATACGGAGAACGTTGAATACGGGGGTAGTGGAATACGGGGAACTTGGAATACGGGGAACGTTGCATATGGTGAACTTGGAATACGGGGGAAGTGGAATACGGGGGAAGTGGATTACGGGAACTTGGAATACGAGGAACTTGGAATACGGGGAACTTGGAATACGGGGAACTTGGAATACGGGGAAAGTTGAATACCCTCAGAACGACCAATTGGATGAAGTTCCGCCGGGCAGAATTAGAAAGATCTAATCTTGACCATTTCACAAAATGCCGCTTTATCAAAATCGATTTGTATTTGTTACCTGCCCGACATCCCAACTAGGGTGGATCGAAAAAAACGTTTTATTTTTTTTTTTCCAACGTCCCCACCCGGAAATAACATCTATAGGGCGCCAGGATTTTGCTGAATAAGATCCTTTTTTTAAAAAGTCAATTTTAAGGTTTGCGCCGTCGTTTTGAAGAGATCCGTAAATTCTTACTGGTACATGGACAGTGCCAAAATTTTTTCGTCAAAATCCGCAAGCCATGCCACCACAAAATTCTTATTTGATGAGAAAATGACAAAAAAATGGTTCTTGATATCTTCCAAGAGTTTTAACAACCTGCAAAAATTCAAATCAGCAATGGTGGATTTTCAGTGTTTTTGAATTTTCGCAGGTTGTTAAAACTCTTGGAACATCTTGGATCAACCTCTTCATAGAAAGAAAATCTGAATACTCGTCCATTAAGAAGTTATTTGATTATTAATTTTTTCATATAAATCGCTTTCCCGGCCGGAAAATTGATTTTCAATTTTCCAGAAAAGAAATTAGTTCCACAGTTTTTCACCAAAAACAATTTACGCTATCAAACAAGTTACATTTACTACTGCTAGCGGAACCAATTTTCTGACGAAAGCACCCGTACTATTATGAATTTAGTTGAATAAATATGAAACAGAATCCCTTGAGTAACGAAATCATAATGCGAAATGTGTGTAATTTACATGTATGTGTTCTTTTAGAGCTGCAATTAAATCATTTTTCTAAATACGCATGGACACTTGAGTGAATGAGTGAATGAATTGAATATGGTCAAAAGACAGAACGAGCTTTGTAATCAAATAATGGCTCAGTGGAATTATTGTGGCTTGGTACTTTTTTTGCAAATTAGATGAGATTTCGAATTCCTTTGCCGTTTTTTTTTTACTAAAAACAATAAGAATGTTTTTTGATATGTTTTTAATATAATTGAACTGATTTGGTTTCAATTTAGTTCAAAATTAATAAAAAGTGATAATTATTTGCAGCATGTGGAGTGCATTGAAAAGTTAACAAATGGTTCATGTAGTTGTGTTCTTTTCATACACAACGGCAATAAACCTGTTGAACAACATCCAACAGAAGCAAACAATTTTCTATGTTTCTATGTATGAGTGCACCAGCTGGTCAATCAACAGAAACGAAATTATGAGCAAAGTATAAGTTTTCTAATTGTAATTCAGGAGGAGAAAAGATTTATCTACAGTAAATGCATACCATTCTACAATGATAAGTATAGTTCATCATTTGGCTCCAGAGAATGGTCAGTGCATGGTCCCTTTTTCGGCGGTAGAGGTTGTTATGGGAAGAGTGTATTAGATGTCTTTAATAATTTTAAGCTTGACAAGTATAAGTTGTTGGAACTTTCCGAACTGACATTGACAAATACCACAGGGGTGGTCGCCAACGGTCTTAGCTTGCTTCAGCCCGTTGATCCACTGATGAGTGTCGACACCATGGTTTCCTGAGTTGGTCCAGCGGTACCTGGGGTGATTGCGTACACCCCTACCGAAGTGATCTGGTTAAGAGTCTTACCGCGAAAGCCCCCACCAAGGGTAAATTCGGTACCGCGGGCCTGGGGGCCCCCGGGTGTAGTGTGTCATGCGATATGGCCGCATCCGGCCCCAGTGCTTGGTTGAGGTGCCTAGTGGCGCTGCAACGCGGGGGCTGTGGGACATATTGGACTGCGTCAGAACAGTTTGCGCTTTGAAATGGGTGACTGCATGCCAAGTTCTTCCTGGACAACCAGGTTGGCGAAAATACAGTAGAGAGATGATAGTATCTCGGGCCTCACCTAGGTCGTGGAGGATTACGCAAACCTGCCGCAAATAGGTAGATTCACTTGAGCGACTCGCGCTAATTGGGCATATCCCAATTCCGCGCCCATGTGGGCCGTGCACATCCATCCACATAATTAGTCAGCATATTTACAGTTAACTGATTTTTTTGACGTGAAAAAACTTAAATTGGACTTAAAGTTTGTAATGTGATTGTCTTAATTGATAGATCGGTATGCTGTGTTATTATTGTAAACAACCTTCAATACGAGGGCAGTTGGATTGTTTCCTTTTCTAAATAAATATTTTCTTCTACAGACAATTAATGTTACGAATTTAAAGCTTTTTTTTAGTCAAAAACAACTCTTAAAGGTAATTTAGTTCACAATTCTTAACGAAATTTTAATATTTTTCGATCAATATAACTTTTTAACCTTTTTCACCTTTTACCCCAAAAAAATTTTCCCTCAAAAAATTGCAGGTTCTTTACTTGTGAGGTTGAAATTTAAAGCACTGCTTTAAGTAAGAAAGAAAGCTTCCGAAAATCAGTACAAATTTACATAAAATGTTAGTTTTGTAATTTTTTTTGGTTTTTCCTCTTCTTAACAATTTTTGCATATTATTATTTCACATATATTTAAATTTCGAAATTTGTCAGTAAAAGCTCTTGCCAGGAAAGATTTACAATGACGCTGATCCTAGCGAATTTGAAGAAAAAAGTCACTAAGCAAAGATTTACAACAACTTTTGAATCAATTAAATAAACGGAGATGCTATTCGCACACAGTGCGAATAGTCTCACTTGGGCACTATTCGCAGTGTGTGCGAATAGTCTCTCTTGGGCACTATTCGCACTGTGTGCGAATAGTCTCTCTTGGGCACTATTCGCACTCGAATATCTGTAAGAAAAAAAGATGGAAAAGATAAAATGTAAAAAAAATACCTTTATTTGAATTTGAAATGGCATTTAACAAGAAGAACATATAAAATGGGGCTTTGACTCTGGATCCTGAACACACTTGAAGTGAAACCAATCAAGGCACACATCACATTGAACTTGAAATCCTGCCAAAATGTTCTTACAATTTGAGCATGTCCAAGGCTTTCCCTCAAATTTAGTAACCTCATTATTAAGATAGACAAAAACTTGAGTATCGACAAACTCCTTTAGATGTTCCAGAGAAATTACGTCATTTCTCAGTCGCTGGAAAACATTGTCGTCGTTTACAATCTGTTCTATTGTAATTCTTTTATGTTCCCTGAACTTTCCACGAGTAAGCCATTTGAGTATTGTAAGCGCCTGTTCTTTTTGAGTTGTGGAAGCGAATGGTTTCAGGGCTTCATCTTCGTTAACTTTTTTCACTGCTTTCGATGCGCCGTTGTTTTTCCTTTTAACTGCAGTGGCCGCAGATCGTTGATCCTTTCTCTGGGTACCAATTGCATTGTTTTTCTTTCCTTTTGGACGCCCAACGGGATTGATTTTTTGAGGCAGTGTGATGTTAGAAATGCTCGGTACTACTAACATTCTTGGGCTGCGGTTGAAATCGGTGAGTCTCACATCACTATCTATTTTTTGAGATAATGAGATAGGAATGTTTTCCTTGTTTGGCTGCTCTACGGAATTTTGCTGTTCTTCAACATTGTAAGCCGTTCCATTACAACTGTTGGTGGTTGACAAATCTAAAGGCGCGATTTCTTCTTCAACGGCTGCATTTATTTCCTGCCTATCGGCACAGAACTGTCCAGCATTTGGAATGCAGTCTTCAGACAAAATTTTTGTGTTGGCTAATGAATTTTTCATCTCGGTCTTCAGTTCCTCTAGTATGCTCATGTAATGCTTTTGATCGTTCGGTGATAAGTTTGTAGAAATATCTCGAATTTCTTTGGTGATTGCATTACTTTTTTTGATTTGATCTATTTGAGTTCGATCGCGAACTTGTACGTATACCGGCTTTGTGTTATTGATAGGAACATGCAAGGCCAGTGCTGGATGTGAATTTAGACAGTAACGCAAGATCCACCTATTTGCACATAATTGCGGTACAAACACATCCACCTCATTCATAATAAGGAACTTTAGAAGATGTCTGCACGGTAAGTTCATTGACGAAAAAAACATGCAAGAACATTGAGTACAGGTCACTACATTCTGGTTTTTGTTGTTTACGATTGCTGTGTTAGCGTCAATTGACAAAAAATCGACAGTTCTTGCCATTTCATACTGAGTTTCAACCTTCTTGAAAGCAAACTGCGTCAACTGCGTTACCTGTTGAAAACGAAGCAAACACTGTGATGTAGAGCATAATAGCAATAGTACATTGAGATGTAAAACGGAAAGCTTGTAGAATGAATTTCGTTGCATTGATTTTAGAAACTTATACTTAAATAACTGCTACAAAGAATAATAGTACATTACACCACTAGGAAATAAAACAGTATATTTAGAGTCACTCCGCTTCGCTACGTCCTCTGACGTTTTCACCACCGTGGTCTTAACCTACTGTTTAATTCCTAGCGATGTATTCTATTTTATAAGCAGACGGACAAAAAAAGTCAGATTTCGAATAAAATGAAATGAAAATTTCGAAATAAAATTGGAATAAACTATGAAAAATTTAAAAATATTCATGCGGACGGACATTGATAAAAGAAAAACAAGTAAGCTAAATTATGTCGCTGAAGTTAGCACAGGATTTTTCGTATCAAGATTTATCCAAAGTACATTTTCTACATTTTCCTTGTACAAAATGTAACGAAAGTAAATTTTCCTTATACAAAATGGAGTAAAACGTCGATTTCATCCATTTCCTTGTATTTCGTACAAGGAAAATATACTTTGGAAAAATCTTGTGCTAACTTCAGCGACATGCTAAATTTAGTTGTATGTTGTCATATCCTTATGTGAAAATTATTTACTTTGGCTGAAATTGTTGAAATAATTGACAATAACGCGACTACGGACAAAGTAGGTGTTCCGGACAGTGAGTGTGAAGAATTATTTGATTGCTTCGGGTGCCAGTGCAACCGAAACATAATAGATTTAAATTTTAACTAATTCGAATTAAAACGTTCATTGTTTACCTGAAAGTCGTTTGATTTCCCTTATTTTGTTTTGATGACAGGACTACAGGACGATTCAAACAGGCCCAGTTCGGTCAATGATGATAAATGTTCGAACTGGGAATAAATGACGTTCGAAAGTACTAAAAGACGTCCGTTAGGGTCCAAATACTGTAACAAAATGTGACGTTTTTGTCCGTTTGCACTTGTCTGATGTGTATTTCATTCAAACGAAACTAACACTTCAATTCAATGTAGAAGAGGCTCATTTGTTTCTTTTAAAAATATTGTTAACGACGGTCGCGTAGACAAGTGATTTACACTTCAAACAATTTTTAAATTTTCTTTACACCAACTAGTCACAACAATTTTCAAATTTTCTTCACGCGAACTAGTCACATATATGGAAAAAACGTTCTTTAAAATGAATAGGCTTTGTAAGAAAAGCTCTTCTTACCTTAAACGGGCAATTTACTTTATAAGTTAACGACGACCGGATTCCCTTGCTCTGTGGTGGCCTTTCTTTTCCTGCTTTGCACGCGAAGTAGAGTCGGTCGTACACTTTAGAAGTGACAAACTCGCTGTCACCTTTTAATTTGTTGGACCCGCAAATGACAAGAATGCAATTACTCGCAATCTCGTAATTTCTTTTCGCCTCCAAAAGACTTTTGAGATCGACGTACTCGTTCCTAACACTAAAAGTATCCACTATTCATAGAAGTATTTATACATATAAGTACAGTTTCCAAATAGTACAATAGTTAATAAATTTAATATGCATACATACTTGATATTTAGAAGTGTAATTTACAAATTCAATTACAAAAATACAAAAAAATCTTTTACTATGGAACACGCGGTCTGCTTCTGGAGGAAGAATACCAAGCAATATAATAGAATTGTATTGTACACGAGGCAGTTAGAAATTTCGCCATCATTTGAAATTTATTCACCTCTGATGAATCAAAATTTATGGATGCATTACCATTCGAAATTGAGAATTTTAGCGGCAATATTCAAGTTTTATATCAACATTGCGTTATAACCTATTGAATGTTTTACTAAATGTTTTAAGTATGTATATTTAAATAGTGCCCAGGAGAGACTATTCGTACACGAATTAAGGCGAGACATGGATTTAATATTATTTCGCCGCGAAATAATATTAAATCCATGTCTCGCCTTAATTCGTGTGCGAATAGTCTCTCCTGGGCACTATTCGCAGTGTGTGCGAATAGTGCCCAGGAGAGACTATTCGCAGTGTGTGCGAATAGTGCCCAAGAGAGACTATTCGCAGTGTGTGCGAATAGTGCCCAGGAGAGACTATTCGCAGTGTGTGCGAATAGTGCCAAAGAGAGACTATTCGCAGTGTGTGCGAATAGTCTCGGCCTTAAATAAAATACTAACTTTCGTCCTATTATCATGGTTACTGGTAAAATCAAATTTTTCTATGCGAATTCCACGTTTATCGCAGCTCCCCGAAATTTGGATAGAACTTTATTTGCTGGGTACATTAAAAAATTGTTTAATTTTAAAGTGTCATCTATTTCTTCAAAACTATAGGTAAAAAAGGAATGAACCGGCTGTACAGTCCGTGAATAAAATTGAACAGGAAATCATAACAGATTTATATTTTTGTGTCAAACCTCAAACCCTTGCCATTGCATTATTTCTTCCTACTTGTTCCTTCATTTTATGAACGCCTGATTCATTTCATTTTCGAATAACAGATGTTTTAGGCGAAATCGGCTTCTGTCAAAGTATATCCATTTTAATGATGATATTCACGAAATGTCAAGCAATCCAAATTTTACTGGTATGGAGCTCACACTCAATTCATTATAAAATGCTTAAAAATAAGCCGGTGTAGCACTCACTGCGTAATTTCTTCAAAAACAAACAAAACGAATGCGGCTTGTATCAAAGTAAGAAAACTGGTTTTGTGTACAGTCCGTGAATAAAATTGAATATGGAATCATAAAATAGGTAAATAGTCGTAATTTAAGTACATAATGTCGACTTATCATTCCCTAAAAAATTGCCTTGTACACAATTTCAATTATTACACAAATGTGTGTTTAAGCAACTTATCACACGTAGATTGTAATATAATAACAACCTCATTCGTAGACGATCGGTTACAGTCAGCTCCGTGAGGGACTAATAAAGTTCATATGTCTAGTATATTTCTAAACTATTTCTTCTCAGGAGAGAAGCCCTACGGGTCTCGCACGGCCTCTCTCCTGTGTGGCAAGTAAATCAGTCCATCGGACCGAGCGAATTAAAAGATGCCACATTGCCGCACTGCCCGACTAGACGTGTGTGAAACTGCTAAAGACTGATCAAGGCAGCACAAAAAAAAAAAATGATGTGTACAGTCCGTGAATAAAATTGAACTGGTAATCATAACATATTTGTATTTGTGTGTCAAACCTCAAACCCTTGCCATTGCATTATTTCTTCTTACTTGTTCCTTCATTTTATGATCGCCTGATTCAATTGATTTACGAATAATAGAAATTTTAGGCGAAATCGGCTTCTGTCAAAGTTAGTGTTAGTGATGATATTCACGAAATGTCAAGCAATCCAAATTTTACTGGTATGGAGCTAACACAACTCATCACTCAATTCATTATAAAATACTTAGAAATAAGCCGGTGTAGCACTCAACGCGTAATTTTTTCAAAAATGTTCTGTCAAGAACATTTAATTCAAATTCAAATTCGTAATGTTCGAATTTATAATTATAAAATTCAAAAGTTTGTCTGTTTGTCTGTTTGTCTGTCTGTCTGTTTGTCGGTCACAAATTTCCAGCGTGAACCAACATAGGTCCGACCTGCTTGAAGAGTTCCGAGGAACTGAAGCAAAAAATCGTTTTGCATTGCCTTTTATAAGCCGA
>CM055404.1:74595948-74608276 GCA_029228625.1 Pseudolycoriella hygida
ATGGGGCTATAATCGGCATATTATAGTCGACTTTCTTGTTTAAAGTAGGGTTGTAATGACGCTGTTATAACCCGGTTCTTTAAAAAATGAGAATAAAACGTGTGTTGTTATGACAACCGCATACTAAATCGAAAAATCAATCTAGACGAAATTTTTTGCAACAAAGTCGATGAGTGTTTTTATACGAAGTTTTTGATTTATGTTAATTTTGTTGTTGTTTTTTTTTTTGTGCATAATTGGCATTTTTAGGCTCAAATGTGATAAACTATCGTATAATACAAGGGAAACAATCGCGTAATTATAGTCTCGGTGGTTAAAAATTCTCGGGGCTGACGCCCCTCGAACTTTTACCAACCTCGACTATAATTACTTGATCATAGCCCTAGTATTATAATATACTATTACTACGTATCAACGGGCAGCTAAAATTGATACACATTCACAAAAACAGAAAATGCGACCAAATTTATCTTCTGAAATCTAATTAATCTCGTCATAACAATATTTTCGAAAATCTAACTTTTTTGTTGAATTTAATAATCGAAAAAATGCAAACCAAATTTTTTAGTTATGGATTTACATATTTCACATTCGATAGAAGCCACAATTGCAGTTCGTCCGTGGTGTAATGGAACACGCGTTGGCTTTATAATTTTTTTGTATCATCAATTAATTTGGGTTCGAATCGTTACATTTTTTTTTTCAAATAAATAAAAAAATTTTAATAGGCCTGGCTGGCTCAAATTTTTTTACATCAAAATGCAAAAAAGCCGACCTCAGCCTCACCTTTTCCACGTGCATATGGGTCGAATATTCGATCCATGTACGCGTGAATAAACCGGGGATTGAACCCACGACTGCAAGTTTCTTCAGGCGACGATTTTCAAAGTGATACATCTGGCCGACTGACTAGAGTCGTTTTTTTAACTTGCGTACTGCGACGACGCTTGTTTTCGATTTTGTTTCACCAACACAATGAAATAAATTGCAATTTTCATGAACAAAACAAATATACTTTTTTCGTACGAAATTTTATTAGTCTCATTTTGCAAATGAGAACCTTTTTGTTTATTTTATAATCTATCTAAAGTATTCTATAATCCTAAAAAAATAGATATTACAAAAAAAAAACAAAACAAAACCGAGAATTCGAACACGATGATGAAACAAAAAATTTAACAAGCAGACGAGCTAATCACTGCGCCACCGAGACAAGTGGACGAGTCCCTCTGTTAATGTCTTCCATTCGTGTACATAGATACAAATATTTACGGCTGTTTCGTCGCTCTCTCGACGAAATCTATGTATCTATGTACACGAATGCAAGGCATTCACAAAGCAAACTATCCTCGTGTTTCGGTGGCGTAATGGCTAGCGCGGTTGCTTGGTATACTTTTTTTTTCATCATTTTGTTCGAATTCTCGTTTTTGTTTTTTTTTTATAATTTCAATTTTTTTTAGGATTATAAATATAAACAAAAAGGGTCGTCTCATTCGCAAAATGAGGCTCATAAAACGAAAAATACTCTAACAAGAAATAAAATCAAACTCAATTAGTTCAGCACCAATACATAAATTGTCAGTATGATTGCATTTCTTGTTAGAATATTTTTCTAAAATACAATAGGGAAGGCTGTATAGTATTAGGGGGGTCCAAAAAACAAAGTTGTCGTAAACTTTGGGGCTTAGCTCGGAAAATGGTGCAATGAGAAAAAGTTTCTATGGACCGGACAAGATCCGAAGCGATTTGATGGGCGCTCAATGACGAAAAGTGAAAAAAATCTCGGAAATCGTGAAAAATCAAGGTTTTTGTAAATTTGATATTCCTCATTGACCGCAGCTTGAGCGTTAGCACAAATTTGATTATATTTGATCAGAATGTACTTGAGAAGAAGTTCCACTGTTCGATTGGAGGATTTCCACCCCCTGCAGGCTCAGAATCACATTGAATGGTGGTAGTACATGCCGTCATTGTAGGGGTCTGTCGGAAAATTTTCGAATAGCTACTCGAGCAACTATAATTGGCAAATAAAAGTCTTGAGTAGAGTTACGAAATATACGAAGCGTTATAGCTTAGGTCTTAATCTGTAGAAAATATCAGCACCTAACATAGGCGCTGTCCGTCCGTCAACACAATATCTAGAGGAAATCATGATCGATTCTCAAATATACATAAATTTCTGAAAGTTATTTGAGTAATCTTTGAAGACGAGCTAAATCGGAAGGTCGGTCAAACTTCTTCGTCTATATCTCGTTCAGTACACTTCGGAAACTACTGATCTCGGGAAACAAGGAAAAAAGATTTGTGGAAATCGGTTGAATGGTTCGGTGTTGAGAGTCCATAGAGTGAGCCGAAGTCGGGCTACTCGACCGTGTATTACAGGCTATTGTGTTTCATAAATATTTCGTTTTTATGGAAAAATACGATAAAATTCAAAAAAAGTGGGAAAGTTTGGAAAAAAATTGGTCTATGGTATCGAGTGTCGCAGTAATTACTCTTCTATGTAAATGACTTTGAATCAAAGTACGTCGTAGATGTTGTGAGTGAAAATAGTCAAAACAAATGCCATTACGGCGATTTTCGTGTTTTTGAGAAAAAAAATTGTTCTTATTTTTTCGTGTAGAAAATCAATATAGTTGTTATGTTTAGTGCATTCAATCGATTCAAATTGTTAGTGAGTTCTAATGGTAGCAATCGCTAAGAGCTTCAGGCTCAAATAAATTGTTTTATTACTGGTTTCGGTGTTTGCGAATGTGTGAATGTGGATCTGTAATACGATAATTTCTGACGTGACTATAAAATTTGAAGTATCTAATTGGACTATCTGTTTCTCATGATTACATGTCGAATATTCGATGCCGATTTCAGGGCTGTTATCTAGTTTGGATTGACCTCAAATCACGACTTCAAGTTTGAAACAAAGAGGCCGCAGTGAGTAATTTATAGTTTTGATTCAAATGTAGAGATGGCGTCATTACCATTTTCTGGATGTCAAAATCCAAAGCCTTCCCTTAAGACGATCGGGTGGAGTTGCTATATTGGTGCACCACACGCTGAAAACCAAGCCAATCACATCGTTCTCCCTAGTAGACAACGATCCAATGAGTGAATTTTTGGCCATCGAAATAAGCAGAAAACCTCAACCATTGGTCATTTATCTTTGTTATTTGAATGTTTTCAAAATAGATTCAGCGCTAAACCATTATTTTCGAATCAGAGAAATCTTCGAAAATATGCGTACACACAGAATATTAGTGCTAGGTGATTTCAATCTACACGACATTTCCTGGATAATGGAAGATGAAGATCAACGAATATTTTTGCCTCACCTGACTAATATTAACGACAAGGACGGACAAAATCGATCGATACATTTGGCAGATGCAAGATCAACAGCAAGATCCAAGCCATATTCCGTTCCAAATTGACATTGATTACTCAGAGACATCGACAAGTAATGTGGAGATCGTAACAGTTTATCAGTACGGAAAAGGCAATTATGACAGATTGTGTGCTCAACTGGAAGCAATCAACTTCCAGCAAGAATTTTTGAACAGAGACATCGAATCAGCTTACGACTTTTTCATCCGAACTTTGAAAAATCTAATTGAAATGAATATACCAATGATTCAAGTAAAAAAGTACTCCAATAAGCCAAAGTGGTGGACGCCAAAGCTCCAAAAATTTATGAACCGTTGTGCAAAGCTCAATAAAAGAAAGGCTACAGCTTAATACAGAGGTATTAAAAGAATTCAAGGAACTGAGAGATAAATTGTACAATGAACACATCGAGAGAATTCAAAGCAATATCAAAAGCGATCCAGCAGAATTTTGGAAATTTGCTCGAATAAATGGTGATGTCGATAAGTACCCGAAGGAAGTGCGTTACGGCGAAAAGATAGGAAGAACGACAAAGGATGAAAAACATTGGGAATTCGAGGACGTCTATGTTCCTCCATCAAATAGTCTAGATGTCAATGTTTCACTGTTCGACATTGATGCAGCGATTCAAGCGTTGAAGTGGAAAAGCGGATCTGGACCTGACGGAATAAAGCCAATGCTAGTGAAGAGGTGTTCGCATGTGATGGTGTGGCCAATGTGGTTATTGTATCAAAAATCGTTCGACGAGGGGAAGATAGCAGATGCAATGAAAATATCGAAAGTTATACCAGTGTACAAAAGGAAGGGTGGTAAAATGAACGTCATCGACTACAGAGTCGTTGCAATTCAACCTATTACAATGAAAGTTCATGAAATTACTGTAAAGAAGAAAATTGCAGAAATCACTCATCCTCAGTTGACAGATGCGCAACATGGATTCAGAAGTAAGAGATCAGTAGTTACTAACCTCTTGAATTTATCGATTTTAGCTAACGAGGCGTTTGAACGGTCATGTCAGCTCGATTTGATTTACGGTGACTTCAAGATAGCATTTGACACGGTATGGAAATTAGTAATAAAATTTGCGAAGTTTCACATTGGTAAGAAGACAGCTAAATGGTTATGCGAATTTCTGGTGGGAAGAACGAATTATGTACAGATCGATACAGTCAGATCCAGAATCTACGAATCTCCATCAGGAGTACCACCAGGAAGCTCACTCGGACCGGAAATGTTTACCATTTTTATCAACGACATGGTAGAGGTCATTAGGTATGCCAAGCCGTTGCTCTTCGCCGACGACGTCAAGCTAGCGTTGAAAATTTACGATCATGGAGATACACTACGAATGCAAAGAGATATCGACTTTGTCAGAAAGTGGTGCAATGACAATCGACTGCATTTAAATAAAGACACATGTTACGTATTTAGTATTTATCGGGACAACACACAATTTATCGAGACAATGTATACGCTGGGTGACCATATAATGGAAAGGAAGGATGAAGTATGTGATCTAGGCTTTTGGGTTGATAGAAAATTTCATATGGGTCAACACATCGAACTAACTACAATTAAATGCCGTCAAATTGTGGGATGCATAAAACATTATTCGAATGGAAATTTCACCAAGGAGACACAACGTATACTGTATACTGCCTACGTTAAATCGAGATTGGAGTTTGCATCTGCAATCTGGAATCCAACATCACGTGTTTATATTGATGACATCGAATCAATTCAGAAACAACTTGTCATTTACTTGCTGGAAAGTCGAAAAAATGCCACATCCTACAGACTAGCACCATATGAAGATCGATGTAAACAAGTAAATTTGCAAAGCTTGGAAAAGCGAAGGAAGGTGTATTCAGTGTTGGCATATGACATTTTTAAAAACAATGTTAAAGACAATCTGATTTCATCGAAGTTTGTGATTCCCGACCATATTGAGCACGATATAACACGAAGGGTTTGTACGACCAGCCTATTGCTCGTCTAATCAGCACGGTAAATGAGTACAAAGACTTTATTCGTAGTTGTGGCAGTAGGTCGGAGTTCAAAATGAAAGTTATGAAATTACTCGGAATAGATTAAAAAGTAATTAAAGTTCAGATAAAAATTAACACTGAATATGAACTGTGATATTAGTAAAGCTCGACCAAATAGTTATGTTAATAGTAATTATGAATTTGTTATTTTAAGCCAAAATTATTGTAGAAACTGTAAATATCATTATACAGCCAAAGGTTGGCGGTGTTAATAAATTCAATTCAAAAATTAAAGAGACAAAAGTGCCCTAAAAATAAGAAGGTGGAGAAAATGAAGAAGAAGCCAAATTTAAAGGTCGGTGACTATGTTCGGATAACAAAAAGTAAAAATATTTTCGGTAAAGGATTCACCCCTAATGTCACCGAAGAAGTGTTTAAAATCAAATCTGTTGCACTGAGAACACCAATTGTGTACTACATCGAAGACCTGGCTGGTGAGGAAATTGCGGATACATTTTACGAACTTTAAAAAGTGCTGTATGATGAGGGCGCTGCGCGCGCTATTGAAAAAATTATAAATCAGCGCCGTCAAGGAAAAACTGTTCCGGATAAGTTCAACTGTTGGATAAATTCGTCAGAAATCACACCAATATGAATGACTTTTATATGACACTGCTATCAAATCGTTATATGGACATTTATCCTGAAAACAAATCTAGCTCTTTTACGGTTAATATACCGCGCAGTGTGGCGTTATCGGGCGAGTGGGACGTGGCACTAGATGAAATTCAATACCCGTACTCATTTTTTACTGTCCAGGAAATAGAAAAAACACTTATCGCAACCAAACAGTATATAGAATCGAAAGGAACTTCCCCCGGGTTCGAGGGTTCGAGTTGGTATCACACCAGGATTCTACAGCAATGTGGAGGAGATAATACATGTTTTGAATGAGAAAATAATGAAAAAAACTAAACTAAAGGTTTTTTCATTTTGACACCAAATCAAAGAGAGTTGGGATAAAAGGAGGAAACAAGGTCAGCGAAGGTTCTACAATAGTCATTTCTTTTAAACCCCAAGGAAGATTAGCATTACAACTCGGCTGTCAGCCAGGTATAGAACTTTCTGTTAGTTTAAAGCCACCATATGTTGCAAACGGAGCTATCGGTGTACCCAGCTTAATACTAATTTATTGCGATGTTGTTGAACCACAAATAACTGGAGACGCATGCTCGAAATTATTGAGAACTGTAAATACATCTGATGACATTTTGTGCTATTTTGCAAGACCGTGCAGTACCAAATTCACCCAGCAGCACTATATACCAGTTCAAAAAAATTATTTTGATTCAATCAGAATTGATATAAGGGACGTCAGAGGTCTGCATGGTTAACTGTTTCACTATTTATTTTCTGGTTATTCGAGTAACCATTGAATTTTGGTTAAAGTTACCACTATAAAAAAATGGTTACTCGAAGAAACATCCCAAAAATTGGTACTCGGAAATACTATTAATTTATGGTAATAGAAGTAACCAAATATTTTTGGTTACTCATTTAACTACAAAAATTATGGTTAGCTGCTTAGCCATTTTTTTCGTGGTATTAAATTTAACCATTTATTTTTTGGTTAAATATAATACCAGAAAATTTGTGGTAAAATGCCTGAAACTTCCAAACATTTGAATAAATTTGAAGGTTTTCAAAATTACCAAAAAATATTTTGGTCAAATTTATTACTAAATTAAATTTGGTTTAATTTTTTACCAAATAAATTTTAGTTTTAAAACTAACCATAAAATTTTTGGTTAAAAGTAAAACCAAAAAATTTCGTGGTAATAGTTAGAACCACATTTTTTTTGGTTGCACCGATTACTATATTTTGATTTTCAAAAGTTAGTTTTATGAAAAACTATTAAAATAACGTAGTACAATTCTAAGCCATTTTCCGAAATGAAAAAAATAGTGAAAGAGTTAACCATGCAGACCTCTGAGGGACGTGACTGGTGAACTGATGCCATTCCAGTACGGAACGCTGACGGTTAAACTTCACTTTAGAAAAAGAAGAAATTAAGAAAAAATGAAGCAGGATATGCTGTACCAATATTACCTGAACCAGGCAGGATCCGGAATAGGGGAGTTTTATTCAGGCCCCATTTACCAACGGGGCTATGGCATCGGCTCTTTCCTAGGAGGACTATTCAAAACCGTACTTACTTACTTTCTTAACCGGCACTACAACCCATTAAGGGTCTTGGCCTTCTGCAACATGCTTCTCCAACCGGACCTATCCGCAGCTAACGTCTCCCAGCTGGATACTCCCACAGTTTTTAAGTCGGCAAGAGCTGCGTCATACCATCTGGATTTTGGACGCCCTGCACCTCTCTTGCCCTCCGGTCTGGTTTTAAGGATTTTTTTCGGAATACGATGATCTTCCATTCGTTGTACATGACCGAGCCAACGCAGTCGGTTTATTTTGGTAGTTCTGACTATGTCCGGCTCTCCATAAAGCTGACTAAGCTCATGATTGAATCGTCTGCGCAATCGGTTCTGCCTTTGATCGATGTCCAAATATTGTCCGCAGTACTTTTCTTTCGAACGTGTGCAGCGATTGTTCGTCTCTTTGTGTCAAGCACCACGACTCCGAACCATACGTAACCACCGATCTGATCACAGATTTGTATATTGCGCATTTTGAATTTCGGCTTACTGACTTGGACTTTAAGATTTTCAGAAGGCCGTAATAACTCCGGTTGCCCAGAATTACTCGTCTCTTAGTTTCGTCCGCGATGTCGTTATTAGTGTTCAGCTCCGATCCAAGGTATACGAATTTGTTGACCATTTTGAATGTGTGTTTCGATCGTTACGGTTTTATCGTCATTAACTTTCAACCCAAGGTCGGTACCTTTCCTCTCCAATGCCATAAACTTGTCTTTAACAACATCCATTTTCCGTCCAAGTATGTCCAGGTCGTCTGCGAAACCTAGCAACTGACTGGACTTGGTGAAAATGGTGCCGCTGGAATCTATGTCCAGGGTGCGCACAGCTGCTTCAAGGGTCAGGTTAAAAAGCAGCGTCGCGAGAGGATCTCCCTGACGTAGGCCTTCCTCTATGTCGAAAATCTCTGACAGTTGATTACGGATCCTTACTCGGCTATTAGCTCCGTTCAGTGTTAACTTGGTTAGCGAGATCCGTTTGTTGGGGATTCCAAATTCCTCCATTACTCTCCACAGCTTACTTCTTCTAACACTGTCATAGGCTGCCTTAAAATCAACGAACAAATAGTGTGTTTCAATGTTGTACTCTTTGCACTTTTCCAAGATCTGTCTGATATTAAACAGCTGGTCCGATGTTGAACGACCTACACGAAAACCACCTTGGTATTCACCTACAGAGTTTTCCATGTATGGATGAAGGCGCTGGTAAAGAATATTTGCAAATATCTTGTTAGCAATATTCAGCAGAGCAATTCCTCGAAAATTGCCACACTCCATTTTATCACCTTTTTTGTATATGGGACAAAGTATGCTGGTCTTCCACTGTTCCGGTAACTCCTCGACATTCCATATACGCGTGATGAGCTCGTGCATCTCCATATATAGCGCGTTGCCGCCGTTCTTGAAAAGTTCGCCGGGTAGATTGTCTGTCCCCGGGGCTTTGAAATTTCTGAGCCTCGAAATTTCAGCTTCAACTTCTTGCATCGTTGGTTCTTCTATATATGGTTGCGCAGTATGAAATGGTAATTCGTTGTTTTCTTCGTTTCGGTTGAGCGGTGTGTTCGGATTAAGCAGTTCTTTGAAGTACTCAGCCCATCTCGCAATGCACTTTTCCTCATCTGCTAAGACCAATCCATTCTTGTCCTTACACAGCAAAGGTTGTTGACTGTAACTATTTTTGGATTCGTTTACTTTCCGATAGAAGTTCCGAGTTTCCTTTCTATTGCCAAACTTTTCAATTTCGATCAAAACGTTCCTATCCTGCTGCCATTTTTTGTTTCGGAACAGTTTTCGAGCGAAATTTCTCTTCGAACGGTACTCTGCCTGGCCTGGTCGAGTGTATCGACTCAGAGTTTTTAGTCGAGCTGCATTTTTGTTCTCCAGAGCTCGCTGGCATTCATCGTCGAACCAGTTATTTCTTTTATTTCCCGTTCTCATTCCCAAAGTCTCTGCCGCGGCGCTCTCTACATTCCGCCTGATTTGATTCCACGCATCGTCTATACTGTGTTGCTCGCTGACCATTTCTTCGATAAGTTTTCTCTCCAAACTATCCATGTATTTGTGTTTGATGTCTTCGTTCCGCAGTTTTTCAACGTCCCACTTTTTCCATGCCTGTTGTCGGTTTTGTTGGAACGATATGCGAGACCTAACAACCACTTTAACAAAGTAGTGGTCAGAATCAACATTTGGTCCCCTACAGCTCCTGACATCCAATACATTTGAACAGTGCCGTCCATCTATCAAAACGTGATCAATCTGGTTTTTTGTTTGTCGATCAGGTGATACCCATGTCGCTTTGTGGATGGTTTTATGTTCGAAACACGTACTGCTCACAACCATGTTTCTTGATGCTGCGAAATGAACTACCCGCGTACCGTTGTCGTTAGAGTTTTCATGGAGACTGTATTTACCAAGACTTCGCGACCTATCTTGGCATTCAGATCTCCAAGCAGAATCTTCCTGTCACGTTTCGGCACTCCATCATATATCTCCATAAGTTTCTCGTAAAATAGTTCCTTCGCTTCGTTGTCTTTTTCCTCGGTGGGTGCGTAGGTGTTAATAAGAGTATAGTTGAAAAATTTAAAAAAACAAAAAAAAAGTACGGTCTACTCGAAAAACCAAAAAGTTTCAACGCAGAGTAAAATCTAAAAAAATTGTGAAACGCAAAAAGCCAGTAAAAAAAAACAAAAATAAGAGAAACAGAGACATTTTCACTTTTTAAAAGAAAATCATGACGTCCATCAATCGTGCAACGGCCTTAAACGTAAAATCGGAGCTGCATATTTTCAGCAAACTACCATTCAGACAACTGTAGAAAGTGGATCCCTACAAAGCTATTGGCCAATAACTTCCATCTCAAATGACGGCCCTATAGAATTCTTGGTTAGTGGATGCAGCAGCGATGAATACTTGGACTTAGGCCGCGTTTATATTTACGTGAAGGCGAGACTAAATACGATTACACCGCCTGTGGTCCATGGTGTACCTGCTCAGACCGCCGGTATCCTCGGGCCCACCAATAACTGACTTCATTGTATGTTTTCTCAAGTTGACGTTTACTTGAACCAGAAATGCATTACTCCACCCAGCAATTGCTACCCTCATCGCGCCTACATTAAAAAAACCTCTTGAATTATAGGTAAACCGCTATATACATTCATGTGTGTGTGTACTTGTGTAAAAAATGTTGTTGTTTTTTGTTACAGTTCAGAGAGTAACACATCTTACTTCGGGTGTGTGGGAAGACGATACGGCTGGTCATATGGACGCTGTGACCAACGATAATGCTGGTTTTAAAACCCACCGAGCACTTACTAAAGATAACAAAGATGTTGAAATGTATGGCCCTTTGCACTGAGATTTATTCAACGTCGACAAATATTTGCTTAGCGGTGTGGATATGGCAATTAAACTGCAGCGAGCTAACCAGGCCTTTCACATAATGGGTACAAGTAACGCTCAAGGTACGTTTGAGGTGAAGGATGCTGTCTTGTATGTACGTAAAGTAAAAATTGCACCCGGAACTCTGCTGGCACACCATAAAGTTTTAAGCTCTGCAACTGCAAAGTACCCAATCAACCGAGTTGATATTCGCACGGGTACGATACCCGCCGCTAGCCAGTCGAAGACCTGCGATAATTTGTGGCTCGGAACATTACCAAAACGATGCGTATTTGGGTTCGTGTCCACAGCTTCATTTAACGGGAAGCTGGGGGTTAACCCTTTTAACTTTAAATCATTTAACTATACATCAATCCAGTTCTTTCTTGATTCCGTATCTATTCCTGCAAAGCCGTTTACATGCAATTTTGCAGAGGCTCAGTACGTTAGAGCGTACCACTCGTTATTGGAAGGGAGTAACATTAATCATGCAGATATTGGGAACAATATAAGTAGAGCGGATTACCCCAACGGTTACGCCCTCTTGGCTGTCGATTTTACACCGGATTTATGCTCGTCAGCTGCGCACGTTTTGTACAGGACGATATGTCTGACCCAAAAATATCTCGATGACGAACTGATTTGCACAGGACTCGCAATTAGGAACTGAACTTTACGGCATCGATCCGGAACTAAACTCGATGTTACGGCTTCACTCGGGAACTTATCAAAACTTTACTGCAACACTCGGGAACTTATCAAAACTTTACTGCAACGCTCGGAAACTTATCAAAACTTTGCTGCAACGCTCGGGAACTAAACAAAACTTGACTGCTTCTCTCGGGAACTCATTAACACTTTACTGCTTCCCTTTTATGATTTTCCAATCCAAACTTTCGTTGACTATGACTTCATGTATGGACTGCTACTTAACCTCACTTTCTGACTTTCACGATGTTCTCCAAAAAAACAAGTGTTGTCGACGCTATTAACCAATATCCTCGTTTCACTGATGAATGATAATATCATCGATGACTCTTCTCTCCTTTTAATTCTTCTGGATCACTTTTTCACTGCATGTGGTAGCTCAACATCAACGACAAAAAAAGAACAAAAATCTTCAATGTTTTTCCTTTTACAATTCCAAGTCGTTGCACAATAATCTCAAACTTTGAGATTTCACTAATTTTATCAAATAAAAACTTTTCACTAAATACTTCGACCGGTTCAACAAAAACATCCGGCTCGAAGGACAATGTTCGGTTCGCTGCTTTTCGTAGTGGACTGTATCGATTGTATAGGAACCAAACGTACAACTCGGAAGTTAAATGAACAGTGATTTATTGTATGAAATTAATAAAC
>CM055404.1:74608776-74618881 GCA_029228625.1 Pseudolycoriella hygida
AAAAAACAACAACATTTTTTACACAAGTACACACACACATGAATGTATATAGCGGTTTACCTATAATTCAAGAGGTTTTTTTAATGTAGGCGCGATGAGGGTAGCAGTTGCTGGGTGGAGTAATGCATTTCTGGTTCAAGTAAACGTCAACTTGAGAAAACATACAATGAAGTCAGTTATTGGTGGGCCCGAGGATACCGGCGGCCTGAGCAGGTACACCATGGACCACAGGCGGTGTAATCGTATTTAGTCTCGCCTTCACGTAAATATAAACGCGGCCTAAGTCCAAGTATTCATCGCTGCTGCATCCACTAACCAAGAATTCTATAGGGCAGTCATTTGAGATGGAAGTTATTGGCCAATAGCTTTGTAGGGATCCACTTTCTACAGTTGTCTGAATGGTAGTTTGCTGAAAATATCCAGCTCCGATTTTACGTTTAAGGCCGTTGCACGATTGATGGACGTCATGATTTTCTTTTAAAAAGTGAAAATGTCTCTGTTTCTCTTATTTTTGTTTTTTTTTACTGGCTTTTTGCGTTTCACAATTTTTTTAGATTTTACTCTGCGTTGAAACTTTTTGGTTTTTCGAGTAGACCGTACTTTTTTTTTGTTTTTTTAAATTTTTCAACTATACTCTTATTAACACCTACGCACCCACCGAGGAAAAAGACAACGAAGCGAAGGAACTATTTTACGAGAAACTTATGGAGATATATGATGGAGTGCCGAAACGTGACAGGAAGATTCTGCTTGGAGATCTGAATGCCAAGATAGGTCGCGAAGTCTTGGTAAATACAGTCTCCATGAAAACTCTAACGACAACGGTACGCGGGTAGTTCATTTCGCAGCATCAAGAAACATAGTTGTGAGCAGTACGTATTTCGAACATAAAACCATCCACAAAGCGACATGGGTATCACCTGATCGACAAACAAAAAACCAGATTGATCACGTTTTGATAGATGGACGGCACTGTTCAAATGTATTGGATGTCAGGAGCTGTAGGGGACCAAATGTTGATTCTGACCACTACTTTGTTAAAGTGGTTGTTAGGTCTCGCATATCGTTCCAACAAAACCGACAACAGGCATGGAAAAAGTGGGACGTTGAAAAACTGCGGAACGAAGACATCAAACACAAATACATGGATAGTTTGGAGAGAAAACTTATCGAAGAAATGGTCAGCGAGCAACACAGTATAGACGATGCGTGGAATCAAATCAGGCGGAATGTAGAGAGCGCCGCGGCAGAGACTTTGGGAACGAGAACGGGAAATAAAAGAAATAACTGGTTCGACGATGAATGCCAGCGAGCTCTGGAGAACAAAAATGCAGCTCGACTAAAAACTCTGAGTCGATACACTCGAGCAGGCCAGGCAGAGTACCGTTCGAAGAGAAATTTCGCTCGAAAACTGTTCCGAAACAAAAAACGGCTGCAGGATAGGAACGTTTTGATCGAAATTGAAAAGTTTGGCAATAGGAAGGAAACTCGGAACTTCTGTCGGAAAGTAAACGAAGCCAAAAATAGTTACAGTCAACCACATTTGCTGTGTAAGAACAAGAATGGATTGGTCTTAGCAGATGAGGAAAAGTGCATTGCGAGATGGGCTGAGTACTTCAAAGAACTGCTTGATCCGAACACACCGCTCAACCGAAACGAAGAAAACAACGAATTGCCATTTCATACTGCGCAACCATATATAGAAGAACCAACGATGCAAGAAGTTGAAGCTGAAATTTCGAGGCTCAGAAATTTCAAAGCCCCGGGGACAGACAATCTACCCGGCGAACTTTTCAAGAACGGCGGCAACGCGCTATATATGGAGATACACGAGCTCATCACGCGTATATGGAATGTCGAGGAGTTAGCGGAAGAGTGGAAGACCAGCATACTTTGTCCCATATACAAAAAAAGGTGATAAAATGGAGTGTGGCAGTTTTCGAGGAATTGCTCTGCTGAATATTGCTTACAAGATATTTGCAAATATTCTTTACCAGCGCCTTCATCCATACATGGAAAACTCTGTAGGTGAATACCAAGGTGGTTTTCGTGTAGGTCGTTCAACATCGGACCAGCTGTTTAATATCAGACAGATCTTGGAGAACTGCAAAGAGTACAACATTGAAACACACCATTTGTTCGTTGATTTTAAGGCAGCCTATGACAGTGTTAGAAGAAGTAAGATATGGAGAGTAATGGAGGAATTTGGAATCCCCAACAAACTGATCTCGCTAACCGAGTTAACACTGAACGGAGCTAATAGCCGAGTAAGGATCCGTAATCAACTGTCAGAGATTTTCGACATAGAGGAAGGCCTACGTCAGGGAGATCCTCTCGCGACGCTGCTTTTTAACCTGACCCTTGAAGCAGCTGTGTGCACCATGGACATAGATTCCAGCGGCACCATTTTCACCAAGTCCAGTCAGTTGCTAGGTTTCGCAGACGACCTGGACATACTTGGACGGAAAATGGATGTTGTTAAAGACAAGTTTATGGCATTGGAGAGGAAAGGTACCGACCTTGGGTTGAAAGTTAATGACGATAAAACCGTAACGATCGAAACACACACATTCAAAATGGTCAACAAATTCGTATACCTTGGATCGGAGCTGAACACTAATAACGACATCGCGGACGAAACTAAGAGACGAGTAATTCTGGGCAAACGGAGTTATTACGGCCTTCTGAAAATCTTAAAGTCCAAGTCAGTAAGCCGAAGTTCAAAATGTGCAATGTACAAATCTGTGATCAGACCGGTGGTTACGTATGGTTCGGAGTCGTGGTGCTTGACACAAAGAGACGAACAATCGCTGCACACGTTCGAAAGAAAAGTACTGCGGACAATATTTGGACCAGTATTCGATCAAAGGCAGAACCGATGGCGCAGACGATTCAATCATGAGCTGAGTCAGCTTTATGAAGAGCCGGACATAGTCAGAACTACCAAAATAAACGGACTGCGTTGGCTCGGTCATGTACAACGAATGGAAGATCATCGTATTCCGAAAAAAATCCTTAAAACCAGACCGGAGGGCAAGAGAGGTGCAGGGCGTCCAAAATCCAGATGGTATGACGCAGCTCTTGCCGACTTAAAAACTGTGGGAGTATCCAGCTGGGAGACGTTAGCTGCGGATAGGTCCGGTTGGAGAAGCATGTTGCAGAAGGCCAAGACCCTTAATGGGTTGTAGTGCCGGTTAAGAAAGTAAGTAAGTACGGTTTTGAATAGTCCTCCTAGGAAAGAGCCGATGCCATAGCCCCGTTGGTAAATGGGGCCTGAATAAAACTCCCCTATTCCGGATCCTGCCTGGTTCAGGTAATATTGGTACAGCATATCCTGCTTCATTTTTTCTTAATTTCTTCTTTTTCTAAAGTGAAGTTTAACCGTCAGCGTTCCGTACTGGAATGGCATCAGTTCACCAGTCACGTCCCTCAGAGGTCTGCATGGTTAACTCTTTCACTATTTTTTTCATTTCGGAAAATGGCTTAGAATTGTACTACGTTATTTTAATAGTTTTTCATAAAACTAACTTTTGAAAATCAAAATATAGTAATCGGTGCAACCAAAAAAAATGTGGTTCTAACTATTACCACGAAATTTTTTGGTTTTACTTTTAACCAAAAATTTTATGGTTAGTTTTAAAACTAAAATTTATTTGGTAAAAAATTAAACCAAATTTAATTTAGTAATAAATTTGACCAAAATATTTTTTGGTAATTTGAAAACCTTCAAATTTATTCAAATGTTTGGAAGTTTCAGGCATTTTACCACAAATTTTCTGGTATTATATTTAACCAAAAAATAAATGGTTAAATTTAATACCACGAAAAAAATGGCTAAGCAGCTAACCATAATTTTTGTAGTTAAATGAGTAACCAAAAATATTTGGTTACTTCTATTACCATAAATTAATAGTATTTCCGAGTACCAATTTTTGGGATGTTTCTTCGAGTAACCATTTTTTTATAGTGGTAACTTTAACCAAAATTCAATGGTTACTCGAATAACCAGAAAATAAATAGTGAAACAGTTAACCATGCAGACCTCTGACGTCCCTTATATCAATTCTGATTGAATCAAAATAATTTTTTTGAACTGGTATATAGTGCTGCTGGGTGAATTTGGTACTGCACGGTCTTGCAAAATAGCACAAAATGTCATCAGATGTATTTACAGTTCTCAATAATTTCGAGCATGCGTCTCCAGTTATTTGTGGTTCAACAACATCGCAATAAATTAGTATTAAGCTGGGTACACCGATAGCTCCGTTTGCAACATATGGTGGCTTTAAACTAACAGAAAGTTCTATACCTGGCTGACAGCCGAGTTGTAATGCTAATCTTCCTTGGGGTTTAAAAGAAATGACTATTGTAGAACCTTCGCTGACCTTGTTTCCTCCTTTTATCCCAACTCTCTTTGATTTGGTGTCAAAATGAAAAAACCTTTAGTTTAGTTTTTTTCATTATTTTCTCATTCAAAACATGTATTATCTCCTCCACATTGCTGTAGAATCCTGGTGTGATACCAACTCGAACCCTCGAACCCGGGGGAAGTTCCTTTCGATTCTATATACTGTTTGGTTGCGATAAGTGTTTTTTCTATTTCCTGGACAGTAAAAAATGAGTACGGGTATTGAATTTCATCTAGTGCCACGTCCCACTCGCCCGATAACGCCACACTGCGCGGTATATTAACCGTAAAAGAGCTAGATTTGTTTTCAGGATAAATGTCCATATAACGATTTGATAGCAGTGTCATATAAAAGTCATTCATATTGGTGTGATTTCTGACGAATTTATCCAACAGTTGAACTTATCCGGAACAGTTTTTCCTTGACGGCGCTGTTTTATAATTTTTTCAATAGCGCGCGCAGCGCCCTCATCATACAGCACTTTTTAAAGTTCGTAAAATGTATCCGCAATTTCCTCACCAGCCAGGTCTTCGATGTAGTACACAATTGGTGTTCTCAGTGCAACAGATTTGATTTTAAACACTTCTTCGGTGACATTAGGGGTGAATCCTTTACCGAAAATATTTTTACTTTTTGTTATCCGAACATAGTCACCGACCTTTAAATTTGGCTTCTTCTTCATTTTCTCCACCTTCTTATTTTTAGGGCACTTTTGTCTCTTTAATTTTTGAATTGAATTTATTAACACCGCCAACCTTTGGCTGTATAATGATATTTACAGTTTCTACAATAATTTTGGCTTAAAATAACAAATTCATAATTACTATTAACATAACTATTTGGTCGAGCTTTACTAATATCACAGTTCATATTCAGTGTTAATTTTTATCTGAACTTTAATTACTTTTTAATCTATTCCGAGTAATTTCATAACTTTCATTTTGAACTCCGACCTACTGCCACAACTACGAATAAAGTCTTTGTACTCATTTACCGTGCTGATTAGACGAGCAATAGGCTGGTCGTACAAACCCTTCGTGTTATATCGTGCTCAATATGGTCGGGAATCACAAACTTCGATGAAATCAGATTGTCTTTAACATTGTTTTTAAAAATGTCATATGTCAACACTGAATACACCTTCCTTCGCTTTTCCAAGCTTTGCAAATTTACTTGTTTACATCGATCTTCATATGGTGCTAGTCTGTAGGATGTGGCATTTTTTCGACTTTCCAGTAAGTAAATGACAAGTTGTTTCTGAATTGATTCGATGTCATCAATATAAACACGTGATGTTGGATTCCAGATTGCAGATGCAAACTCCAATCTCGATTTAACGTAGGCAGTATACAGTATACGTTGTGTCTCCTTGGTGAAATTTCCATTCGAATAATGTTTTATGCATCCCACAATTTGACGGCATTTAATTGTAGTTAGTTCGATGTGTTGACCCATATGAAATTTTCTATCAACCCAAAAGCCTAGATCACATACTTCATCCTTCCTTTCCATTATATGGTCACCCAGCGTATACATTGTCTCGATAAATTGTGTGTTGTCCCGATAAATACTAAATACGTAACATGTGTCTTTATTTAAATGCAGTCGATTGTCATTGCACCACTTTCTGACAAAGTCGATATCTCTTTGCATTCGTAGTGTATCTCCATGATCGTAAATTTTCAACGCTAGCTTGACGTCGTCGGCGAAGAGCAACGGCTTGGCATACCTAATGACCTCTACCATGTCGTTGATAAAAATGGTAAACATTTCCGGTCCGAGTGAGCTTCCTGGTGGTACTCCTGATGGAGATTCGTAGATTCTGGATCTGACTGTATCGATCTGTACATAATTCGTTCTTCCCACCAGAAATTCGCATAACCACTTAGCTGTCTTCTTACCAATGTGAAACTTCGCAAATTTTATTACTAATTTCCATACCGTGTCAAATGCTATCTTGAAGTCACCGTAAATCAAATCGAGCTGACATGACCGTTCAAACGCATCGTTAGCTAAAATCGATAAATTCAAGAGGTTAGTAACTACTGATCTCTTACTTCTGAATCCATGTTGCGCATCTGTCAACTGAGGATGAGTGATTTCTGCAATTTTCTTCTTTACAGTAATTTCATGAACTTTCATTGTAATAGGTTGAATTGCAACGACTCTGTAGTCGATGACGTTCATTTTACCACCCTTCCTTTTGTACACTGGTATAACTTTCGATATTTTCATTGCATCTGCTATCTTCCCCTCGTCGAACGATTTTTGATACAATAACCACATTGGCCACACCATCACATGCGAACACCTCTTCACTAGCATTGGCTTTATTCCGTCAGGTCCAGATCCGCTTTTCCACTTCAACGCTTGAATCGCTGCATCAATGTCGAACAGTGAAACATTGACATCTAGACTATTTGATGGAGGAACATAGACGTCCTCGAATTCCCAATGTTTTTCATCCTTTGTCGTTCTTCCTATCTTTTCGCCGTAACGCACTTCCTTCGGGTACTTATCGACATCACCATTTATTCGAGCAAATTTCCAAAATTCTGCTGGATCGCTTTTGATATTGCTTTGAATTCTCTCGATGTGTTCATTGTACAATTTATCTCTCAGTTCCTTGAATTCTTTTAATACCTCTGTATTAAGCTGTAGCCTTTCTTTTATTGAGCTTTGCACAACGGTTCATAAATTTTTGGAGCTTTGGCGTCCACCACTTTGGCTTATTGGAGTACTTTTTTACTTGAATCATTGGTATATTCATTTCAATTAGATTTTTCAAAGTTCGGATGAAAAAGTCGTAAGCTGATTCGATGTCTCTGTTCAAAAATTCTTGCTGGAAGTTGATTGCTTCCAGTTGAGCACACAATCTGTCATAATTGCCTTTTCCGTACTGATAAACTGTTACGATCTCCACATTACTTGTCGATGTCTCTGAGTAATCAATGTCAATTTGGAACGGAATATGGCTTGGATCTTGCTGTTGATCTTGCATCTGCCAAATGTATCGATCGATTTTGTCCGTCCTTGTCGTTAATATTAGTCAGGTGAGGCAAAAATATTCGTTGATCTTCATCTTCCATTATCCAGGAAATGTCGTGTAGATTGAAATCACCTAGCACTAATATTCTGTGTGTACACATATTTTCGAAGATTTCTCTGATTCGAAAATAATGGTTTAGCGCTGAATCTATTTTGAAAACAT
Organism: Pseudolycoriella hygida; assembly: GCA_029228625.1. NCBI lineage: Eukaryota > Metazoa > Arthropoda > Insecta > Diptera > Sciaridae > Pseudolycoriella > Pseudolycoriella hygida. The sequence continues at coordinate 74,616,397 of CM055404.1, forward strand.
TCAAATAACAAAGATAAATGACCAATGGTTGAGGTTTTCTGCTTATTTCGATGGCCAAAAATTCACTCATTGGATCGTTGTCTACTAGGGAGAACGATGTGATTGGCTTGGTTTTCAGCGTGTGGTGCACCAATATAGCAACTCCACCCGATCGTCTTAATGTTTTCACTTTTCGGTCACTTCGATAAACTTCAAATTTACTCGGGAAATATGCATTGCTAGATATATTATTGTCAAGCCAAGGTTCGGTTAAACATAGGACCTTGTACCACGATAACTCGATCCTCATTGAAATATTGCGTTTGTTTGTAATACTGCGAACGTTGTCGTAATGTATCGGTATATGTGATGTTTTCGATTTGTTGATTTCGTTCGTTGACGGTGTTAAGGTTACTTTGTCACTGCCCAGCCTACATCATGGCTAGAGCAAAATACTTTGGTTCTTATATTGTAAATCCGAAATCCATAAAGAACCACTCCCCTAAGATAATACTAAATTACTTAAATCGTATCAAAACTAATTAAACCGTACAAAACCAACATCAAAAGGAAACATCAAAGCTTGTGGGTATGCACAACAGGCCCATTGGCGGCTTAGCTGCTAGGTATCATCAGTATGATGTCCTGCCCACTTTATCCTATCCTATCCTAAGGCAACATTTCCATTAGGATTTCGAAAGAATGATGTGATTAGCGTTTGTGTTTCATTTTTGCGGTTCATATCTTTTGGGTATCCATTGTTTCCTGATCGTTTATTGTATGTTCCGTTCCTGACTCTCTCTGAGGTGTTTGAGGGACGTGAGACGAACTTTCCAAGTTTTTTGAATCTAGTTTCACACCAGTAGACGGATTCATTTCCAGATTAAATTCCTGTATCCGGCTATTCGATGGCCACTTCTTCTCATCCATTAAAGCGTCGAATAAGTTGTTTGGACATGTTATACAGAACGAGACAAACGAGTACGAAGATAATTCGCGATCTTTCTTCACCAGTTTCCTGGCCTCCAATTGATCGATTTCAATGGCCCATTCATCTTTAATATAGGATAGAATCTCTTCCGGAGTTGTATCTCGATGTAATTTCGAAACCCAGATGGCTCTCTTTGCTGATGTAATTTGTTCACGGTTTGGTGCTGACCTTTCTTTCTTTCGGCATGGAGACAATTGTTTCCCAATGGATTTCGTTGATGTTCCAGCCAAAGACGGCGTTTTTTTGTATTCATTCATTCTAGGCGTTCTTGAAGACTTCGGCGTTTCAGTCTGACCGCTTCGATTGAATGGTTGTTTCATGACGTCAGCATACGATGGTTTTTTGATTGAGCCTATAAGATTTTTCGTTTCAGTCATCGCCTGCTTGATGAAGGTGATGTATTCGTTGCTGGACTTCAAATCGTTTTCGTTTCGCTGATTTAAGTTTCCAGACATTGAATCCAGTGATGTTTTAAGAGCAGCAATGCTTGCGGTCTGCGCTTTAATTTCAGTAGACAATGATTCAATCAATTTGACAATTTCAGGTTCGAGTCCAATGTCTGTTGAATTTTTTGAGTATTCATTTTACGTTTACATTCTGGCTCTTCGAATTCCTGAGTCAAGCACTCGTCGCACAGAATAATTATGTTATCAATGACGAATAAATCAGATGCCTCCTTGTTAACTCCATAACAAGGCAAATGGATCAAACATTTACAACCATGACATAGTTTAGTGCGATCTTTGGTCACATTTAGCGTCGGACATAATTCATTTGAGCATTTCCTCGGTGTCATTTCGAAATTCCAAATAAAACTCAATTTGAATCTACGCGCCAAGTTTGGCTACTAAAACCACGGCTTTAAGTAAAACACTGTTGATTAGTTGCAAATGAACTTCAATATCTTTAAAAACAGAAACACTAATAGTTTGCGGTATTTACACTTATGACAGTATTACTAAACATGGTATAACAGAAAAGTAAGTAATAAACAAGTATTTCGTTGGTATACGTATATTGACAATGTTGACAAAGTCTTCTCTGTGAGGCAAGTCCCTCACTTTTGTCTCTTTAATTACCTTTAATTCTCTGATATTTCTACACAATTGAACAATATTTTTGTCCGTCACTTCATCGGTGGCAGGACATTTCTCCGCCGCAAATAACGCCCGGGCGTTAATAACACCCGGGGCGTTATTAAGGCCCGCCCGGGTGTTATTACGCCCGCACTCCGGACGCTAATAACGCCCGGAGTGTAAATAACGCCCGCACTACGGGCGCTAATAACGGCCCGGGTGTTATTAAGGCCCGCACTCCGGGCGCTAATAACGCCCGGGGTGTTATTAACGCCCGCACTCCGGGCGCTAATAACGCCCACACTACGGGCGCTAATAACGCCCACACTACGGGCGCTAATAACGCCCACACTACGGGCGCTAATAACGCCCGGGGTGTTATTAACGCCCGCACGCCGGGCGTTAATAACGCCCAGCTGAATAATTGGATAAACGCTAC
>CM055404.1:74619381-74630902 GCA_029228625.1 Pseudolycoriella hygida
TACAATAATTTTGGCTTAAAATAACAAATTCATAATTACTATTAACATAACTATTTGGTCGAGCTTTACTAATATCACAGTTCATATTCAGTGTTAATTTTTATCTGAACTTTAATTACTTTTTAATCTATTCCGAGTAATTTCATAACTTTCATTTTGAACTCCGACCTACTGCCACAACTACGAATAAAGTCTTTGTACTCATTTACCGTGCTGATTAGACGAGCAATAGGCTGGTCGTACAAACCCTTCGTGTTATATCGTGCTCAATATGGTCGGGAATCACAAACTTCGATGAAATCAGATTGTCTTTAACATTGTTTTTAAAAATGTCATATGCCAACACTGAATACACCTTCCTTCGCTTTTCCAAGCTTTGCAAATTTACTTGTTTACATCGATCTTCATATGGTGCTAGTCTGTAGGATGTGGCATTTTTTCGACTTTCCAGCAAGTAAATGACAAGTTGTTTCTGAATTGATTCGATGTCATCAATATAAACACGTGATGTTGGATTCCAGATTGCAGATGCAAACTCCAATCTCGATTTAACGTAGGCAGTATACAGTATACGTTGTGTCTCCTTGGTGAAATTTCCATTCGAATAATGTTTTATGCATCCCACAATTTGACGGCATTTAATTGTAGTTAGTTCGATGTGTTGACCCATATGAAATTTTCTATCAACCCAAAAGCCTAGATCACATACTTCATCCTTCCTTTCCATTATATGGTCACCCAGCGTATACATTGTCTCGATAAATTGTGTGTTGTCCCGATAAATACTAAATACGTAATATGTGTCTTTATTTAAATGCAGTCGATTGTCATTGCACCACTTTCTGACAAAGTCGATATCTCTTTGCATTCGTAGTGTATCTCCATGATCGTAAATTTTCAACGCTAGCTTGACGTCGTCGGCGAAGAGCAACGGCTTGGCATACCTAATGACCTCTACCATGTCGTTGATAAAAATGGTAAACATTTCCGGTCCGAGTGAGCTTCCTGGTGGTACTCCTGATGGAGATTCGTAGATTCTGGATCTGACTGTATCGATCTGTACATAATTCGTTCTTCCCACCAGAAATTCGCATAACCACTTAGCTGTCTTCTTACCAATGTGAAACTTCGCAAATTTTATTACTAATTTCCATACCGTGTCAAATGCTATCTTGAAGTCACCGTAAATCAAATCGAGCTGACATGACCGTTCAAACGCCTCGTTAGCTAAAATCGATAAATTCAAGAGGTTAGTAACTACTGATCTCTTACTTCTGAATCCATGTTGCGCATCTGTCAACTGAGGATGAGTGATTTCTGCAATTTTCTTCTTTACAGTAATTTCATGAACTTTCATTGTAATAGGTTGAATTGCAACGACTCTGTAGTCGATGACGTTCATTTTACCACCCTTCCTTTTGTACACTGGTATAACTTTCGATATTTTCATTGCATCTGCTATCTTCCCCTCGTCGAACGATTTTTGATACAATAACCACATTGGCCACACCATCACATGCGAACACCTCTTCACTAGCATTGGCTTTATTCCGTCAGGTCCAGATCCGCTTTTCCACTTCAACGCTTGAATCGCTGCATCAATGTCGAACAGTGAAACATTGACATCTAGACTATTTGATGGAGGAACATAGACGTCCTCGAATTCCCAATGTTTTTCATCCTTTGTCGTTCTTCCTATCTTTTCGCCGTAACGCACTTCCTTCGGGTACTTATCGACATCACCATTTATTCGAGCAAATTTCCAAAATTCTGCTGGATCGCTTTTGATATTGCTTTGAATTCTCTCGATGTGTTCATTGTACAATTTATCTCTCAGTTCCTTGAATTCTTTTAATACCTCTGTATTAAGCTGTAGCTTTTCTTTTATTGAGCTTTGCACAACGGTTCATAAATTTTTGGAGCTTTGGCGTCCACCACTTTGGCTTATTGGAGTACTTTTTTACTTGAATCATTGGTATATTCATTTCAATTAGATTTTTCAAAGTTCGGATGAAAAAGTCGTAAGCTGATTCGATGTCTCTGTTCAAAAATTCTTGCTGGAAGTTGATTGCTTCCAGTTGAGCACACAATCTGTCATAATTGCCTTTTCCGTACTGATAAACTGTTACGATCTCCACATTACTTGTCGATGTCTCTGAGTAATCAATGTCAATTTGGAACGGAATATGGCTTGGATCTTGCTGTTGATCTTGCATCTGCCAAATGTATCGATCGATTTTGTCCGTCCTTGTCGTTAATATTAGTCAGGTGAGGCAAAAATATTCGTTGATCTTCATCTTCCATTATCCAGGAAATGTCGTGTAGATTGAAATCACCTAGCACTAATATTCTGTGTGTACGCATATTTTCGAAGATTTCTCTGATTCGAAAATAATGGTTTAGCGCTGAATCTATTTTGAAAACATTCAAATAACAAAGATAAATGACCAATGGTTGAGGTTTTATGCTTATTTCGATGGCCAAAAATTCACTCATTGGATCGTTGTCTACTAGGGAGAACGATGTGATTGGCTTGGTTTTCAGCGTGTGGTGCACCAATATAGCAACTCCACCCGATCGTCTTAATGTTTTCACTTTTCGGTCACTTCGATAAACTTCAAATTTACTCGGGAAATATGCATTGCTAGACATATTATTGTCAAGCCAAGGTTCGGTTAAACATAGGACCTTGTACCACGATAACTCGATCCTCATTGAAATATTGCGTTTGTTTGTAATACTGCGAACGTTGTCGTAATGTATCGGTATATGTGATGTTTTCGATTTGTTGATTTCGTTCGTTGACGGTGTTAAGGTTACTTTGTCACTGCCCAGCCTACATCATGGCTAGAGCAAAATACTTTGGTTCTTATATTGTAAATCCGAAATCCATAAAGAACCACTCCCCTAAGATAATACTAAATTACTTAAATCGTATCAAAACTAATTAAACCGTACAAAACCAACATCAAAAGGAATATCCTCCAAGCTTGTGGGTATGCACAACAGGCCCATTGGCGGCTTAGCTGCTAGGTATCATCAGTATGATGTCCTGCCCACTTTATCCTATCCTATCCTAAGGCAACATTTCCATTAGGATTTCGAAAGAATGATGTGATTAGCGTTTGTGTTTCATTTTTGCGGTTCATATCTTTTGGGTATCCATTGTTTCCTGATCGTTTATTGTATGTTCCGTTCCTGACTCTCTCTGAGGTGTTTGAGGGACGTGAGACGAACTTTCCAAGTTTTTTGAATCTAGTTTCACACCAGTAGACGGATTCATTTCCAGATTAAATTCCTGTATCCGGCTATTCGATGGCCACTTCTTCTCATCCATTAAAGCGTCGAATAAGTTGTTTGGACATGTTATACAGAACGAGACAAACGAGTACGAAGATAATTCGCGATCTTTCTTCACCAGTTTCCTGGCCTCCAATTGATCGATTTCAATGGCCCATTCATCTTTAATATAGGATAGAATCTCTTCCGGAGTTGTATCTCGATGTAATTTCGAAACCCAGATGGCTCTCTTTGCTGATGTAATTTGTTCACGGTTTGGTGCTGACCTTTCTTTCTTTCGGCATGGAGACAATTGTTTCCCAATGGATTTCGTTGATGTTCCAGCCAAAGACGGCGTTTTTTTGTATTCATTCATTCTAGGCGTTCTTGAAGACTTCGGCGTTTCAGTCTGACCGCTTCGATTGAATGGTTGTTTCATGACGTCAGCATACGATGGTTTTTTGATTGAGCCTATAAGATTTTTCGTTTCAGTCATCGCCTGCTTGATGAAGGTGATGTATTCGTTGCTGGACTTCAAATCGTTTTCGTTTCGCTGATTTAAGTTTCCAGACATTGAATCCAGTGATGTTTTAAGAGCAGCAATGCTTGCGGTCTGCGCTTTAACTTCAGTAGACAATGATTCAATCAATTTGACAATTTCAGGTTCGAGTCCAATGTCTGTTGAATTTTTTGAGTATTCATTTTACGTTTACATTCTGGCTCTTCGAATTCCTGAGTCAAGCACTCGTCGCACAGAATAATTATGTTATCAATGACGAATAAATCAGATGCCTCCTTGTTAACTCCATAACAAGGCAAATGGATCAAACATTTACAACCATGACATAGTTTAGTGCGATCTTTGGTCACATTTAGCGTCGGACATAATTCATTTGAGCATTTCCTCGGTGTCATTTCGAAATTCCAAACAAAACTCAATTTGAATCTACGCGCCAAGTTTGGCTACTAAAACCACGTCTTTAAGTAAAACACTGTTGATTAGTTGCAAATGAACTTCAATATCTTTAAAAACAGAAACACTAATAGTTTGCGGTATTTACACTTATGACAGTATTACTAAATATGGTATAACAGAAAAGTAAGTAATAAACAAGTATTTCGTTGGTATACGTATATTGACAATGTTGACAAAGTCTTCTCTGTGAGGCAAGTCCCTCACTTTTGTCTCTTTAATTACCTTTAATTCTCTGATATTTCTACACAATTGAACAATATTTTTGTCCGTCACTTCATCGGTGGCAGGACATTTCTCCGCCGCAAATAACGCCCGGGCGTTAATAACACCCGGGGCGTTATTAAGGCCCGCCCGGGTGTTATTACGCCCGCACTCCGGACGCTAATAACGCCCGGAGTGTAAATAACGCCCGCACTACGGGCGCTAATAACGGCCCGGGTGTTATTAAGGCCCGCACTCCGGGCGCTAATAACGCCCGGGGTGTTATTAACGCCCGCACTCCGGGCGCTAATAACGCCCACACTACGGGCGCTAATAACGCCCGGGGTGTTATTAACGCCCGCACGCCGGGCGTTAATAACGCCCAGCTGAATAATTGGATAAACGCTACAAAATGGCGCTTTAATAAATAACTTTACTTATAGAGCATGTAACTAGAAGAAGTTGACTAAGGGGAAAATTTTTCTTATACAGAACGTCAATAGAGTTGAATAGAGGAAAATTTTAAAATGCGGTGAAGGTTTATTTTCTCATTTTTTGTGTAATAAGTTTTTTAAAAATGTTGATAGTTACAGCCTTATCCTTTTTTAGAGGTGTACAACGTGAAATATATAAATGACATTTGTACAATGATTTCTAACAGCTTTAAAAAAAACATGATGCAGTTTCATAGGCCGAAAATTTCAACTAGAAAAAGTGTGACTGTTGGTGTCTTTCCAAAAAGTGGAAAATAAACCTTGGCCGCACTTTACTTATACAGAATGTCACTAGAAAGAGTTGACTAAGTGGAAAATTTTCCTTATACAGAATGTAACTAGAAGGAGTTGACTACAGGAAAATCTTCCTTATACAGAATGTCACTAGAAGGAGTTGAGTAAGAGGAACATTTTCCTTATACAGAATGTCACTAGAAGGAGTTGACTAGAGGAAAATCTTCCTTATACAGAATGTCACTAGAAGGAGTTTAGTAAGAGAAACATTTTCTTTATACAGAATGTCACTAGAAAGAGTTGACTAAGGGGAAAGTACAAAACGTCACTGGAAGGGATTGATTAGGAGAATCATACAGAATGCCACTAGATTGAAGAATTTTTTTCTGTGCTCTTTTATTTTTAAAAAAGTTGTCAATAAGAAATAAAAAAATTACATGAAAACTTTATGAAAGTCATTGAGCCCTACGATTTTGAAAATTAAAAATTTGAGTAAAAGGGATGAATACAAAACAAGATGTGTACATTGAAATGTCCTAAGCTTCTGAATTTAAATAACTTCCAATTTATTCTTGAAGCTCAATAGTGACCGTGTACCGAATTATATAGCTGGGCGTTATTAGCGCCCGGAGTGCGGGCGTTATTAACACCCCGGACGTTATTAGCGCCCGGAGTGCGGACGCTAATAACACCCCGAACGTTATTAGCGCCCGGAGTGCGGGTGTTAATAACACCCCGGGCGTTAATAACACCCCGAACGTTGTTAGCGCCCGGAGTGCGAGCGTTAATAACACCCCGAACGTTGTTAGCGCCCGGAGTGCGAGCGTTAATAACACCCCGGGCGTTATTAGCGCCCGGAGTGCGGGCGTTAATAACACCCCGAACGTTATTAGCGCCCGGAGTGCGGGCGTTAATAACACCCCGGGCGTTATTAGCGCCCGGAGTGCGGGCGTTAATAACACCCCGGGCGTTATTAGCGCCCGGAGTGCGGGCGTTATTATTGCCCGGACGGGCGCTATTAGCGCCCCGGGCGTTAATAACGCCCCGGGCGTTATTTGCGGCGGAGAAATGTCACGTCACCGTTATCATCGGGGAACATATTTGTGCGATACCGCAAGTGATCGGGTGTTCTTTGCGATAAATCCAGTACGAAGTAGCCGTACGGCGCACGAGTGGCATCTTCAAATATTTCGCATATATACTGTGTATTGTGAGGGCTTATTTGACGGGCAAGGTGTGCAATCTGTCCTCTGTCTCTAGGCGATTTGAATACGACCATAAAATGGCAATTTAAAGAAATATCTCGCATCCCCTTTCCTTTATGGAAAAGGTTTTGAATGATGAAAAAAGTTGACAGGCCCATGTGGTGGCTGTCACGTGTAAAAATCGAAGTTACACGCTCGTCAGTACTCGCCTGAGCCATGAGGTCATCTATGACTGTTACTCGCGGTTTCTTGTCTCGAAACATTTCTCGTCAAGGCATTATCAACAATTTGTACAAGCGTGTTGAAGAAAGGGAGCTGGTTGTTAATTTGCCTTTCGATGGTAAATCCAACTGCGCCTTTGTCAATGGTATCCATCTTGTCCTCGAATAATTTTTTGACAACATCGAATTTTCTCTTGTTCAACACTACGAAAATATCATCCACGTATCTGTCATATATCCTAGGGAAATTCGGATCTGTTGACATGTTGGTTTCAAAATCACTCATGAACAGTTCTGCTATAAAGCTGGACAATGAATTTCCAATACTCGTGCCTTTGGTTTGTTTACAATATGCGCCCCGAAAATAGAAGATGTTTTGCTTCATGCATAGGTGAGCTAGGTCTACATAAGCATTAACCATTTTTTCCTCAATATCATTTTTAATTAACCATTTCCTTAACAATTCCATAGAATATGGGATTGGAATGCTGGGGTACAATGAGGTGACGTCATAAGAACCTATTTCTTCATTCCGAGACAACTTTACACCATTGATTTCTCTAGCGAATTCTAAACCATTGGATATTGATCTACTCGGTGGAGCTGGTAAAGAATTGAAGATAGCAGACAACCTTTGAAGGTAGACCAGTGGCGTCGAATGTGAATGCTCCGTCAGAAAAAATAGCGCTGCTATTTTCAATTTAGAATAAATCTCAAATTGAATTACAATTACAGCCGCTTCAAGAAAATTTATTGTTCTATTACTTGTCGCCTGAAATTCCAAGACGGAAGGCTTGAGGGCTGATTAATCAGTTTAATCTCACAAAACTTAGCTCATCAAATAATAACAACTAATTTTCTTTTTCACAAACTTTTATAATTTTATTTTCACAATATAATTTTTAAATGAACAATGTACACACTATGATTGCTAGAATCAAATGTATGGGGAGTATTGATCGTATTTATATTATTCGCTTAAACGGAATGCATACATCCCTTCAAGAATTCATGAAGGGTCATAAATCTTAACTTTAATGTGTCACCTCTTTGAAGTGTTCATCATATCTTATGTAAACAATATTCCTTATGCGACATGCGTCTAATATATATATTTTTTTAAATTCATTGCATTGTATCTTTTGCGATACATATTTTTTTCATCATTGTTTACTTTATAAATGTCCAACATATGGAACATTTCATTTGAACAAAGAAAAGGAAAAAGGGTTACATTTATTAATTTATTAATATCTTATCTTCTATGTATGACTCGCTGCGGCACCAAATTCACAACTACCTATATATATATGCCTTCGAACGTTACTTTCATGCTTTACATTGAAGAAAAATCCTTTACAGAATTTTTCCCCACCAGGATTGAACCCGGATATTCTTGGTGGAAATACTATACGTTACCTCGGCACCAGGCTGCGTACTTGATATTTTCTATTGTTAATATAGAGCGCCGCAGTAGCCTGGTGCCGTATTGAAGGTTATGTAACGTATAGAACTCGTTACTGCCGTTGCGATGACATTAACAGATTTTCTCAAGATCATCTCAAGTAGGCAGCCTGGTGACGAGTCGGAACCATATCAATATAGCCGTTCACACATCCAACATTAACTTTTTCGGCACCAGGGTGCCTTCTGAATTCGTCGGGAATTCTGCCGTAATTTGCATAAGAAACTTAGTGATGACATTTTGAGAGAGAATTTCATATATTTTCTCTCTCAAAATGACGTCACTGAGTTTCTTATGCAAATTACGGCAGAATTTTTTCAACATATTCATAAACATTTGTAATATTATGATTGCCTGAATCAAGAGGAGTAAACAGCATTATTTACAAACACATTTTCCACTTATGCTATTGGAATTAGAGGTGAGCGGGCGGACCTAATTTTCATGACCGCTCGGCCCGTGCCTGATATTATTTTTATCGAAAATACCCGCCCGTTCACCTCTAATTGGAATGCCTAGTTTCTAAATTACATTAAACATTACTTTGTACTGTGAAGTGTTGAATGGATCGGAAAGTCTGTATTCAGATGTGTCTACTACATCGGATTTTAAAATATTGGTCGAACGTTTGTGCGTTGGAATTTATTGAAAGAATTCGACTTTTTCCAAATGGCTGAGAATAAGCTTGAAGCTCGGACGGTGTTTCGGTTCAACTTTCCAACACAATTCAATAATGCGACGAAGTTTGTCAGGGCACGTTTCCGGAATATGTAAGTTCATAGAATGGTTGCCAACACCCCAAATAATAGCCGATGAGTTAAGACCTTCGTACGGAATTTTACAGGTTAACATCTCCCACAAAACCACACCATATGACCAGATGTCCACCTTTTCGGACCATGGTTCGCTCCGAATCGATTCCGGTGCCATCCAAGCTATCGTTCCCGCGAAACTCTTTTTCGTACTTATTTCGTTCCATTCGCAACTCATACCGAAGTCGATTATTTTGACAGTCTTATTTGCACCAATTAGAATACTGCAACAAGAGAAATGTTTTCAGAAACATTTTTATTTTATTGAATACACATTCAAGAGAGAATTTCGAACAGTTTCCAACATTTTTGATCACCTTGCCATTCGAAAACCACTCTCTTCGTTCAAACATTTCCGAATTCTCTCAAGTGAATCTCTCAGTCATAGGGAAAGGAGATACATTCTTGATCTTTGGGAAACAAATACAATACAAATTCAAAAAGGACTAATAGATAGGAAGAGAGAAGAAGAAGAGCCAATCGATTCAGAAAAAGCTTTTTCTTTACGCGTTAAGAAGATCCGTGCGCCCGCCGCGCCGTGCCGTCATAAAGAAATTTTTTTTAAAAAAATCAGAGGTGATTTTGAACGAACTTCGACGAAAAAATGAAATTAGCGCAAAATTAAAGAAAACAATCGACAAGAATCTTTTGTTTAATTTTGTCGCTAATTTGATTTTTCCAGCGAATTTTGTTCAACATCTTCGCTGATTTTCTCTAAGTTTTTTTTTCAGTATGACTGCAGAATCTGTTCCACAGTCCATTTGACTAAGGGAGAGCCGAACGATTCGGTTACGTGGAACAGATAAGACATGCTAAATCGCTGGTGCGACTTAGACGAAAATCGCGGATGGAAACAAGGTCGTATGATACTCTGACAGGCTGACTGTGCGGACATATTGCCTCGGGTTTTGGCTTCAATTTAGAATTTGGATATACTCTTTCAATTTATTAAAAATTACGAAACAAATGGAAAAAATTAAGTTTGGATGAAATTTTCTGTTTGTCCATGTCTCGATTGGTTTGTTTTAGGGTACTTACTTGGGGCTCTTTAAATCTCTATGTACAATCTTGTGATCATGCAAATATTGCATGCCTAATGCAATTTGTTTGGCCCATGCAACGAGCCGTGCTGGTCGCAGAAATTCTTCGTCCCTTAAAATAAAATCCAATGATCCATGTGGACAATATTCCATAATTATGCCAAACTCCTGTGTTTGTGTGCAAACGCCTCTGCAAAACGAAACAAAAAATTAATAAAACTCTCCGTTCTGAGTCGAGTCGAAACACTCACTTAAACTTGATGACGTTTTCATGGTTCAATTTTCTTAAATATTTGATGTCTGTTTCCTTTAAGTCTTTAACCTTCTTAACTGCAACAATTTCATCTTTCAATTTGCCACTGAACACTGTCCCTTGCGCTCCGGATCCTATCCGTTTCAAGTCCGTAATGCTCTCAAATGGTATCTCCCATCGTTCCTCGCTCATTTGCGTCTGCTCTTTCTTAATGCACCCCATGCTAAAAAGAAATAAATTTCGTCAACTTATCTTCAAATTTTGTAGCGAGTTAGCTACCACAATTGTTATCTAAGAGGAGCGTGTAGATCATATTTTATTCGATCAAAAAAAAAACCCAACGTGACGTTTTTATGGAATTTTTATTACTTTCCTCGGTTTTTAAATATTTTTCCCGTTACGTCACAAATCGTGTGACACAATTGTAACAGGGTTGGAGGTGGTCTCAAAAATGTCGATTTTTGCGTGACAAACTTTATGAACTGCCCTTACTCGATTATATGTAGGGCTCAGAACAAAACAAGGTGTCCTGCAATGGTGAAGAAAAACATATGCAAAGGACCCGTGCGTATCAGAATGATGTTGCAAAAAGATTTGAACGTATCTATCGAATGTATCTATTGCCTGAACTCTGAAGTATATGCAAATAAGTCCTCACTAAATTGTACTGGAAATTGCCGAAAGAGAAATATTGAAAAACCCGTTCGAAGCAGTGGCGCTAAAATCTTCTCCAATCCCTTAAAATAAGTTTAAAATTTAGAAAAGACAATAGAGCGCTTAGGAGAGGCCTCTGACCCATTCTTCCATAGAAAAAAACTCTCCTCTTTCTTCTCTACAACACTGCCCCAAAAACTTAATCATTAAAGGAATGTTGACGAAAAACCACCAAATATCGTGTAGGGTCGCGTAGCGTAACTTAGGCCCGCACTAAGGACACTAAAGTCCGAACCACTCAACAGATTTCCACTAATTTAATTTTTGTGATTTTCTGATGTTCACATCTTTCATTCGAAACCTTGAAGAGCGATTTCCGTTCTAATTTCGCAGAGATATAAGTGAAAAAGTTCCACCAACCTTCAAAAAACCACGTTTTTAACCACTTTTTCGACCCTTACTTCGAAACTCTCTGACCAATTTTGCCCAAATTCAATACCGTAATTAATTTTTTGATTACGGTCGCGTGCTTTCAAATTTACTTGCTGTAAAATTTTAGCTGTTTTGCAATTTTGCCAATACAAAATACATTGAAAAAGAGAGATACAACACGTAAATTTAAAAGCATACGACCGTATTTTCCAGGAGAAAAAGTTCTTGAAAATCGGTAAGATGTACCCCAATTTT
>CM055404.1:74649205-74659555 GCA_029228625.1 Pseudolycoriella hygida
ATCGCAATAAATTAGTATTAAGCTGGGTACACCGATACCTCCGTTTGCAACATATGGTGGCTTTAAACTAACAGAAAGTTCTATACCTGGCTGACAGCCGAGTTGTAATGCTAATCTTCCTTGGGGTTTAAAAGAAATGACTATTGTAGAATCTTCGCTGACCTTGTTTCCTCCTTTTATCCCAACTCTCTTTGATTTGGTGTCAAAATGAAAAAACCTTTAGTTTAGTTTTTTTCATTATTTTCTCATTCAAAACATGTATTATCTCCTCCACATTGCTGTAGAATCCTGGTGTGATACCAACTCGAACCTTCGAACCCGGGGGAAGTTCCTTTCGATTCTATATACTGTTTGGTTGCGATAAGTGTTTTTTCTATTTCCTGGACAGTAAAAAATGAGTACGGGTATTGAATTTCATCTAGTGCCACGTCCCACTCGCCCGATAACGCCACACTGCGCGGTATATTAACCGTAAAAGAGCTAGATTTGTTTTCAGGATAAATGTCCATATAACGATTTGATAGCAGTGTCATATAAAAGTCATTCATATTGGTGTGATTTCTGACGAATTTATCCAACAGTTGAACTTATCCGGAACAGTTTTTCCTTGACGGCGCTGTTTTATAATTTTTTCAATAGCGCGCGCAGCGCCCTCATCATACAGCACTTTTTAAAGTTCGTAAAATGTATCCGCAATTTCCTCACCAGCCAGGTCTTCGATGTAGTACACAATTGGTGTTCTCAGTGCAACAGATTTGATTTTAAACACTTCTTCGGTGACATTAGGGGTGAATCCTTTACCGAAAATATTTTTACTTTTTGTTATCCGAACATAGTCACCGACCTTTAAATTTGGCTTCTTCTTCATTTTCTCCACCTTCTTATTTTTAGGGCACTTTTGTCTCTTTAATTTTTGAATTGAATTTATTAACACCGCCAACCTTTGGCTGTATAATGATATTTACAGTTTCTACAATAATTTTGGCTTAAAATAACAAATTCATAATTACTATTAACATAACTATTTGGTCGAGCTTTACTAATATCACAGTTCATATTCAGTGTTAATTTTTATCTGAACTTTAATTACTTTTTAATCTATTCCGAGTAATTTCATAACTTTCATTTTGAACTCCGACCTACTGCCACAACTACGAATAAAGTCTTTGTACTCATTTACCGTGCTGATTAGACGAGCAATAGGCTGGTCGTACAAACCCTTCGTGTTATATCGCGCTCAATATGGTCGGGAATCACAAACTTCGATGAAATCAGATTGTCTTTAACATTGTTTTTAAAAATGTCATATGCCAACACTGAATACACCTTCCTTCGCTTTTCCAAGCTTTGCAAATTTACTTGTTTACATCGATCTTCATATGGTGCTAGTCTGTAGGATGTGGCATTTTTTCGACTTTCCAGCAAGTAAATGACAAGTTGTTTCTGAATTGATTCGATGTCATCAATATAAACACGTGATGTTGGATTCCAGATTGCAGATGCAAACTCCAATCTCGATTTAACGTAGGCAGTATACAGTATACGTTGTGTCTCCTTGGTGAAATTTCCATTCGAATAATGTTTTATGCATCCCACAATTTGACGGCATTTAATTGTAGTTAGTTCGATGTGTTGACCCATATGAAATTTTCTATCAACCCAAAAGCCTAGATCACATACTTCATCCTTCCTTTCCATTATATGGTCACCCAGCGTATACATTGTCTCGATAAATTGTGTGTTGTCCCGATAAATACTAAATACGTAACATGTGTCTTTATTTAAATGCAGTCGATTGTCATTGCACCACTTTCTGACAAAGTCGATATCTCTTTGCATTCGTAGTGTATCTCCATGATCGTAAATTTTCAACGCTAGCTTGACGTCGTCGGCGAAGAGCAACGGCTTGGCATACCTAATGACCTCTACCATGTCGTTGATAAAAATGGTAAACATTTCCGGTCCGAGTGAGCTTCCTGGTGGTACTCCTGATGGAGATTCGTAGATTCTGGATCTGACTGTATCGATCTGTACATAATTCGTTCTTCCCACCAGAAATTCGCATAACCATTTAGCTGTCTTCTTACCAATGTGAAACTTCGCAAATTTTATTACTAATTTCCATACCGTGTCAAATGCTATCTTGAAGTCACCGTAAATCAAATCGAGCTGACATGACCGTTCAAACGCCTCGTTAGCTAAAATCGATAAATTCAAGAGGTTAGTAACTACTGATCTCTTACTTCTGAATCCATGTTGCGCATCTGTCAACTGAGGATGAGTGATTTCTGCAATTTTCTTCTTTACAGTAATTTCATGAACTTTCATTGTAATAGGTTGAATTGCAACGACTCTGTAGTCGATGACGTTCATTTTACCACCCTTCCTTTTGTACACTGGTATAACTTTCGATATTTTCATTGCATCTGCTATCTTCCCCTCGTCGAACGATTTTTGACACAATAACCACATTGGCCACACCATCACATGCGAACACCTCTTCACTAGCATTGGCTTTATTCCGTCAGGTCCAGATCCGCTTTTCCACTTCAACGCTTGAATCGCTGCATCAATGTCGAACAGTGAAACATTGACATCTAGACTATTTGATGGAGGAACATAGACGTCCTCGAATTCCCAATGTTTTTCATCCTTTGTCGTTCTTCCTATCTTTTCGCCGTAACGCACTTCCTTCGGGTACTTATCGACATCACCATTTATTCGAGCAAATTTCCAAAATTCTGCTGGATCGCTTTTGATATTGCTTTGAATTCTCTCGATGTGTTCATTGTACAATTTATCTCTCAGTTCCTTGAATTCTTTTAATACCTCTGTATTAAGCTGTAGCTTTTCTTTTATTGAGCTTTGCACAACGGTTCATAAATTTTTGGAGCTTTGGCGTCCACCACTTTGGCTTATTGGAGTACTTTTTTACTTGAATCATTGGTATATTCATTTCAATTAGATTTTTCAAAGTTCGGATGAAAAAGTCGTAAGCTGATTCGATGTCTCTGTTCAAAAATTCTTGCTGGAAGTTGATTGCTTCCAGTTGAGCACACAATCTGTCATAATTGCCTTTTCCGTACTGATAAACTGTTACGATCTCCACATTACTTGTCGATGTCTCTGAGTAATCAATGTCAATTTGGAACGGAATATGGCTTGGATCTTGCTGTTGATCTTGCATCTGCCAAATGTATCGATCGATTTTGTCCGTCCTTGTCGTTAATATTAGTCAGGTGAGGCAAAAATATTCGTTGATCTTCATCTTCCATTATCCAGGAAATGTCGTGTAGATTGAAATCACCTAGCACTAATATTCTGTGTGTACGCATATTTTCGAAGATTTCTCTGATTCGAAAATAATGGTTTAGCGCTGAATCTATTTTGAAAACATTCAAATAACAAAGATAAATGACCAATGGTTGAGGTTTTCTGCTTATTTCGATGGCCAAAAATTCACTCATTGGATCGTTGTCTACTAGGGAGAACGATGTGATTGGCTTGGTTTTCAGCGTGTGGTGCACCAATATAGCAACTCCACCCGATCGTCTTAAGGGAAGGCTTTGGATTTTGACATCCAGAAAATGGTAATGACGCCATCTCTACATTTGAATCAAAACTATAAATTACTCACTGCGGCCTCTTTGTTTCAAACTTGAAGTCGTGATTTGAGGTCAATCCAAACTAGATAACAGCCCTGAAATCGGCATCGAATATTCGACATGTAATCATGAGAAACAGATAGTCCAATTAGATACTTCAAATTTTATAGTCACGTCAGAAATTATCGTATTACAGATCCACATTCACACATTCGCAAACACCGAAACCAGTAATAAAACAATTTATTTGAGCCTGAAGCTCTTAGCGATTGCTACCATTAGAACTCACTAACAATTTGAATCGATTGAATGCACTAAACATAACAACTATATTGATTTTCTACACGAAAAAATAAGAACAATTTTTTTTCTCAAAAACACGAAAATCGCCGTAATGGCATTTGTTTTGACTATTTTCACTCACAACATCTACGACGTACTTTGATTCAAAGTCATTTACATAGAAGAGTAATTACTGCGACACTCGATACCATAGACCAATTTTTTTCCAAACTTTCCCACTTTTTTTGAATTTTATCGTATTTTTCCATAAAAACGAAATATTTATGAAACACAATAGCCTGTAATACACGGTCGAGTAGCCCGACTTCGGCTCACTCTATGGACTCTCAACACCGAACCATTCAACCGATTTCCACAAATCTTTTTTCCTTGTTTCCCGAGATCAGTAGTTTCCGAAGTGTACTGAACGAGATATAGACGAAGAAGTTTGACCGACCTTCCGATTTAGCTCGTCTTCAAAGATTACTCAAATAACTTTCAGAAATTTATGTATATTTGAGAATCGATCATGATTTCCTCTAGATATTGTGTTGACGGACGGACAGCGCCTATGTTAGGTGCTGATATTTTCTACAGATTAAGACCTAAGCTATAACGCTTCGTATATTTCGTAACTCTACTCAAGACTTTTATTTGCCAATTATAGTTGCTCGAGTAGCTATTCGAAAATTTTCCGACAGACCCCTACAATGACGGCATGTACTACCACCATTCAATGTGATTCTGAGCCTGCAGGGGGTGGAAATCCTCCAATCGAACAGTGGAACTTCTTCTCAAGTACATTCTGATCAAATATAATCAAATTTGTGCTAACGCTCAAGCTGCGGTCAATGAGGAATATCAAATTTACAAAAACCTTGATTTTTCACGATTTCCGAGATTTTTTTCACTTTTCGTCATTGAGCGCCCATCAAATCGCTTCGGATCTTGTCCGGTCCATAGAAACTTTTTCTCATTGCACCATTTTCCGAGCTAAGCCCCAAAGTTTACGACAACTTTGTTTTTTGGACCCCCCTAATACTATACAGCCTTCCCTATTGTATTTTAGAAAAATATTCTAACAAGAAATGCAATCATACTGACAATTTATGTATTGGTGCTGAACTAATTGAGTTTGATTTTATTTCTTGTTAGAGTATTTTTCGTTTTATGAGCCTCATTTTGCGAATGAGACGACCCTTTTTGTTTATATTTATAATCCTAAAAAAAATTGAAATTATAAAAAAAAAACAAAAACGAGAATTCGAACAAAATGATGAAAAAAAAAGTATACCAAGCAACCGCGCTAGCCATTACGCCACCGAAACACGAGGATAGTTTGCTTTGTGAATGCCTTGCATTCGTGTACATAGATACATAGATTTCGTCGAGAGAGCGACGAAACAGCCGTAAATATTTGTATCTATGTACACGAATGGAAGACATTAACAGAGGGACTCGTCCACTTGTCTCGGTGGCGCAGTGATTAGCTCGTCTGCTTGTTAAATTTTTTGTTTCATCATCGTGTTCGAATTCTCGGTTTTGTTTTGTTTTTTTTTTGTAATATCTATTTTTTTAGGATTATAGAATACTTTAGATAGATTATAAAATAAACAAAAAGGTTCTCATTTGCAAAATGAGACTAATAAAATTTCGTACGAAAAAAGTATATTTGTTTTGTTCATGAAAATTGCAATTTATTTCATTGTGTTGGTGAAACAAAATCGAAAACAAGCGTCGTCGCAGTACGCAAGTTAAAAAAACGACTCTAGTCAGTCGGCCAGATGTATCACTTTGAAAATCGTCGCCTGAAGAAACTTGCAGTCGTGGGTTCAATCCCCGGTTTATTCACGCGTACATGGATCGAATATTCGACCCATATGCACGTGGAAAAGGTGAGGCTGAGGTCGGCTTTTTTGCATTTTGATGTAAAAAAATTTGAGCCAGCCAGGCCTATTAAAATTTTTTTATTTATTTGAAAAAAAAAATGTAACGATTCGAACCCAAATTAATTGATGATACAAAAAAATTATAAAGCCAACGCGTGTTCCATTACACCACGGACGAACTGCAATTGTGGCTTCTATCGAATGTGAAATATGTAAATCCATAACTAAAAAATTTGGTTTGCATTTTTTCGATTATTAAATTCAACAAAAAAGTTAGATTTTCGAAAATATTGTTATGACGAGATTAATTAGATTTCAGAAGATAAATTTGGTCGCATTTTCTGTTTTTGTGAATGTGTATCAATTTTAGCTGCCCGTTGATACGTAGTAATAGTATATTATAATACTAGGGCTATGATCAAGTAATTATAGTCGAGGTTGGTAAAAGTTCGAGGGGCGTCAGCCCCGAGAATTTTTAACCACCGAGACTATAATTACGCGATTGTTTCCCTTGTATTATACGATAGTTTATCACATTTGAGCCTAAAAATGCCAATTATGCACAAAAAAAAAAACAACAACAAAATTAACATAAATCAAAAACTTCGTATAAAAACACTCATCGACTTTGTTGCAAAAAATTTCGTCTAGATTGATTTTTCGATTTAGTATGCGGTTGTCATAACAACACACGTTTTATTCTCATTTTTTAAAGAACCGGGTTATAACAGCGTCATTACAACCCTACTTTAAACAAGAAAGTCGACTATAATATGCCGATTATAGCCCCATTATTAGTGCAATAATTGGCTTATTATAGGCTCGAATGTGATAAAAAAATAAAAAAAAATTATCACATTCGAGCCTATAATTATATAACAAATTCGATGAGCTTTGATTTTTGATTTATGTTAATTTTGTTAATTTAACGCTCCTTGAAATTTCACCCCACCTCGACTATAATTACGCAATTATAACTGTATTATAATATACTATAGCATTTGCGATATTCAAGAGAGAAAAAATTTATTACTCAGGTAGCTTGAGATTATTTTGGGGTC
Organism: Pseudolycoriella hygida; assembly: GCA_029228625.1. NCBI lineage: Eukaryota > Metazoa > Arthropoda > Insecta > Diptera > Sciaridae > Pseudolycoriella > Pseudolycoriella hygida. The sequence goes on from CM055404.1 coordinate 74,656,043, forward strand.
TCGAATAAATATTAATTTTGTAGATGTCATCGAAAAAAGGAAAATCCGTCGTGACGAGCCTTGCGGTTCACAGATCCTTACATTGCAAAACAGCTATTAATCGTGTACCGTGCACAGTGTACTTTAGATATGGTGACCAAAAACATGGATTTTGAAGGACAGTGAACCTTTTCTGCAAGCATAGCGCGGAGATTGTTTGGTGTCAAATGAAAGCATTTGATCTCACAAAACTTGAACATCTTTTTTGTGGAAATCGTGTTTGGGCACTGGGACCAACGGAATGGACGAAATTGCGTTTCTTGGCCATAACGAAAGTAGATGGTTTTTCTTCTATATTTGCTCAACAATGCAGTATGAAGATTTACTGTCAAAGGCAAAGTTGTAGAGAATAAAATTTTTGGAAAACACGTGTTTCAGGATTTTAGGGAAATATGACCCATTCCTGGGATATGACCACTTCTAGAATTGGGAGGGATGACGCAAATCTCTAGAACTATGGAAGTTAAAAATTTAATGGCAAAGTTGGTGAGAGTTACACTTTAGAGAAAATTGTTTCACGATTTCTTTGAGAAGTTTCTCTTTGTTCCTCTTTGTGAAATAGTGCACAAGGCAGTGGAGAACATTTTGACCTTCAAAATCAATAGTCTCGGTCGTGCTCGATAGTTCCGTGAGTAGTTTCTATGGATCATTGAAATTCTTATAGTTATAAAAGAACATAAAACATTGGGTTGTTTGCTAATTTCTATATCTAGATACATTTGCCTTTTTGCAACATCTATCCCGTTTACCACATCTATTCTGATACGTACGGGTCTTTGCTTATGTTTCGTTACTGGGTCTAAATAAGAGCAATCTGCAAAAAAAATTTTTTTGGTCCATACGTCAACACGTTAACTTGAGTATAGTTTAACCAATTTTCAAAAACTAATTCTTTGAAAGTTAATCGAAAAAGTGAGTGAATTTGGGCATCTTTGAGAGATGATCGAGAGCCGAATGGTATTCAAAAAGAAATTTAGGGCCGAGGCCTGCACTTAGGGCCTAATATTTGCTCAAAACAAAAAAAAATTTTTGCTATGTTGATGTTGGTAGAGAAAATTGAGGTAAATATTTTTCTCCCTGTGAACGTGGGTCCGAGGCCTCTTCTAAGTACCGTAGGTCGTTCCAAAGGTTGGCAATAGCCCAAAAAATTGTTTTCCATTTTGTCGAGAAAATCGAGGGAAATCTTTTTCCACATGTATGTATTGGACCGAGGCCTCTCCTTAGGGCCTTAGGTTGGTCCAAAAATTCATCGTTTTGAAGATGTGGCTCTCCCAGTCGAAATTCAACTGGTTACAAACGTCGTGGTAAACGCATAGGACCCCTTTTCGAAGAACTTTTTTCTTCGTGTGGGTCTAAAAATGAGGTTTTCCGAAGGTGTGTGAAATTTTTTCGCTTATACCTCCACAAGAAAAACGAGAGAAGAAACCTTTATGGAAACCGGTTCGGACTTCTCAACCGCATATTTTAGGTGATGATTTTCCATAAACATTTCATGATGTTTTTGCTGTGCTGTACATACGCTGTACGTCTCTATGGATGTATGTTTACTAGCTTCAGTGTCTTTATATGATGTACTGTACATGCAATTAAGGGAACAATTTGTTATGGATCGTAGAGCTTATCATAGCGTCCTAGAAGATTCAACATGGGGACAAAAATTAACTTCTAATGTGTTGTAGTGGCCATTCACAGGAAAATATTTGCCCGCCGTAGTAGGTCCGAATTTGAGACACTGAGTCTTTCGTTCACGTTCTTTTGACACGAATCGTACGAGTCTAGCGTAAGCCCCACGTTTGATTGTATGATCAAGTGACACATTACACTGTTGCGATCCGCTCATCCCGAACATGGCGAACGAAGCTATGACGAACGGGTGGAAGTACTATCATCGTAGTTCGAGTGACGTATCGCAGCTCTCGAACCCCCCTCCCCCTTGTCTCGGATGTCACAGACCCTCCCTCCTCGGCGTGACATCCTTTATGAACGGGCCGTGCGTCAATAAGCATGCACAACGCTTCAAAAATGTTAATATTAAACTAGTCGCCTAAAAACATAAATTTTTTCCCCTACCGAATAACACCCGTGCACCGGCGCGATCCGCCGCAAACGCAGTTTAAGAAAGTGCGAAAAGAGTGCGCCACCATTTATACCAAATTTATCTTTACAGAGCAACAACTACAATACAACTACAGTAGAGACATGAATTTTCAATGCATTTTATTGCGAGTTAATTGGGAAACGTGTAAAGTGTAATTGCTGCAGCTTTGCTAATTTACTTGTAAATAAGCTTGTACCCGTTTTGGGAACCAACTATACGCACTGCTCGGTCTAGTTTTTTTTTCCTCAAGTATGTTGCCATCAAAAAATTTATACTCGTTCGCAAGCATTTTTTGGCAATGTATGAAGAAGAATTGATAATAATTATGTTTCCTTTCTGCTTTATTCGGACGTTTTTAGCAGAGTTCAGTTTGGCGCCTTTGGCTCTATTCCACAGATCTGATTGCTAAAAGAAAAGTTTTGTTAGTCAATTTATCTATGTATCTACACATATGTAATCAAACTTTACAAAATCAGTTATATTGATGGTGATATCGCCACAATCAATTTCATATCTGATAATTTTCCTTTTACGTTTTTTTTCTGTTTGCAATGAAGAAGCGCTGCCCTCGAGGGATGGATTAGACGCTTTATCAGATACCTTTTTTGATTTTTGTGATGCGCTTTGTGCTTTGACTTTAATTGCCCTAACAGTTTTCCGTGTCAGCATTGGTGCTGATCGACCAGCTAGCCCAAGATCCACATCATTTCTCAACTCATTCTTTTTAGCCTAAAAAGAATACGGACGTACGACATGAAAACCTGGTATTTGAACGAATTTATAACTATTCTGTGTCAGAATGTAGATGGTTTGTAGTTAGTTATGTAAAGCCCAAAAAAGTTAATTACCATTTTTTTACAACTTTAAGGAATTTGTCTTGGGCGTAGCGGAGGAATGTCTAGGTAGTGTCTCTAGTGGGGGTAGGAACAAAAAGACAGGCTGGTGGAACGCAGATATCAAAAAGGTGGTATTAGAGAAAAGGAAGCTGTATTTGATTTGGTTACAGGATAAGACGGACGAAAAGCATGAGGCTTACAGGGCTTGCAGGCAGGCGGTTAAGGCTCTAGTCAAGGAAGCGAAGGATCGGTCGTGGAAAAAGTGTGGGGAGGAATTGGAAGAGGCTGGTCAAGGGAGGGGTAAAAAATTTTGGTCGGCAATCAAGGATATTAGGCGTGGTGGTGAAAAGGAGGGCTGCGGAAGCATTTTGGGTAAAGATGGCGAATTAGTTACAGGTAAGGGTGAGGTCCTGAAAACCTGGCAGGATTACTTTCAGGATCTATTCGCCTCTGTCAATCCCGTAACAAGCCTTGACAGGGTAGAGGGCCGTAGCTTGGAGGGTGAGGAAGAAATTACATTAGAGGAAGTGTCACGAAAGG
>CM055404.1:74660055-74684043 GCA_029228625.1 Pseudolycoriella hygida
TATACACAACTTGGGAAGGCTTATAGATTCAAATGTAACAAAAGAAAAGGTGATCTAGATTTTAAGACGTTACCATATGGTTATTAAATAAATAAATAAAAAACGAAAATTATTATTAAGAATTATTTGTTTATTATTGTCTCCTGAACGTAGAGTGGAATTTGAGCAATGGTATGACTCACGCCCTCCAATTATGTATTTGATAACAGTAAAGAGTAGGTAGAATATTGTAAACAGGACGTGGAAATATTATGCAAAGCATGTTCGAAATTTGTATCAGATTTCTTTAGTGAGACCAATATTGAACCTTTATTGACGCTAGCACAACCCCCGGGGCATGCAAGAAGGTGTTTAGATCTAAATATATGAAAGAAGACTCAATAGGTTTAATCCCAGCTAACGGGTATCGACTTAGTGAAAACCAATCAAAACATGCGCTGATATGGTTAAAATATGTTGAATATGACAAAAATATATCAATTCAACATGCAGGAAATGGTAAGGAATGTTACCATTATAAGTTTGGGCGTGTAGACGGGTACCATGCACCCACGAACACTATTCATGAATTCGATGGTGATTATTGGCACGGGTGTCAAATGTGTTTCCCGGCGACCTCCTCCACTGACAGGAGTGCCCACTTTGAGGAGATGCAGAAAAGACACGATGATACCGTCGCGAAACACCAAAAAATACGCGAAGCTGGTTTCAATCTTGTTGCTATGCCTGAGTGCGTCTTTAAGAAAGAAATGACAGAAAACCCAGACATTGCTAATTTGCTGGAGATGATGCTTTCTGCGCATAAACCATTAAACCCGCGCGATGCATTTTACGGAGGTCGTACAAATGCAAATGTTCTCTACCGAAAATCTGACGATAAACTAAAATACATTATTTCGAAATTTGCTCGTTATACCCATGGGTGAATAAGTTTTGTAAGGTCCCTGTAGGTCATTGTAAAGTTCACGTCGGTGATGATTGTAAAAATGTGGACTGAAAGAGGATGGACGGGCTCATGAAAGTGACTGTTTTACCACCGAAAGGTCTTCATTTTCCGGTTCTGCCGTATAAAATGCATTCTAAATTAATGTTCTTTCTCTGTTTAACGTGTGCTACAAATTTCAACCAGGGCAAATGTAATCATACTGATGACGACCGCAAGTTTACAGGTACGTGGGTCATGGATGAGGTAAAATTGGCTGTGGCAAAAGGTTACAGAGTAGAAACCATTTTCTGAAAATCAAAGCGGAGGCAAGCGGATGGCCGAAACAGTGTGCAAGTCCTGATCAAAGGCAGAAATTTATAGATGAATATTATTCTCGGCTAGACGAGTCAAAAATCGCTTATAACCCTTCGTTAAGACCGATAATATGTTAAATTCGTTTTGGGCCGATTTGGTATGAGGGACGATCTACCACAGACTATACTTATTAGGAGTGAGCAAGAGCTGATGAAAAAAATCTTGGACCCGACTGTTGAATGTCAGAGTATAATACCTATTAATGACGACACTCTGTTGCTCAATTATAGAGTCAGGGAGGAGGCACGTAAAGTTAATAGCACTACGAACGTTGTGATTGCCGCGTTTACAACTTGTTACGCTAGATTAGAGCTTTAGAAGTATTTAGATATGCTGGGGAGTGAAAGGATACTGTACTATGATACTGACAGCATCGTATTTACAGAAACCCCAGAAAATGGCGACGTAATGCCGGAACGGGGTGATTTTCTTGGTCAAATGACCGACGAACTAGAGAAGTATGGTATAGGCTCCTACATATTAGAGTATGTATCGGGAGTACCGAAAAATTATGCCATTAAAAACTTTTCAAGGGGATTGGGTAGTTAGATAGGGTAGCGCCTGATTGCATAAGAACGGAGTGTGGTAGTCCGTGTCATGTGCCAGGCGTGCAACTGTCTAACTATCAAGTGCTGTTTTTACGTCCAAGTCGTAGTCCCGGGACCTCAATTCTCTTCGGAGTTTCGTGCTAAACTTAAGAGTGCTACCTGATGACTTGTCCACTGGTCATAGGGGAAACGGATAAGTGGGTAGTGCGTGTGGCTAGCCACCATACCACAGTCAAAAAAAGCGATATGGTTATGAATTCAACAACAGAGCCTCGGATTGGACAGGATAAACGGCAACGACTTAGGCAACGGAAAAAGGAAAAAGGACAACGATTTACAATTAGGAACATGGAATGTTAGATCTCTGTTACGGCCAGGAGGGTTGAGATCACTCACTAGTGCGCTAAGGGCGACTAAACTTGACATTACAGCAGTACAGGAAACTAGATGGCCTGGGAAGGATTCTATGATCAGTAGAGACTTTACGTTTTATTACAGCGGCTAGAGCAACGACAGCCCAAGAGGATACGGAACAGGCTTCATGGTCTTCGGTAGAGCCAGAAACGCGGTGATTGGTTTCACTCCTGTCAACGAACGAATATGCACTCTACGGATAAGAGGAAAATTTTTCAATTATACTCTTATTAACGTCTACGCTCCAACAGAGGAAAAAGATAATGAAGCGAAGGATCTATTTTACGAGAAACTGGTGAAAGTGTACGATGGAGCACCGAATCGAGACATCAAAATCATACTTGGGGATTTGAATGCCAAGAACTGTGGCGAAGTCTACTACCGCCCCACTATTGGTAAATATAGCCTCCACGAAAATTCAAGCGAAAATGGAACGTTGGCAATTGATTTCGCAGCGTCAAGGAACATGGTTGTCTACAGTACCTATTTCGAACATAAAGAAATCCACAAAGCGACATTGGTATCACCTGATGGACGAACCAAAAACCAGATTGACCACGTGTTCATAGATGGGCGTCACTGTTCAAATGTTTTGGATGTCAAAAGTTGTAGGGGACCGAACATCGATTCAGATCAATACTTGGTAAAGGTGGTTGTTAGGGCTCGAGTTTCGATTTCACACAATCGACAGCCGGCATTGGAAAAGTGGAACGTCGAGAAACTGCAGGACGAAAATATTAAACGACAATATGTGGATAGTTTGGAGAAGAAAATTGTTGACGGAATGGAAAGCGAACAACGAAACGTAGACGATGCATGGAATCAAATTAGACGAAACGTAGAACAAGCCGCAGCAGAGGCCATAGGAACGAGAACGGGAAAGAAAAGAAATGACTTGTTCGATGACGAATGCAGAAAAGCACTGGATGACAAAAATGCGGCTCGAGCGAGAAATCTAAATAGATGCACTCGAGCTGGCATGGCAGAGTACCGTTCGAAGAGAAATTTCGAGAAAAAACTATTCCGTAGAAAAAAGCGACAACATGACAAGGAAGTTTTAATCGAAATTGAAAGGTTTGGTAATCGAAAAGAGACGCGGAATTTTTACCGGAAAGTTTACCGGAACCTTTATTGTGCAAGGACAAGGATGGGTTGGTCTTAGCAGATGAGGAAAGATGCATCAGACGATGGGCGGAGTACTTTAAGGAACTGCTGAACCCGAACAGACCACCGAACCGAAACGACACCAACAACAACTTACCATTTCAGACCGCACAGCCACATATTGCAGAACCAACGCTACAGGAAGTGGAGCATGAAATTTTAAAGCTCAAAAATTTCAAAGCCCCAGGAACCGACAACATACCTGGAGAACTTTTCAAGCACGGTGGTAACGCATTATGCATGGAGATGCACGAGCTCATCAAGCGCATCTGGAATGTCGAGGAGTTGCCGGGAGAGTGGAAGACTAGCATCATCTGCCCTTTGTACAAGAAAGGCGACAAATTGGAGTGTGGCAACTATCGAGGAATTTCGCTTTTGAATATCGCCTACAAGAATATTATATACAAACGAATTCTTCCATACATGGAATCTACTGGAACTAGCTGTTTAGCATTAGACAGATCTTGGAGAAGTGTAAGGATACAACGTGGAAATACACAAATACACCGTAGACTTCAAAGCAGCATACGACAGTGTCAACAGGAGGAAGTTATGGGAGTGATGGAGGAATTAGGGGTTCCCAAAAAAAAAATCTGGAGCTAAAAAAATGGAGCTAACAGGCGAGTAAGAATCCGAGGCAAATTGTCAGACGCTTTCGACATTGAGGAAGGACTACGTCAAGGTGATCCGCTCGCGACGCTGCTTTTTAATTTGACTCTTGAAGCAGCAGTGAGAACCATGGACATCGACACCAGCAGCACCATTTTCACCAAATCCAGTCAATTGCTGGGCTTCGCTGATGACTTGGATATCTTGGGCCGAAATATGGAAGCTGTTAAGGAAAAGTTCACGGCTTTGGACAGAAAAGGTACCGACCTCGGGTTGAAGGTTAATGACACAAAGACCGAATACATGATTGTCTCCCCATCGAATCGACAACACGACCAAAGCGTAACAATTGACACACACACATTTAAGGTGGTAGACAAGTTCGTATATCTTGGATCTCTGCTTAATTATGACAACGTAATCATGGACGAAATCAAAAGACGGATAACTCTTGGCAACCGGAGTTATTACAGCCTGATAAAAATTTTAAAGTCCAAATCAGTAAGCAGAAACTCTAAATGCGCACTGTACAAATCTGTGATAAGACCAACAGTTACGTATGGGTCGGAGTCGTGGTGCATGACTCAGAAAGACGAACAATCGCTGCTCACGTTCGAAAGAAAGGTACTGCGGACAATTTTCGGACCAGTATATGACGAAAATGTGAACAGATGGCGCAGACGATTTAATCATGAGCTTATGCAGCTTTATGGAGAGCCGGACATAGTTAGAACAACAAAAATTAATAGATTACGATGGCTTGGTCATGTGCAACGTATGGACGACAATCGTATCCCGAAGAAACTTTTAATCACCAAACCGGAAGGCAAAAGAAGTGCAGGCAGACCAAAATCCAGATGGTGCGATGCAGCTTTTGCCAACCTGAGAACTGCGGGAGTAACCAGCTGGAAGACGTTAGCTGAGGATAGGTCCGACTTGTTGAGATAAATGATTTTACATCACTAGTCACTGGTGTTTTCAAATCAAACGGGAACATTTTTGACATTTCAACAATTGCTTGGGTCATTTTTACGTTAGTTTTGTGTTCGTTTTTAACAAAGTAAGAACTGACTTCGGAATGATGTTTCCCTTGAGGAATATCGGCTTTTATATAGTGGTTTGAGACCCCCTCCTAAATCGTTGACGTATCGAGACCATCATAGAGCCGAAACATATTCCCCCTCCCTCCCGTTTTACATTTTCACATTCACAGTATGCTGTACAGCTGTCAGAAGGAATGAAAAGTTTTAGGAATTGACGAATAAATATCATGCACGAATTTCCCTCCTCTTTTTCCGTTTCATCTCCAGATGAACATGACACAAAACACACCATTTTAACCGAGTGCTGATTGGTGAATGAATCATGAAATATTTCCCCTTTTAATGTAATAAAAGTTCCAGCACGAAGCCCATGCGAGTTTCGTGTTGAAACTTTTATTAATATGGCCGCTTCCCTCCCCCCCCTCCCCCAGGACAAAGAGCAAAGGGCACAACCCCAGGGCGTGGAAAGTACTTTTACCACGCGTTTTTTGAAATATTTAAATCAAGTTACAGACACTGATTTCTTTGAAATTGTTTATTGTGCACCAGAATCAAGTTATCCTGATTTATCATAATGCAAAATCCCCGTAAAATTCTTGGGTTGTATACCCGACGTAGAAATGTTTCGAGACGAGAAACCGCGAGTAACAGTCATAGATGACCTCATGGCTCAGGCGAGTACTGACGAGCGTGTAACTTCGATTTTTACACGTGACAGCCACCACATGGGCCTGTCAACTTTTTTCATCATTCAAAACCTTTTCCATAAAGGAAAGGGGATGCGAGATATTTCTTTAAATTGCCATTTTATGGTCGTATTCAAATCGCCTAGAGACAGAGGACAGATTGCACACCTTGCCCGTCAAATAAGCCCTCACAATACACAGTATATATGCGAAATATTTGAAGATGCCACTCGTGCGCCGTACGGCTACTTCGTACTGGATTTATCGCAAAGAACACCCGATCACTTGCGGTATCGCACAAATATGTTCCCCGATAATAACGGTGACGTGACATTTCTCCGCCGCAAATAACGCCCGGGGCGTTATTAACGCCCGGGGCGCTAATAGCGCCCGTCCGGGCGTTAATAACGCCCGGGGTGTTATTAACGCCCGCACTCCGGGCGCTAATAACGTTCGGGGTGTTATTAACGCCCGCACTTCGGGCGCTAATAACGCCCGGGGTGTTATTAACGCCCGCACTCCGGGCGCTAACAACACCCGGGGTGTTATTAACGTCCGCACCGACAACAAAAGAAAATTTGTTAATTGGAATGATGGTAGAAACATGGTTATCGTCTTCCATTGTTCTACTGATCTTGGTGGTCCCAACACGTTCAGCTCTTCTGCAAAGCTTTGCGATAGTGCTGCCTTAATGAAAGTACCATTAGAACCGGCAAATCGTCCCACTATCTTCAAAAATTTTTTTTGTACTAGCTGCACAATCATTTCCTTTTGCTTTTCCGGGATCCTTTCAGTGGGAGTCTATATAAAAAATGCAAATGCAGACATAGGTTAGATCGATAACGGATTAACACAAATTTTTGTTCTCGCAAATGTGCTGGCACACAAATTCCCTGGACGAAAATTTTGACTATCTTGAAATGGCTTCTTGGCCAATTCTCTCAGGTAAATGAAATGTTTTGAGATACAGTATTCGGCGACTCGGGAGCATCGGGCGAGTTCGATATATAAAATTAACTTGATACAGGAAAGGATTCATCGGAGTAATACGCGTTGCTCATGTTTTCAAGAATAACTTCAAATATTTTACCAATTGTATGGGAACTGATCAAAACAAATTCATCTTATCAGTTTGATACCATTATTTGAATGCTGAATGCTCTACAAAATGTATTGCTTATATAGCAGATTCAAAGGTAACTCGATATAAAATAAATTGATTTGTTTTCAATGAACATTTGATTTATGTGTGTACCACATACGTCCCCCTGTCGAAAAAATTGAGCCATGTCCAATTTGGTTGACGAAAATTGGGTTCACGAAATTTTAAATTGATAGTTGATGGTTTTATGTAATATTTGATCGAGTTGAATTTTGAAGAAATGAGCTAATGGAATTTGCCAAAGTGTACCAATGTAGTTTGATGAAATGTACCAATTTTGACGAAAGTTTTGAATATCTAGATTTGAGTTACCATGTTTTGATTGTCAAGTGAAGTTATTTCAAAACATGGTTCGAAAATTAAGTTATTTTCTAAGTTGAAAGTAACTTTTTTGGTTATTAATTTGTTATTAATTTGTTGTTAATTGAATTAACAGAAGGTGTTTCTGGAATTTCGAAGCAAGGTTTGAGACGGTCAATGCTGATGACTTTTTCTTTTCCTTTGATTTTTCAGGTAAAGAATTTTAATGCATAGCGAGCGGTATTGTTGTGTTACATTGACGGTTCATCGCCAATGTATACATAAAATAAATGCCACGAAATTGCACGAAACTGTGTAAACTGCACGAAACCATGTAAATCTAGTTACTGTGTAAGGTATGAAACGCTCTCATCGTACTAAACGAAAAACATGGCCGATTTGTTGTTGTCAAAGCGAACGTGTGAAAAATATGTGAAATTTTTTGGTGTGTTTTCAACATACCACTCGCTTATGCATTAAAATTTTGAACTGAATTGGCTATGATATGCAGTTGTAACACATCTGCGATTACGACACCTCGCCTTTGGCTCGGATATCGCAAACTTTCGCAGATGTGTTACAACTGAATTACATAGCCAATGCAGTTAATAACTATTCCGTCTCGTTTTAAGACTTCATATGGTCCGTCGTAATTGGGTTGTAGTGGTTTTTATAACCATCTTTACGGACGAAAACATGAGAGCAGTCTTCAAGATTTTTAAATATAAAAATCTTTTGTTTATGGTGATTGGAGCTTGGAATAGGCTGAATGTCATCCATAATTCTTTTTAATTTTTCAAGTGAATGCGTCTTTTGTTTGTATTTGTTTCAGTTTTGTGAAAGAAATGATATGGAAGTTGGATGTTTGTTCCATAGACCATTTCAGAGACGTGAAGCATTTAGGTTTGGTAGGATTACTGATTGTAAACCTAGCAGTATTATTGGAAGTGAGTTTATCCAATTTGGATTTTTATGACATTTGATAGCGTTTTTTAGTGTACAGTGCCATCTTTCAACGATACCATTTGCTCGTGGGTGGTAACTGGTAGTTCGTTGTTTGTTAGTTCCAAGTATTTTATTCAGTTCTTTGAATAGATCTGATTCAAATTGTGGACCTTGGTCTGTAGTAATAATGTTTGGAACACCAAAACGAGAGATCCAATGAAAAATTAATTTTTTAGATACTGTTTCAGCAGTTGAGTCTTTCATAGGCATGGCTTCAGGCCATCTAGTAAAGCGATCAATTATTGTTAAACAATATCTATATCCTTCGGATGGAGGAAGGGGTCCAACAATATCTATATGGATATGATCGAAACGTTCATTTGGAATGTCAATCGGTTGTATTGGGCTAGAATTGTGCCGTGTGATTTTTGAAGAACTTTAATTTGGTAAATAATTTAAAGTATGAATATTCCAAGCCTTCACATGCACATCTATTCCATTTAACGCTACAAAATTTGCTTGCAATTCCTGTTGTGTATCAATAGTTGTACGATTTGATTTTCTTTTCGATATTTTGTTTTGTCAGATGAATGAGAACATTTGCGTCCATCGCGACCATTTCTGATCAAAACTATTAACATGATAGAGATAAAAGCGAATAAAAAATTATCTGATTTTGTTGATTGGTATTTTAAAACGCTCGGATTGAAAAGTTTCAATGTAATTATTTCTGAAAAAAATCTTCGGCAATTTCGGATGGGAATTTTTAATAATTTACGGAAAAAGTATTTGTGACGAATATTGTTTAAAAAAACGATTTCTCTTCAATAAACAAGTGGTTTTTTAATGAAATGTAATCGAATCAAAGACTTCTTGAGCTCGCGAAACTTTAAATCACTTGCTAGTAGATACAAAAAAGTGGGAGAGAAGGCATTTTCACGACGACATTGATAAAAGACAGCTCCGACTTTGCTCAATGTTGCGGCTACTGTAATGAAATTTTTATCACAGAGGCAGCGAAAGTTTGTTCTTTCGCCTCTCAAATCAGGGACGAAAGTAGAAAAATGCATCCCACGGGGCGAAAGTAAAAGAAGGAAGCCAAGAGAACGAAAATATTACAAATGAACAACTTTCGTCCCTCCTTGCATCAATGAACTACTAAAATTTGTTCATTTGACAGAAGTGGTTGCCATCACAGAAGTGGTTTTGATTTTGAGCGGCGGTTGTTTCTGGTTTAATAATATTAGAGCATTTATAATCACTTCCTAACAAATCTTTTCTGATTTACTTAACACGACGTCGTAAAGAGAATCAATGTTAACCATGAAATATGGCGTCAAAGTAAGTTTGTTGTTATTTTGTAAAGTTATTGTTTGCTGTGTTTTCATTGACGGATTCATATATTTTTTTAGTGTTTTATCAGTGTTTTTTCGTGGCTAAAGTACAAACCTTCCGCTGTCTCTGTGATAAAAAATCGTATGGATAACTCGGGACAAAAGTAAGAAAATTCAAACCGTGTGATTGCCTACCTCACCTTCGGTTCGGGCTGCAAACTTCACACGGGTTTGAATTTTCTTACTTTCATCCCTTGTCATCCAAATTACTATTATACATGGAAATAACGTTCAATTTAGTGGTTTTTGAGGATATTTTTTAATGACTGTATCAGATGTTGACTTTGTAAATTCACATTTGAGGCGTTTCCCGCATTCCCCAGAGAAAAATTCGCTTCTAGAATCAAGAGTGATGACCCATATCTATAGAACTATGACAGTTGGAAGGTTGCTGCCCAAGGCAAAGTTGTAGGAAACCACATTTTAGAGAACACGCAATTCAGGATTTCAATAGGAAATGAGCTCATCCTGGAGTGAAGCTACTTCTAGAATCAGGAGGGATGACTCATATCTCTAGAAATATGATAGTTAGCAGGTTGCTGCCGAAGGCAAAGTTGTAGAAAACAACATTTTAGAGAACAAATCGCTGGCGGCGGCAACATAACTCATCTTTTTGTAGAATTTTTCTTTTCCTAGTAACGCAAGAGTGGCCCGCTTAAAAGTCCGGAAGGAATCTGAACTAACAATTTCAACCAGTGTTTCATGTAGCTGTTTCAGGGTTTTGGCGAAATATGGCCCAATCCTGGTATATGGCCACTTCCATAATTGGGCAAATTACCCGACTCTCAAGAACCATGAGAGGTAGAAAGTTGCTTCCAAAGGCAAAGTTGTAGAGAATACAATTTTAGGGTTTTCGGGAAAAATGACTTAGTCCTTGGATATAAGCTTTTCTAGATTTGAATGGTCTGAGACGTACTTCGGTAGCGCCTTTGACATTACCTTGGGTAATTTCTATGGATCTTTGAAATTGTTACAGATATAAAAACGTTGGATTGTTTGCTTATTTGTATATTTAGGTACGTTCGAGTCACTTTGCCACATCTATTTTGTTTTTCACATCTATTCTGATACGTACGGGTCTTTGGTTATGTTTTATAATATTTCTACTTCCGTATCCTGGGCCCATAGCCTGTTGGTTTTCCAGGATTAGATTCCAAAATAACCAAAAGAAATAATTTAGAGACAAACACGTCTGTTACAAAATACAATTTAATTTAGAATGAACATTTTACATAGGTTGAATTAGATTACAATACGACTATATCAAATTGATAAGTTAACACCATCATCTGTACAAGGTGGGGTGATGTCACTGCTACGTTTACATTAGAGACCACAGCCATTTCATTTTATGAAGAAATGGGGCGAGTGCTATCAATGCTAGACCCGGATTGCAGAAGTCCACCACCCCTGGTCGCTGGTGCTTCGATAGTGGGTTTATCCATTGATGATGTTGTATATGGTACAACCGTCTCTAATGCTAATTCATCCAGTTTTGAGGGTGGAGCCTCTACACCATCTTATGATGAAATGGGGCCCGTGTTAGCAATGCTCGACTCTCATGGTAATATGAACACTCGCATAGTAGCTTGTACATCTAGGGTTTGTCCATTTATGATGGGCTATATGGTACAATGTCAGGCTGTCATCAACAACAACAGCAACAACAAGAGCATCAGCAGCATCAACAACAACATCAACAACAACATCAACATCAGCAGTATCAACAACAACCACAACCGAGTGTACATTATGCTGGAGGTGCAATTTATGATACGAGTTTATTTAAAATTGTAAGTAAACCAGAGCGTACCTTTAATAAATTATGTTTACAAGAAGTTAGATAAAGCATAGATATAAGAGATAGATAGATATAGATATAGATAGATATAGTCTACCCTTGAAGTGGTTAACTAATCTAATAGATGAGATTATAACTTACTTTGTAAATAATAGCCCATTAAAAGTATCGAGCGGTGATAAAGTAGCCACAACTTTTACAAACAGGATTATTGGTACCGATCCAGTGTACATATCGTCTAGAAAAGTAGACCAATTATCAGGTGCATCTATTATAGCTCAAATTTCGAAAGTGTTTGAAAGTAACTAGTAGTTCTTCATAGGCGCGGGGCTCGATGTTTAGAGAGCACCGTAGATTGATATTGGTAGAATACCATCAAAAAAGTATTATTCTCCAGAGACCATGTCTCTAAAGGGTCGCGAAGAGTTTAATAAATGGTATGATAGCATTGAACCTAATTACGTGTTCGATAGCAAAAAAGAGTTAGTCAGCTGCTGTAAGCAGGATGTCACGTTATAAGGTAAAGCCTGCCTTAAATTTAAAAAGGACTTTTGGACCTATTATCGCATGCCACATTCCTGGACGGTTGTACAATAGCCAGTTGGTGTAATACGTTTTCAGGAGCAGATATTTAAAAAAGAAACAATGATACATACCAGCTAGAGGTTATAGATTAGCCGACAATCAGTCGGCCATAGTCCTGAAATGGCTTTGTCACATTGAGCAAGTGATTGGTATTGAAATTCAGCACGCTGGTAGAGGTCGAGAAGCCCTCATTGATGGTGTTGGAAGGGTTGATGGTCTATTTGAATCTATGGTGTTTGAGTTTGACGGGTGCTGGTATCAAGGGTGCGAAAACGCTTACTGTTTTCCTATGCAATGTTCGAGATAAGAAACTACCCCTCGCGAGAGAGAGATGCGTCTGTGACGTGAAAGAACTAGGGACAAACACAGAGTCATTAAAGAGAATGGATATAATTTGATTGTGATGAAAGAATGCGATTTCAGAAGAAAAATGCGAGATGAACCGGGGCTGAACGAGCAACTAAATATGCATCCTTTGGTGGCTGAAACATCCCTAAACCCTAGAGACTCATTTTATGGCGGTCATACTGACGTCAACACCCTGTATTATAAACAGGATGGAAAAACAAAAAATCATTATCTCTACGTAAGTAAAAAAATGCCTAATATTGTAGGCCATCCTACTCTTCACGTAGGGTATGCATGTGGTCAGTTGAATTGGCATAACATGAACGGTCTAATGAAAGCTACAGTTCTCCCTCCTCCCCCGGCGAGGGCCTCATTTTCCTGTACTACCTACACGCTTGCATAACAAGTTAATGTTTCTGTTATGTAGAACTTTTGCTCAGGATCTGCGTACAGACACCTGTACCCATACTGATAATGAACGTCTCTTGTCTGGTACATGGGTTGTAGATGAAGTGAAACTAGCAATTTCTAAAGGCTACCAGGTAACCAAAGTACATGAAATCTGGGAATACAAGACATCGCAATATGACCCTAAAACGCGTACGGGTGGGCTCTTCGCTGAATACATTGACAATTTTTTAAAGATTAAAATTGAGGCAACAGGAATCCCAGAAGTGTGTAACACCCCCGAACAGAAAAAAGCGTATATTTCTGAATTTTTTCAAAATGAGGGAGTAATCTCGAGGAGGAAAAAATTAAACCGAATCCCTCGCTGCGACAATTAGCAGAGACTCAGTGGAATTCTTTCTGGGGTCGGTTCGGTATGCGAACCGATCACACTCAAATTACTGTAGTCAAATGTTATGACGAATTAGTCGCGAAAATGTTTGATCATAATATATTATACCCATAAATGACGATAATTTAATACTGGTATACAAGAATAATAATATTGAGGCTAAAACCGCTGGTAAATCTACTAATTTATTTATTTATCTTCGGTTAATATACAGATTTCTGCAATAACATATTAACAACAAAATTACTCAAATAAATTGCATATTTCTGCTATATGAAATAGTAGAATAAAAAGAAAAACAGAAAGATAATAAGAAGTAAGTAGTGTTGCGTAAGTACAAGATAATAAGAGAAAATATAAAAATAAAAATAGCTAATAATAATGAGAAAGTAAGAGAAAATATAAAAATAAAAATAGCTAATAATAATGAAAAAGTAATAGAATAATAACTATAATAACTATAATATTATAATAATATTAAGAAAATAATAATAATAATGGTTTTATTATTATTAATAATAATAAAAAAAAAAAAAAATGGGAAATTAACGTCTACTTAAAAATAGGATCGGATCAGGATGTAATGGAATTTCTCAAGAAAGACAGAACGCTACAAAACAAAAGCAGCGAAACATCAACGCAAGCACAGACCACCAAAGAAAACCGCAATTGGAGTAGTACTGATGTGATAGTGGGATATATACATAGTGTGTCAAAACGTTAGATGGTAAACTAATAGCTCAAAAACTGCGAAGATATCGAAGGTAGTGGTAGGGCTGAAATGGCGCGTTTAAACTCCAATATAGAAAAGCCGTTAGAGATTGGTATGCAACGAAAACATCGGTCGTGATTGTTTGGAAGTCTGAAGGAAGGTGCTACTAATGTAGTTATAGCAGCATTCACAACAACCTCTTCCCGTATGGAATTATACAAATACCTAGACATGGTGGAGCTCAAGAGGGTGCTTTATTACGATACCGATTCTATCTTCATAGAGGCAGCCTTAGGGGAAATCATGCCAAAGATTGGTAATTTCCTTGGTGATTTGACTGACGAGTTAGCATGTTATGGCTCGGGTGCTTATATAATAGAATTTGTTTCTGGTTGTCCAAAAACTATGCATATAAAGTATTTTCACCCCCAACAAATCAGATTCACACTATAGCCAGAATGAAAGGAGTAACATAAAACTACACCAATTCACAAATCTTGAATTTCGACATGATGAAGAAAATGGTCACTGAACCCGAGCTTAATGATGAAGTGAAAATAGTAAACAATTGCATTAGGCGTACAAATCTTTGCGATGTATACACAACTTGGGAAGGCTTATAGATTCAAATGTAACAAAAGAAAAGGTGATCTAGATTTTAAGACGTTACCATATGGTTATTAAATAAATAAATAAAAAACGAAAATTATTATTAAGAATTATTTGTTTATTATTGTCTCCTGAACGTAGAGTGGAATTTGAGCAATGGTATGACTCACGCCCTCCAATTATGTATTTGATAACAGTAAAGAGTAGGTAGAATATTGTAAACAGGACGTGGAAAGCATGTTCGAAATTTGTATCAGATTTCTTTAGTGAGACCAATATTGAACCTTTATTGACGCTAGCACAACCCCAGGGGCATGCAACAAGGTGTTTAGATCTAAATATATGAAAGAAGACTCAATAGGTTTAATCCCAGCTAACGGGTATCGACTTAGTGAAAACCAATCAAAACATGCGCTGATATGGTTAAAATATGTTGAATATGACAAAAATATATCAATTCAACATGCAGGAAATGGTAAGGAATGTTACCATTATAAGTTTGGGCGTGTAGACGGGTACCATGCACCCACGAACACTATTCATGAATTCGATGGTGATTATTGGCACGGGTGTCAAATGTGTTTCCCGGCGACCTCCTCCACTGACAGGAGTGCCCACTTTGAGGAGATGCAGAAAAGACACGATGATACCGTCGCGAAACACCAAAAAATACGCGAAGCTGGTTTCAATCTTGTTGCTATGCCTGAGTGCGTCTTTAAGAAAGAAATGACAGAAAACCCAGACATTGCTAATTTGCTGGAGATGATGCTTTCTGCGCATAAACCATTAAACCCGCGCGATGCATTTTACGGAGGTCGTACAAATGCAAATGTTCTCTACCGAAAATCTGACGATAAACTAAAATACATTATTTCGAAATTTGCTCGTTATACCCATGGGTGAATAAGTTTTGTAAGGTCCCTGTAGGTCATTGTAAAGTTCACGTCGGTGATGATTGTAAAAATGTGGACTGAAAGAGGATGGACGGGCTCATGAAAGTGACTGTTTTACCACCGAAAGGTCTTCATTTTCCGGTTCTGCCGTATAAAATGCATTCTAAATTAATGTTCTTTCTCTGTTTAACGTGTGCTACAAATTTCAACCAGGGCAAATGTAATCATACTGATGACGACCGCAAGTTTACAGGTACGTGGGTCATGGATGAGGTAAAATTGGCTTTGGCAAAAGGTTACAGAGTAGAAACCATTTTCTGAAAATCAAAGCGGAGGCAAGCGGATGGCCGAAACAGTGTGCAAGTCCTGATCAAAGGCAGAAATTTATAGATGAATATTATTCTCGGCTAGACGAGTCAAAAATCGCTTATAACCCTTCGTTAAGACCGATAATATGTTAAATTCGTTTTGGGCCGATTTGGTATGAGGGACGATCTACCACAGACTATACTTATTAGGAGTGAGCAAGAGCTGATGAAAAAAATCTTGGACCCGACTGTTGAATGTCAGAGTATAATACCTATTAATGACGACACTCTGTTGCTCAATTATAGAGTCAGGGAGGAGGCACGTAAAGTTAATAGCACTACGAACGTTGTGATTGCCGCGTTTACAACTTGTTACGCTAGATTAGAGCTTTAGAAGTATTTAGATATGCTGGGGAGTGAAAGGATACTGTACTATGATACTGACAGCATCGTATTTACAGAAACCCCAGAAAATGGCGACGTAATGCCGGAACGGGGTGATTTTCTTGGTCAAATGACCGACGAACTAGAGAAGTATGGTATAGGCTCCTACATATTAGAGTATGTATCGGGAGTACCGAAAAATTATGCCATTAAAAACTTTTCAAGGGGATTGGGTAGTTAGATAGGGTAGCGCCTGATTGCATAAGAACGGAGTGTGGTAGTCCGTGTCATGTGCCAGGCGTGCAACTGTCTAACTATCAAGTGCTGTTTTTACGTCCAAGTCGTAGTCCCGGGACCTCAATTCTCTTCGGAGTTTCGTGCTAAACTTAAGAGTGCTACCTGATGACTTGTCCACTGGTCATAGGGGAAACGGATAAGTGGGTAGTGCGTGTGGCTAGCCACCATACCACAGTCAAAAAAAGCGATATGGTTATGAATTCAACAACAGAGCCTCGGATTGGACAGGATAAACGGCAACGACTTAGGCAACGGAAAAAGGAAAAAGGACAACGATTTACAATTAGGAACATGGAATGTTAGATCTCTGTTACGGCCAGGAGGGTTGAGATCACTCACTAGTGCGCTAAGGGCGACTAAACTTGACATTACAGCAGTTCAGGAAACTAGATGGCCTGGGAAGGATTCTATGATCAGTAGAGACTTTACGTTTTATTACAGCGGCAAGAGCAACGACAGCCCAAGAGGATACGGAACAGGCTTATAGGTCTTCGGTAGAGCCAGAAACGCGGTGATTGGTTTCACTCCTGTCAACGAACGAATATGCACTCTACGGATAAGAGGAAAATTTTTCAATTATACTCTTATTAACGTCTACGCTCCAACAGAGGAAAAAGATAATGAAGCGAAGGATCTATTTTACGAGAAACTGGTGAAAGTGTACGATGGAGCACCGAATCGAGACATCAAAATCATACTTGGGGATTTGAATGCCAAGAACTGTGGCGAAGTCTACTACCGCCCCACTATTGGTAAATATAGCCTCCACGAAAATTCAAGCGAAAATGGAACGTTGGCAATTGATTTCGCAGCGTCAAGGAACATGGTTGTCTACAGTACCTATTTCGAACATAAAGAAATCCACAAAGCGACATTGGTATCACCTGATGGACGAACCAAAAACCAGATTGACCACGTGTTCATAGATGGGCGTCACTGTTCAAATGTTTTGGATGTCAAAAGTTGTAGGGGACCGAACATCGATTCAGATCACTACTTGGTAAAGGTGGTTGTTAGGGCTCTAGTTTCGATTTCACACAATCGACAGCCGGCATTGGAAAAGTGGAACGTCGAGAAACTGCAGGACGAAAATATTAAACGACAATATGTGGATAGTTTGGAGAAGAAAATTGTTGACGGAATGGAAAGCGAACAACGAAACGTAGACGATGCATGGAATCAAATTAGACGAAACGTAGAGCAAGCCGCAGCAGAGGCCATAGGAACGAGAACGGGAAAGAAAAGAAATGACTTGTTCGATGACGAATGCAGAAAAGCACTGGATGACAAAAATGCGGCTCGAGCGAGAAATCTAAATAGATGCACTCGAGCTGGCATGGCAGAGTACCGTTCGAAGAGAAATTTCGAGAAAAAACTATTCCGAAGAAAAAAGCGACAACATAACAGGGAAGTTTTAATCGAAATTGAAAGGTTTGGTAATCGAAAAGAGACGCGGAATTTTTACCGGAAAGTAAACGAATCGAGGAAAGGTTACAGTCAACAACCTTTATTGTGCAAGGACAAGGATGGGTTGGTCTTAGCAGATGAGGAAAGATGCATCAGACGATGGGCGGAGTACTTTAAGGAACTGCTGAACCCGAACAGACCACCGAACCGAAACGACACCAACAACAACTTACCATTTCAGACCGCGCAGCCACATATTGCAGAACCAACGCTACAGGAAGTGGAGCATGAAATTTTAAAGCTAAAAAATTTCAAAGCCCCAGGAACCGACAACATACCTGGAGAACTTTTCAAGCACGGTGGTAACGCATTATGCATGGAGATGCACGAGCTCATCAAGCGCATCTGGAATGTCGAGGAGTTGCCGGGAGAGTGGAAGACTAGCATCATCTGCCCTTTTTACAAGAAAGGCGACAAATTGGAGTGTGGCAACTATCGAGGAATTTCGCTTTTGAATATCGCCTACAAGAATATTCTATACAAACGAATTCTTCCATACATGGAATCTACTGGAACTAGCTGTTTAGCATTAGACAGATCTTGGAGAAGTGTAAGGATACAACGTGGAAATACACAAATACACCGTAGACTTCAAAGCAGCATACGACAGTGTCAACAGGAGGAAGTTATGGGAGTGATGGAGGAATTAGGGGTTCCCAAAAAAAAATCTCGCTAACAAAGTTGACAATGGATGGAGCTAACAGGCGAGTAAGAATCCGAGGCAAATTGTCAGACGCTTTCGACATTGAGGAAGGACTACGTCAAGGTGATCCGCTCGCGACGCTGCTTTTTAATTTGACTCTTGAAGCAGCAGTGAGAACCATGGACATCGACACCAGCAGCACCATTTTCACCAAATCCAGTCAATTGCTGGGCTTCGCTGATGACTTGGATATCTTGGGCCGAAACATGGAAGCTGTTAAGGAAAAGTTCACGGCTTTGGACAGAAAAGGTACCGACCTCGGGTTGAAGGTTAATGACACAAAGACCGAATACATGATTGTCTCCCCATCGAATCGACAACACGACAAAAGCGTAACAATTGACACACACACATTTAAGGTGGTAGACAAGTTCGTATATCTTGGATCTCTGCTTATTTCTGACAACGTAATCATGGACGAAATCAAAAGACGGATAACTCTTGGCAACCGGAGTTATTACAGCCTCATAAAAATTTTAAAGTCCAAATCAGTAAGCAGAAACTCTAAATGCGCACTGTACAAATCTGTGATAAGACCAACAGTTACGTATGGGTCGGAGTCGTGGTGCATGACTCAGAAAGACGAACAATCGCTGCTCACGTTCGAAAGAAAGGTACTGCGGACAATTTTCGGACCAGTATATGACGAAAATGTGAACAGATGGCGCAGACGATTTAATCATGAGCTTATGCAGCTTTATGGAGAGCCGGACATAGTTAGAACAACAAAAATTAATAGATTACGATGGCTTGGTCATGTGCAACGTATGGACGACAATCGTATCCCGAAGAAACTTTTAATCACCAAACCGGAAGGCAAAAGAAGTGCAGGCAGACCAAAATCCAGATGGTGCGATGCAGCTTTTGCCAACCTGAGAACTGCGGGAGTAACCAGCTGGAAGACGTTAGCTGAGGATAGGTCCGACTTGTTGAGATAAATGATTTTACATCACTAGTCACTGGTGTTTTCA
Organism: Pseudolycoriella hygida; assembly: GCA_029228625.1. Classification (NCBI taxonomy): domain Eukaryota; kingdom Metazoa; phylum Arthropoda; class Insecta; order Diptera; family Sciaridae; genus Pseudolycoriella; species Pseudolycoriella hygida. The sequence continues at coordinate 74,679,498 of CM055404.1, forward strand.
AATCAAACGGGAACATTTTTGACATTTCAACAATTGCTTGGGTCATTTTTACGTTAGTTTTGTGTTCGTTTTTAACAAAGTAAGAACTGACTTCGGAATGATGTTTCCCTTGAGGAATATCGGCTTTTATATAGTGGTTTGAGACCCCCTCCTAAATCGTTGACGTATCGAGACCATCATAGAGCCGAAACATATTCTCCCTCCCTCCCGTTTTACATTTTCACATTCACAGTATGCTGTACAGCTGTCAGAAGGAATGAAAAGTTTTAGGAATTGGCGAATAAATATCATGCACGAATTTCCCTCCTCTTTTTCCGTTTCATCTCCAGATGAACATGACACAAAACACACCATTTTAACCGAGTGCTGATTGGTGAATGAATCATGAAATATTTCCCCTTTTAATGTAATAAAAGTTCCAGCACGAAGCCCATGCGAGTTTCGTGTTGAAACTTTTATTAATATGGCCGCTTCCCTCCCCCCCCTCCCCCAGGACAAAGAGCAAAGGGCACAACCCCAGGGCGTGGAAAGTACTTTTACCACGCGTTTTTTGAAATATTTAAATCAAGTTACAGACACTGATTTCTTTGAAATTGTTTATTGTGCACCAGAATCAAGTTATCCTGATTTATCAGAATGCAAAATCCCCGTAAAATTCTTGGGTTGTATACCCGACGTAGAAATGTTTCGAGACAAGAAACCGCGAGTAACAGTCATAGATGGCTTAGGCGAGTACTGACGAGCGTGTAACTTCGATTTTTACACGTGACAGCCACCACATGGGCCTGTCAACTTTTTTCATCATTCAAAACCTTTTCCATAAAGGAAAGGGGATGCGAGATATTTCTTTAAATTGCCATTTTATGGTCGTATTCAAATCGCCTAGAGACAGAGGACAGATTGCACACCTTGCCCGTCAAATAAGCCCTCACAATACACAGTATATATGCGAAATATTTGAAGATGCCACTCGTGCGCCGTACGGCTACTTCGTACTGGATTTATCGCAAAGAACACCCGATCACTTGCGGTATCGCACAAATATGTTCCCCGATGATAACGGTGACGTGACATTTCTCCGCCGCAAATAACGCCCGGGGCGTTATTAACGCCCGGGGCGCTAATAGCGCCCGTCCGGGCAATAATAACGCCCGCACTCCGGGCGCTAATAACGCCCGGGGTGTTATTAACGCCCGCACTCCGGGCGCTAATAACGCCCGGGGTGTTATTAACGCCCGCACTCCGGGCGCTAATAACGTTCGGGGTGTTATTAACGCCCGCACTCCGGGCGCTAATAACGCCCGGGGTGTTATTAACGCTCGCACTCCGGGCGCTAACAACGTTCGGGGTGTTATTAACGCTCGCACTCCGGGCGCTAACAACGTTCGGGGTGTTATTAACGCCCGGGGTGTTATTAACACCCGCATTCCGGGCGCTAATAACGTTCGGGGTGTTATTAGCGTCCGCACTCCGGGCGCTAATAACGTCCGGGGTGTTAATAACGCCCGCACTCCGGGCGCTAATAACGCCCAGCTATATAATTCGGTACACGGTCACTATTGAGCTTCAAGAATAAATTGGAAGTTATTTAAATTCAGAAGCTTAGGACATTTCAATGTACACATCTTGTTTTGTATTCATCCCTTTTACTCAAATTTTTAATTTTCAAAATCGTAGGGCTCAATGACTTTCATAAAGTTTTCATGTAATTTTTTTATTTCTTATTGACAACTTTTTTAAAAATAAAAGAGCACAGAAAAAAATTCTTCAATCTAGTGGCATTCTGTATGATTCTCCTAATCAATCCCTTCCAGTGACGTTTTGTACTTTCCCCTTAGTCAACTCTTTCTAGTGACATTCTGTATAAAGAAAATGTTTCTCTTACTAAACTCCTTCTAGTGACATTCTGTATAAGGAAGATTTTCCTCTAGTCAACTCCTTCTAGTGACATTCTGTATAAGGAAAATGTTCCTCTTACTCAACTCCTTCTAGTGACATTCTGTATAAGGAAGATTTTCCTGTAGTCAACTCCTTCTAGTTACATTCTGTATAAGGAAAATTTTCCACTTAGTCAACTCTTTCTAGTGACATTCTGTATAAGTAAAGTGCGGCCAAGGTTTATTTTCCACTTTTTGGAAAGACACCAACAGTCACACTTTTTCTAGTTGAAATTTTCGGCCTATGAAACTGCATCATGTTTTTTTTAAAGCTGTTAGAAATCATTGTACAAATGTCATTTATATATTTCACGTTGTACACCTCTAAAAAAGGATAAGGCTGTAACTATCAACATTTTTAAAAAACTTATTACACAAAAAATGAGAAAATAAACCTTCACCGCATTTTAAAATTTTCCTCTATTCAACTCTATTGACGTTCTGTATAAGAAAAATTTTCCCCTTAGTCAACTTCTTCTAGTTACATGCTCTATAAGTAAAGTTATTTATTAAAGCGCCATTTTGTAGCGTTTATCCAATTATTCAGCTGGGCGTTATTAACGCCCGGCGTGCGGGCGTTAATAACACCCCGGGCGTTATTAGCGCCCGTAGTGTGGGCGTTATTAGCGCCCGGAGTGCGGGCGTTAATAACACCCCGGGCGTTATTAGCGCCCGGAGTGCGGGCCTTAATAACACCCCGGCCGTTATTAGCGCCCGTAGTGCGGGCGTTATTTACACTCCGGGCGTTATTAGCGTCCGGAGTGCGGGCGTTAATAACACCCGGGCGGGCCTTAATAACGCCCCGGGTGTTATTAACGCCCCGGGCGTTATTTGCGGCGGAGAAATGTCCTGCCACCGATGAAGTGACGGACAAAAATATTGTTCAATTGTGTAGAAATATCAGAGAATTAAAGGTAATTAAAGAGACAAAAGTGAGGGACTTGCCTCACAGAGAAGACTTTGTCAACATTGTCAATATACGTATACCAACGAAATACTTGTTTATTACTTACTTTTCTGTTATACCATATTTAGTAATACTGTCATAAGTGTAAATACCGCAAACTATTAGTGTTTCTGTTTTTAAAGATATTGAAGTTCATTTGCAACTAATCAACAGTGTTTTACTTAAAGACGTGGTTTTAGTAGCCAAACTTGGCGCGTAGATTCAAATTGAGTTTTGTTTGGAATTTCGAAATGACACCGAGGAAATGCTCAAATGAATTATGTCCGACGCTAAATGTGACCAAAGATCGCACTAAACTATGTCATGGTTGTAAATGTTTGATCCATTTGCCTTGTTATGGAGTTAACAAGGAGGCATCTGATTTATTCGTCATTGATAACATAATTATTCTGTGCGACGAGTGCTTGACTCAGGAATTCGAAGAGCCAGAATGTAAACGTAAAATGAATACTCAAAAAATTCAACAGACATTGGACTCGAACCTGAAATTGTCAAATTGATTGAATCATTGTCTACTGAAGTTAAAGCGCAGACCGCAAGCATTGCTGCTCTTAAAACATCACTGGATTCAATGTCTGGAAACTTAAATCAGCGAAACGAAAACGATTTGAAGTCCAGCAACGAATACATCACCTTCATCAAGCAGGCGATGACTGAAACGAAAAATCTTATAGGCTCAATCAAAAAACCATCGTATGCTGACGTCATGAAACAACCATTCAATCGAAGCGGTCAGACTGAAACGCCGAAGTCTTCAAGAACGCCTAGAATGAATGAATACAAAAAAACGCCGTCTTTGGCTGGAACATCAACGAAATCCATTGGGAAACAATTGTCTCCATGCCGAAAGAAAGAAATGTCAGCACCAAACCGTGAACAAATTACATCAGCAAAGAGAGCCATCTGGGTTTCGAAATTACATCGAGATACAACTCCGGAAGAGATTCTATCCTATATTAAAGATGAATGGGCCATTGAAATCGATCAATTGGAGGCCAGGAAACTGGTGAAGAAAGATCGCGAATTATCTTCGTACTCGTTTGTCTCGTTCTGTATAACATGTCCAAACAACTTATTCGACGCTTTAATGGATGAGAAGAAGTGGCCATCGAATAGCCGGATACAGGAATTTAATCTGGAAATGAATCCGTCTACTGGTGTGAAACTAGATTCAAAAAACTTGGAAAGTTCGTCTCACGTCCCTCAAACACCTCAGAGAGAGTCAGGAACGGAACATACAATAAACGATCAGGAAACAATGGATACCCAAAAGATATGAACCGCAAAAATGAAACACAAACGCTAATCACATCATTCTTTCGAAATCCTAATGGAAATGTTGCCTTAGGATAGGATAGGATAAAGTGGGCAGGACATCATACTGATGATACCTAGCAGCTAAGCCGCCAATGGGCCTGTTGTGCATACCCACAAGCTTGGAGGATATTCCTTTTGATGTTGGTTTTGTACGGTTTAATTAGTTTTGATACGATTTAAGTAATTTAGTATTATCTTAGGGGAGTGGTTCTTTATGGATTTCGGGTTTACAATATAAGAACCAAAGTATTTTGCTCTAGCCATGATGTAGGCTGGGCAGTGACAAAGTAACCTTAACACCGTCAACGAACGAAATCAACAAATC
>CM055404.1:74688414-74702064 GCA_029228625.1 Pseudolycoriella hygida
TGTAGGTCATTGTAAAGTTCACGTCGGTGATGATTGTAAAAATGTGGACTGAAAGAGGATGGACGGGCTCATGAAAGTGACTGTTTTACCACCGAAAGGTCTTCATTTTCCGGTTCTGCCGTATAAAATGCATTCTAAATTAATGTTCTTTCTCTGTTTAACGTGTGCTACAAATTTCAACCAGGGCAAATGTAATCATACTGATGACGACCGCAAGTTTACAGGTACGTGGGTCATGGATGAGGTAAAATTGGCTGTGGCAAAAGGTTACAGAGTAGAAACCATTTTCTGAAAATCAAAGCGGAGGCAAGCGGATGGCCGAAACAGTGTGCAAGTCCTGATCAAAGGCAGAAATTTATAGATGAATATTATTCTCGGCTAGACGAGTCAAAAATCGCTTATAACCCTTCGTTAAGACCGATAATATGTTAAATTCGTTTTGGGGCCGATTTGGTATGAGGGACGATCTACCACAGACTATACTTATTAGGAGTGAGCAAGAGCTGATGAAAAAAATCTTGGACCCGACTGTTGAATGTCAGAGTATAATACCTATTAATGACGACACTCTGTTGCTCAATTATAGAGTCAGGGAGGAGGCACGTAAAGTTAATAGCACTACGAACGTTGTGATTGCCGCGTTTACAACTTGTTACGCTAGATTAGAGCTTTAGAAGTATTTAGATATGCTGGGGAGTGAAAGGATACTGTACTATGATACTGACAGCATCGTATTTACAGAAACCCCAGAAAATGGCGACGTAATGCCGGAACGGGCTGATTTTCTTGGTCAAATGACCGACGAACTAGAGAAGTATGGTATAGGCTCCTACATATTAGAGTATGTATCGGGAGTACCGAAAAATTATGCCATTAAAAACTTTTCAAGGGGATTGGGTAGTTAGATAGGGTAGCGCCTGATTGCATAAGAACGGAGTGTGGTAGTCCGTGTCATGTGCCAGGCGTGCAACTGTCTAACTATCAAGTGCTGTTTTTACGTCCAAGTCGTAGTCCCGGGACCTCAATTCTCTTCGGAGTTTCGTGCTAAACCCGGGACCTCAATTCTCTTCGGAGTTTCGTGCTAAACTTAAGAGTGCTACCTGATGACTTGTCCACTGGTCATAGGGGAAACGGATAAGTGGGTAGTGCGTGTGGCTAGCCACCATACCACAGTCAAAAAAAGCGATATGGTTATGAATTCAACAACAGAGCCTCGGATTGGACAGGATAAACGGCAACGACTTAGGCAACGGAAAAAGGAAAAAGGACAACGATTTACAATTAGGAACATGGAATGTTAGATCTCTGTTACGGCCAGGAGGGTTGAGATCACTCACTAGTGCGCTAAGGGCGACTAAACTTGACATTACAGCAGTACAGGAAACTAGATGGCCTGGGAAGGATTCTATGATCAGTAGAGACTTTACGTTTTATTACAGCGGCTAGAGCAACGACAGCCCAAGAGGATACGGAACAGGCTTCATGGTCTTCGGTAGAGCCAGAAACGCGGTGATTGGTTTCACTCCTGTCAACGAACGAATATGCACTCTACGGATAAGAGGAAAATTTTTCAATTATACTCTTATTAACGTCTACGCTCCAACAGAGGAAAAAGATAATGAAGCGAAGGATCTATTTTACGAGAAACTGGTGAAAGTGTACGATGGAGCACCGAATCGAGACATCAAAATCATACTTGGGGATTTGAATGCCAAGAACTGTGGCGAAGTCTACTACCGCCCCACTATTGGTAAATATAGCCTCACTGTTCAAATGTTTTGGATGTCAAAAGTTGTAGGGGACCGAACATCGATTCAGATCACTACTTGGTAAAGGTGGTTGTTAGGGCTCTAGTTTCGATTTCACACAATCGACAGCCGGCATTGGAAAAGTGGAACGTCGAGAAACTGCAGGACGAAAATATTAAACGACAATATGTGGATAGTTTGGAGAAGAAAATTGTTGACGGAATGGAAAGCGAACAACGAAACGTAGACGATGCATGGAATCAAATTAGACGAAACGTAGAGCAAGCCGCAGCAGAGGCCATAGGAACGAGAACGGGAAAGAAAAGAAATGACTTGTTCGATGACGAATGCAGAAAAGCACTGGATGACAAAAATGCGGCTCGAGCGAGAAATCTAAATAGATGCACTCGAGCTGGCATGGCAGAGTACCGTTCGAAGAGAAATTTCGAGAAAAAACTATTCCGTAGAAAAAAGCGACAACATGACAAGGAAGTTTTAATCGAAATTGAAAGGTTTGGTAATCGAAAAGAGACGCGGAATTTTTACCGGAAAGTTTACCGGAACCTTTATTGTGCAAGGACAAGGATGGGTTGGTCTTAGCAGATGAGGAAAGATGCATCAGACGATGGGCGGAGTACTTTAAGGAACTGCTGAACCCGAACAGACCACCGAACCGAAACGACACCAACAACAACTTACCATTTCAGACCGCGCAGCCACATATTGCAGAACCAACGCTACAGGAAGTGGAGCATGAAATTTTAAAGCTCAAAAATTTCAAAGCCCCAGGAACCGACAACATACCTGGAGAACTTTTCAAGCACGGTGGTAACGCATTATGTATGGAGATGCACGAGCTCATCAAGCGCATCTGGAATGTCGAGGAGTTGCCGGGAGAGTGGAAGACTAGCATCATCTGCCCTTTGTACAAGAAAGGCGACAAATTGGAGTGTGGCAACTATCGAGGAATTTCGCTTTTGAATATCGCCTACAAGAATATTCTATACAAACGAATTCTTCCATACATGGAATCTACTGGAACTAGCTGTTTAGCATTAGACAGATCTTGGAGAAGTGTAAGGATACAACGTGGAAATACACAAATACACCGTAGACTTCAAAGCAGCATACGACAGTGTCAACAGGAGGAAGTTATGGGAGTGATGGAGGAATTAGGGGTTCCCAAAAAAAAATCTCGCTAACAAAGTTGACAATGGATGGAGCTAACAGGCGAGTAAGAATCCGAGGCAAATTGTCAGACGCTTTCGACATTGAGGAAGGACTACGTCAAGGTGATCCGCTCGCGACGCTGCTTTTTAATTTGACTCTTGAAGCAGCAGTGAGAACCATGGACATCGACACCAGCAGCACCATTTTCACCAAATCCAGTCAATTGCTGGGCTTCGCTGATGACTTGGATATCTTGGGCCGAAATATGGAAGCTGTTAAGGAAAAGTTCACGGCTTTGGACAGAAAAGGTACCGACCTCGGGTTGAAGGTTAATGACACAAAGACCGAATACATGATTGTCTCCCCATCGAATCGACAACACGACAAAGCGTAACAATTGACACACACACATTTAAGGTGGTAGACAAGTTCGTATATCTTGGATCTCTGCTTAATTCTGACAACGTAATCATGGACGAAATCAAAAGACGGATAACTCTTGGCAACCGGAGTTATTACAGCCTGATAAAAATTTTAAAGTCCAAATCAGTAAGCAGAAACTCTAAATGCGCACTGTACAAATCTGTGATAAGACCAACAGTTACGTATGGGTCGGAGTCGTGGTGCATGACTCAGAAAGACGAACAATCGCTGCTCACGTTCGAAAGAAAGGTACTGCGGACAATTTTCGGACCAGTATATGACGAAAATGTGAACAGATGGCGCAGACGATTTAATCATGAGCTTATGCAGCTTTATGGAGAGCCGGACATAGTTAGAACAACAAAAATTAATAGACTACGATGGCTTGGTCATGTACAACGTATGGACGACAATCGTATCCCGAAGAAACTTTTAATCACCAAACCGGAAGGCAAAAGAAGTGCAGGCAGACCAAAATCCAGATGGTGCGATGCAGCTTTTGCCAACCTGAGAACTGCGGGAGTAACCAGCTGGAAGACGTTAGCTGAGGATAGGTCCGACTTGTTGAGATAAATGATTTTACATCACTAGTCACTGGTGTTTTCAAATCAAACGGGAACATTTTTGACATTTCAACAATTGCTTGGGTCATTTTTACGTTAGTTTTGTGTTCGTTTTTAACAAAGTAAGAACTGACTTCGGAATGATGTTTCCCTTGAGGAATATCGGCTTTTATATAGTGGTTTGAGACCCCCTCCTAAATCGTTGACGTATCGAGACCATCATAGAGCCGAAACATATTCCCCCTCCCTCCCGTTTTACATTTTCACATTCACAGTATGCTGTACAGCTGTCAGAAGGAATGAAAAGTTTTAGGAATTGACGAATAAATATCATGCACGAATTTCCCTCCTCTTTTTCCGTTTCATCTCCAGATGAACATGACACAAAACACACCATTTTAACCGAGTGCTGATTGGTGAATGAATCATGAAATATTTCCCCTTTTAATGTAATAAAAGTTCCAGCACGAAGCCCATGCGAGTTTCGTGTTGAAACTTTTATTAATATGGCCGCTTCCCTCCCCCCCCTCCCCCAGGACAAAGAGCAAAGGGCACAACCCCAGGGCGTGGAAAGTACTTTTACCACGCGTTTTTTGAAATATTTAAATCAAGTTACAGACACTGATTTCTTTGAAATTGTTTATTGTGCACCAGAATCAAGTTATCCTGATTTATCATAATGCAAAATCCCCGTAAAATTCTTGGGTTGTATACCCGACGTAGAAATGTTTCGAGACGAGAAACCGCGAGTAACAGTCATAGATGACCTCATGGCTCAGGCGAGTACTGACGAGCGTGTAACTTCGATTTTTACACGTGACAGCCACCACATGGGCCTGTCAACTTTTTTCATCATTCAAAACCTTTTCCATAAAGGAAAGGGGATGCGAGATATTTCTTTAAATTGCCATTTTATGGTCGTATTCAAATCGCCTAGAGACAGAGGACAGATTGCACACCTTGCCCGTCAAATAAGCCCTCACAATACACAGTATATATGCGAAATATTTGAAGATGCCACTCGTGCGCCGTACGGCTACTTCGTACTGGATTTATCGCAAAGAACACCCGATCACTTGCGGTATCGCACAAATATGTTCCCCGATGATAACGGTGACGTGACATTTCTCCGCCGCAAATAACGCCCGGGGCGTTATTAACGCCCGGGGCGCTAATAGCGCCCGTCCGGACGTTAATAACGCCCGGGGTGTTATTAACGCCCGCACTCCGGGCGCTAATAACGTTCGGGGTGTTATTAACGCCCGCACTTCGGGCGCTAATAACGCCCGGGGTGTTATTAACGCCCGCACTCCGGGCGCTAACAACGCCCGGGGTGTTATTAACGTCCGCACCGACAACAAAAGAAAATTTGTTAATTGGAATGATGGTAGAAACATGGTTACCGTCTTCCATTGTTCTACTGATCTTGGTGGTCCCAACGCGTTCAGCTCTTCTGCAAAGCTTTGCGATAGTGCTGCCTTAATGAAAGTACCATTAGAACCGGCAAATCGTCCCACTATCTTCAAAAAATTTTTTTGTACTAGCTGCACAATCATTTCCTTTTGCTTTTCCGGGATCCTTTCAGTGGGAGTCTATATAAAAAATGCAAATGCAGACATAGGTTAGATCGATAACGGATTAACACAAATTTTTGTTCTCGCAAATGTGCTGGCACACAAATTCTCTGGACGAAAATTTTGACTATCTTGAAATGGCTTCTTGGCCAATTCTCTCAGGTAAATGAAATGTTTTGAGATACAGTATTCGGCGACTCGGGAGCATCGGGCGAGTTCGATATATAAAATTAACTTGATACAGGAAAGGATTCATCGGAGTAATACGCGTTGCTCATGTTTTCAAGAATAACTTCAAATATTTTACCAATTGTATGGGAACTGATCAAAACAAATTCATCTTATCAGTTTGATACCATTATTTGAATGCTGAATGCTCTACAAAATGTATTGCTTATATAGCAGATTCAAAGGTAACTCGATATAAAATAAATTGATTTGTTTTCAATGAACATTTGATTTATGTGTGTACCACATACGTCCCCCTGTCGAAAAAATTGAGCCATGTCCAATTTGGTTGACGAAAATTGGGTTCACGAAATTTTAAATTGATAGTTGATGGTTTTATGTAATATTTGATCGAGTTGAATTTTGAAGAAATGAGCTAATGGAATTTGCCAAAGTGTACCAATGTAGTTTGATGAAATGTACCAATTTTGACGAAAGTTTTGAATATCTAGATTTGAGTTACCATGTTTTGATTGTCAAGTGAAGTTATTTCAAAACATGGTTCGAAAATTAAGTTATTTTCTAAGTTGAAAGTAACTTTTTTGGTTATTAATTTGTTATTAATTTGTTGTTAATTGAATTAACAGAAGGTGTTTCTGGAATTTCGAAGCAAGGTTTGAGACGGTCAATGCTGATGACTTTTTCTTTTCCTTTGATTTTTCAGGTAAAGAATTTTAATGCATAGCGAGCGGTATTGTTGTGTTACATTGACGGTTCATCGCCAATGTATACATAAAATAAATGCCACGAAATTGCACGAAACTGTGTAAACTGCACGAAACCATGTAAATCTAGTTACTGTGTAAGGTATGAAACGCTCTCATCGTACTAAACGAAAAACATGGCCGATTTGTTGTTGTCAAAGCGAACGTGTGAAAAATATGTGAAATTTTTTGGTGTGTTTTCAACATACCACTCGCTTATGCATTAAAATTTTGAACTGAATTGGCTATGATATGCAGTTGTAACACATCTGCGATTACGACACCTCGCCTTTGGCTCGGATATCGCAAACTTTCGCAGATGTGTTACAACTGAATTACATAGCCAATGCAGTTAATAACTATTCCGTCTCGTTTTAAGACTTCATATGGTCCGTCGTAATTGGGTTGTAGTGGTTTTTATAACCATCTTTACGGACGAAAACATGAGAGCAGTCTTCAAGATTTTTAAATATAAAAATCTTTTGTTTATGGTGATTGGAGCTTGGAATAGGCTGAATGTCATCCATAATTCTTTTTAATTTTTCAAGTGAATGCGTCTTTTGTTTGTATTTGTTTCAGTTTTGTGAAAGAAATGATATGGAAGTTGGATGTTTGTTCCATAGACCATTTCAGAGACGTGAAGCATTTAGGTTTGGTAGGATTACTGATTGTAAACCTAGCAGTATTATTGGAAGTGAGTTTATCCAATTTGGATTTTTATGACATTTGATAGCGTTTTTTAGTGTACAGTGCCATCTTTCAACGATACCATTTGCTCGTGGGTGGTAACTGGTAGTTCGTTGTTTGTTAGTTCCAAGTATTTTATTCAGTTCTTTGAATAGATCTGATTCAAATTGTGGACCTTGGTCTGTAGTAATAATGTTTGGAACACCAAAACGAGAGATCCAATGAAAAATTAATTTTTTAGATACTGTTTCAGCAGTTGAGTCTTTCATAGGCATGGCTTCAGGCCATCTAGTAAAGCGATCAATTATTGTTAAACAATATCTATATCCTTCGGATGGAGGAAGGGGTCCAACAATATCTATATGGATATGATCGAAACGTTCATTTGGAATGTCAATCGGTTGTATTGGGCTAGAATTGTGCCGTGTGATTTTTGAAGAACTTTAATTTGGTAAATAATTTAAAGTATGAATATTCCAAGCCTTCACATGCACATCTATTCCATTTAACGCTACAAAATTTGCTTGCAATTCCTGTTGTGTATCAATAGTTGTACGATTTGATTTTCTTTTCGATATTTTGTTTTGTCAGATGAATGAGAACATTTGCGTCCATCGCGACCATTTCTGATCAAAACTATTAACATGATAGAGATAAAAGCGAATAAAAAATTATCTGATTTTGTTGATTGGTATTTTAAAACGCTCGGATTGAAAAGTTTCAATGTAATTATTTCTGAAAAAAATCTTCGGCAATTTCGGATGGGAATTTTTAATAATTTACGGAAAAAGTATTTGTGACGAATATTATTTAAAAAAACGATTTCTCTTCAATAAACAAGTGGTTTTTTAATGAAATGTAATCGAATCAAAGACTTCTTGAGCTCGCGAAACTTTAAATCACTTGCTAGTAGATACAAAAAAGTGGGAGAGAAGGCATTTTCGCGACGACATTGATAAAAGACAGCTCCGACTTTGCTCAATGTTGCGGCTACTGTAATGAAATTTTTATCACAGAGGCAGCGAAAGTTTGTTCTTTCGCCTCTCAAATCAGGGACGAAAGTAGAAAAATGCATCCCACGGGGCGAAAGTAAAAGAAGGAAGCCAAGAGAACGAAAATATTACAAATGAACAACTTTCGTCCCTCCTTGCATCAATGAACTACTAAAATTTGTTCATTTGACAGAAGTGGTTGCCATCACAGAAGTGGTTTTGATTTTGAGCGGCGGTTGTTTCTGGTTTAATAATATTAGAGCATTTATAATCACTTCCTAACAAATCTTTTCTGATTTACTTAACACGACGTCGTAAAGAGAATCAATGTTAACCATGAAATATGGCGTCAAAGTAAGTTTGTTGTTATTTTGTAAAGTTATTGTTTGCTGTGTTTTCATTGACGGATTCATATATTTTTTTAGTGTTTTATCAGTGTTTTTTCGTGGCTAAAGTACAAACCTTCCGCTGTCTCTGTGATAAAAAATCGTATGGATAACTCGGGACAAAAGTAAGAAAATTCAAACCGTGTGATTGCCTACCTCACCTTCGGTTCGGGCTGCAAACTTCACACGGGTTTGAATTTTCTTACTTTCATCCCTTGTCATCCAAATTACTATTATACATGGAAATAACGTTCAATTTAGTGGTTTTTGAGGATATTTTTTAATGACTGTATCAGATGTTGACTTTGTAAATTCACATTTGAGGCGTTTCCCGCATTCCCCAGAGAAAAATTCGCTTCTAGAATCAAGAGTGATGACCCATATCTGCTGCCCAAGGCAAAGTTGTAGGAAACCACATTTTAGAGAACACGCAATTCAGGATTTCAATAGGAAATGAGCTCATCCTGGAGTGAAGCTACTTCTAGAATCAGGAGGGATGACTCATATCTCTAGAAATATGATAGTTAGCAGGTTGCTGCCGAAGGCAAAGTTGTAGAAAACAACATTTTAGAGAACAAATCGCTGGCGGCGGCAACATAACTCATCTTTTTGTAGAATTTTTCTTTTCCTAGTAACGCAAGAGTGGCCCGCTTAAAAGTCCGGAAGGAATCTGAACTAACAATTTCAACCAGTGTTTCATGTAGCTGTTTCAGGGTTTTGGCGAAATATGGCCCAATCCTGGTATATGGCCACTTCCATAATTGGGCAAATTACCCGACTCTCAAGAACCATGAGAGGTAGAAAGTTGCTTCCAAAGGCAAAGTTGTAGAGAATACAATTTTAGGGTTTTCGGGAAAAATGACTTAGTCCTTGGATATAAGCTTTTCTAGATTTGAATGGTCTGAGACGTACTTCGGTAGCGCCTTTGACATTACCTTGGGTAATTTCTATGGATCTTTGAAATTGTTACAGATATAAAAACGTTGGATTGTTTGCTTATTTGTATATTTAGGTACGTTCGAGTCACTTTGCCACATCTATTTTGTTTTTCACATCTATTCTGATACGTACGGGTCTTTGGTTATGTTTTATAATATTTCTACTTCCGTATCCTGGGCCCATAGCCTGTTGGTTTTCCAGGATTAGATTCCAAAATAACCAAAAGAAATAATTTAGAGACAAACACGTCTGTTACAAAATACAATTTAATTTAGAATGAACATTTTACATAGGTTGAACACTAGATTAGATTACAATACGACTATATCAAATTGATAAGTTAACACCATCATCTGTACAAGGTGGGGTGATGTCACTGCTACATTTACATTAGAGACCACAGCCATTTCATTTTATGAAGAAATGGGGCGAGTGCTATCAATGCTAGACCCGGATTGCAGAAGTCCACCACCCCTGGTCGCTGGTGCTTCGATAGTGGGTTTATCCATTGATGATGTTGTATATGGTACAACCGTCTCTAATGCTAATTCATCCAGTTTTGAGGGTGGAGCCTCTACACCATCTTATGATGAAATGGGGCCCGTGTTAGCAATGCTCGACTCTCATGGTAATATGAACACTCGCATAGTAGCTTGTACATCTAGGGTTTGTCCATTTATGATGGGCTATATGGTACAATGTCAGGCTGTCATCAACAACAACAGCAACAACAAGAGCGTCAGCAGCATCAACAACAACATCAACAACAACATCAACATCAGCAGTATCAACAACAACCACAACCGAGTGTACATTATGCTGGAGGTGCAATTTATGATACGAGTTTATTTAAAATTGTAAGTAAACCAGAGCGTACCTTTAATAAATTATGTTTACAAGAAGTTAGATAAAGCATAGATATAAGAGATAGATAGATATAGATATAGATAGATATAGTCTACCCTTGAAGTGGTTAACTAATCTAATAGATGAGATTATAACTTACTTTGTAAATAATAGCCCATTAAAAGTATCGAGCGGTGATAAAGTAGCCACAACTTTTACAAACAGGATTATTGGTACCGATCCAGTGTACATATCGTCTAGAAAAGTAGACCAATTATCAGGTGCATCTATTATAGCTCAAATTTCGAAAGTGTTTGAAAGTAACTAGTAGTTCTTCATAGGCGCGGGGCTCGATGTTTAGAGAGCACCGTAGATTGATATTGGTAGAATACCATCAAAAAAGTATTATTCTCCAGAGACCATGTCTCTAAAGGGTCGCGAAGAGTTTAATAAATGGTATGATAGCATTGAACCTAATTACGTGTTCGATAGCAAAAAAGAGTTAGTCAGCTGCTGTAAGCAGGATGTCACGTTATAAGGTAAAGCCTGCCTTAAATTTAAAAAGGACTTTTGGACCTATTATCGCATGCCACATTCCTGGACGGTTGTACAATAGCCAGTTGGTGTAATACGTTTTCAGGAGCAGATATTTAAAAAAGAAACAATGATACATACCAGCTAGAGGTTATAGATTAGCCGACAATCAGTCGGCCATAGTCCTGAAATGGCTTTGTCACATTGAGCAAGTGATTGGTATTGAAATTCAGCACGCTGGTAGAGGTCGAGAAGCCCTCATTGATGGTGTTGGAAGGGTTGATGGTCTATTTGAATCTATGGTGTTTGAGTTTGACGGGTGCTGGTATCAAGGGTGCGAAAACGCTTACTGTTTTCCTATGCAATGTTCGAGATAAGAAACTACCCCTCGCGAGAGAGAGATGCGTCTGTGACGTGAAAGAACTAGGGACAAACACAGAGTCATTAAAGAGAATGGATATAATTTGATTGTGATGAAAGAATGCGATTTCAGAAGAAAAATGCGAGATGAACCGGGGCTGAACGAGCAACTAAATATGCATCCTTTGGTGGCTGAAACATCCCTAAACCCTAGAGACTCATTTTATGGCGGTCATACTGACGTCAACACCCTGTATTATAAACAGGATGGAAAAACAAAAAATCATTATCTCTACGTAAGTAAAAAAATGCCTAATATTGTAGGCCATCCTACTCTTCACGTAGGGTATGCATGTGGTCAGTTGAATTGGCATAACATGAACGGTCTAATGAAAGCTACAGTTCTCCCTCCTCCCCCGGCGAGGGCCTCATTTTCCTGTACTACCTACACGCTTGCATAACAAGTTAATGTTTCTGTTATGTAGAACTTTTGCTCAGGATCTGCGTACAGACACCTGTACCCATACTGATAATGAACGTCTCTTGTCTGGTACATGGGTTGTAGATGAAGTGAAACTAGCAATTTCTAAAGGCTACCAGGTAACCAAAGTACATGAAATCTGGGAATACAAGACATCGCAATATGACCCTAAAACGCGTACGGGTGGGCTCTTCGCTGAATACATTGACAATTTTTTAAAGATTAAAATTGAGGCAACAGGAATCCCAGAAGTGTGTAACACCCCCGAACAGAAAAAAGCGTATATTTCTGAATTTTTTCAAAATGAGGGAGTAATCTCGAGGAGGAAAAAATTAAACCGAATCCCTCGCTGCGACAATTAGCAGAGACTCAGTGGAATTCTTTCTGGGGTCGGTTCGGTATGCGAACCGATCACACTCAAATTACTGTAGTCAAATGTTATGACGAATTAGTCGCGAAAATGTTTGATCATAATATATTATACCCATAAATGACGATAATTTAATACTGGTATACAAGAATAATAATATTGAGGCTAAAACCGCTGGTAAATCTACTAATTTATTTATTTATCTTCGGTTAATATACAGATTTCTGCAATAACATATTAACAACAAAATTACTCAAATAAATTGCATATTTCTGCTATATGAAATAGTAGAATAAAAAGAAAAACAGAAAGATAATAAGAAGTAAGTAGTGTTGCGTAAGTACAAGATAATAAGAGAAAATATAAAAATAAAAATAGCTAATAATAATGAGAAAGTAAGAGAAAATATAAAAATAAAAATAGCTAATAATAATGAAAAAGTAATAGAATAATAACTATAATAACTATAATATTATAATAATATTAAGAAAATAATAATAATAATGGTTTTATTATTATTAATAATAATAAAAAAAAAATGGGAAATTAACGTCTACTTAAAAATAGGATCGGATCAGGATGTAATGGAATTTCTCAAGAAAGACAGAACGCTACAAAACAAAAGCAGCGAAACATCAACGCAAGCACAGACCACCAAAGAAAACCGCAATTGGAGTAGTACTGATGTGATAGTGGGATATATACATAGTGTGTCAAAACGTTAGATGGTAAACTAATAGCTCAAAAACTGCGAAGATGTCGAAGGTAGTGGTAGGGCTGAAATGGCGCGTTTAAACTCCAATATAGAAAAGCCGTTAGAGATTGGTATGCAACGAAAACATCGGTCGTGATTGTTTGGAAGTCTGAAGGAAGGTGCTACTAATGTAGTTATAGCAGCATTCACAACAACCTATTCCCGTATGGAATTATACAAATACCTAGACATGGTGGGGCTCAAGAGGGTGCTTTATTACGATACCGATTCTATCTTCATAGAGGCAGCCTTAGGGGAAATCATGCCAAAGATTGGTAATTTCCTTGGTGATTTGACTGACGAGTTAGCATGTTATCGCTCGGGTGCTTATATAATAGAATTTGTTTCTGGTTGTCCAAAAACTATGCATATAAAGTATTTTCACCCCCAACAAATCAGATTCACACTATAGCCAGAATGAAAGGAGTAACATAAAACTACACCAATTCACAAATCTTGAATTTCGACATGATGAAGAAAATGGTCACTGAACCCGAGCTTAATGATGAAGTGAAAATAGTAAACAATTGCATTAGGCGTACAAATCTTTGCGATGTATACACAACTTGGGAAGGCTTATAGATTCAAATGTAACAAAAGAAAAGGTGATCTAGATTTTAAGACGTTACCATATGGTTATTAAATAAATAAATAAAAAACGAAAATTATTATTAAGAATTATTTGTTTATTATTGTCTCCTGAACGTAGAGTGGAATTTGAGCAATGGTATGACTCACGCCCTCCAATTATGTATTTGATAACAGTAAAGAGTAGGTAGAATATTGTAAACAGGACGTGGAAATATTATGCAAAGCATGTTCGAAATTTGTATCAGATTTCTTTAGTGAGACCAATATTGAACCTTTATTGACGCTAGCACAACCCCCGGG
>CM055404.1:74702564-74715190 GCA_029228625.1 Pseudolycoriella hygida
AAGTCTTCTCTGTGAGGCAAGTCCCTCACTTTTGTCTCTTTAATTACCTTTAATTCTCTGATATTTCTACACAATTGAACAATATTTTTGTCCGTCACTTCATCGGTGGCAGGACATTTCTCCGCCGCAAATAACGCCCGGGGCGTTAATAACACCCGGGGCGTTATTAAGGCCCGCCCGGGTGTTATTAACGCCCGCACTCCGGACGCTAATAACGCCCGGAGTGTAAATAACGCCCGCACTACGGGCGCTAATAACGGCCGGGGTGTTATTAAGGCCCGCACTCCGGGCGCTAATAACGCCCGGGGTGTTATTAACGCCCGCACTCCGGGCGCTAATAACGCCCACACTACGGGCGCTAATAACGCCCGGGGTGTTATTAACGCCCGCACGCCGGGCGTTAATAACGCCCAGCTGAATAATTGGATAAACGCTACAAAATGGCGCTTTAACAAATAACTTTAATTATAGAGCATGTAACTAGAAGAAGTTGACTAAGAGTAAAATTTTCCTTATACAGAACGTATATAGAAGGAGTTGAATAGAGGAAAATTTTAAAATGCGGTGAAGGTTTATTGTCTCACTTTTTGTGTAATAAGTTTTTTAAAAATGTTGATAGTTACAGCCTTATCCTTTTAGAGGTGTACAACGTGAAATATATAGATGACATTTGTACAATGATTTCTAACAGCTTTAAAAAAAACATGATGCAGTTTCATAGGCCGAAAATTTCAACTAGAAAATGGTGACTGTTGGTGTCTTTCCAAAAAGTGGAAAATAAACCTTGGCCGCACTTTACTTATACAGAATGTCACTAGAAAGAGTTGACTAAGGGGAAAATTTTCCTTATACAGAATGTAACTAGAAGGAGTTGACCACAGGAAAATCTTCCTTATACAGATTGTCACTAGAAGGAGTTGAGTAAGAGGAACATTTTCCTTATACGGAATGTCACTAGAAGGAGTTGACTAGAGGAAAATCTACCTTATACAGAATGTCACTAGAAGGAGTTTAGTAAGAGGAACATTTTCCTTATACACAATGTCACTAGAAAGAGTTGACTAAGGGGAAAGTACAGAACGTCACTGGAAGGGATTGATTAGGAGAATCATACAGAATGCCACTAGATGGAAGAATTTCTTTCTCTGCTCTTTTATTTTTAAAAAAAGTTGTCAATAAGAAATCAAAAAATTACATGAAAAATTTATGAAAGTCATTGAGCAATACGATTTTGAAATCTAAAAATTTGAGTAAAAGGGATGAATAAAAACAATACAAAACGAGATGTGTACATTGAAATGTCCTAAGCTTCTGAATTTAAATAACTTCCAATTTATTCTTGAAGCTCAATAGTGACCGTGTACCGAATTATATAGCTGGGCGTTATTAGCGCCCGGAGTGCGGGCGTTATTAACACCCCGGACGTTATTAGCGCCCGGAGTGCGGACGCTAATAACACCCCGAACGTTATTGGCGCCCGGAGTGCGGGTGTTAATAACACCCCGGGCTTAATAACACCCCGAACGTTGTTAGCGCCCGGAGTGCGAGCGTTAATAACACCCCGAACGTTGTTAGCGCCCGGAGTGCGAGCGTTAATAACACCCCGGGCGTTATTAGCGCCCGGAGTGCGGGCGTTATAACACCCCGAACGTTATTAGCGCCCGGAATGCGGGCGTTAATAACACCCCGGGCGTTATTAGCGCCCGGAGTGCGGGCGTTAATAACACCCCGGGCGTTATTAGCGCCCGGAGTTCGGGCGTTATTAACGCCCGGACGGGCGCTATTAGCGCCCCGGGCGTTATTTGCGGCGGAGAAATGTCACGTCACCGTTATCATCGGGGAACATATTTGTGCGATACCGCAAGTGATCGGGTGTTCTTTGCGATAAATCCAGTACGAAGTAGCCGTACGGCGCACGAGTGGCATCTTCAAATATTTCGCATATATACTGTGTATTGTGAGGGCTTATTTGACGGGCAAGGTGTGCAATCTGTCCTCTGTCTCTAGGCGATTTGAATACGACCATAAAATGGCAATTTAAAGAAATATCTCGCATCCCCTTTCCTTTATGGAAAAGGTTTTGAATGATGAAAAAAGTTGACAGGCCCATGTGGTGGCTGTCACGTGTAAAAATCGAAGTTACACGCTCGTCAGTACTCGCCTGAGCCATGAGGTCATCTATGACTGTTACTCGCGGTTTCTCGTCTCGAAACATTTCTACGTCGGGTATACAACCCAAGAATTTTACGGGGATTTTGCATTATGATAAATCAGGATAACTTGATTCTGGTGCACAATAAACAATTTCAAAGAAATCAGTGTCTGTAACTTGATTTAAATATTTCAAAAAACGCGTGGTAAAAGTACTTTCCACGCCCTGGGGTTGTGCCCTTTGCTCTTTGTCCTGGGGGAGGGGGGGGAGGGAAGCGGCCATATTAATAAAAGTTTCAACACGAAACTCGCATGGGCTTCGTGCTGGAACTTTTATTACATTAAAAGGGGAAATATTTCATGATTCATTCACCAATCAGCACTCGGTTAAAATGGTGTGTTTTGTGTCATGTTCATCTGGAGATGAAACGGAAAAAGAGGAGGGAAATTCGTGCATGATATTTATTCGTCAATTCCTAAAACTTTTCATTCCTTCTGACAGCTGTACAGCATACTGTGAATGTGAAAATGTAAAACGGGAGGGAGGGGGAATATGTTTCGGCTCTATGATGGTCTCGATACGTCAACGATTTAGGAGGGGGTCTCAAACCACTATATAAAAGCCGATATTCCTCAAGGGAAACATCATTCCGAAGTCAGTTCTTACTTTGTTAAAAACGAACACAAAACTAACGTAAAAATGACCCAAGCAATTGTTGAAATGTCAAAAATGTTCCCGTTTGATTTGAAAACACCAGTGACTAGTGATGTAAAATCATTTATCTCAACAAGTCGGACCTATCCTCAGCTAACGTCTTCCAGCTGTTTACTCCCGCAGTTCTCAGGTTGGCAAAAGCTGCATCGCACCATCTGGATTTTGGTCTGCCTGCACTTCTTTTGCCTTCCGGTTTGGTGATTAAAAGTTTCTTCGGGATACGATTGTCGTCCATACGTTGCACATGACCAAGCCATCGTAATCTATTAATTTTTGTTGTTCTAACTATGTCCGGCTCTCCATAAAGCTGCATAAGCTCATGATTAAATCGTCTGCGCCATCTGGTCATATTTTCGTCATATACTGGTCCGAAAATTGTCCGCAGTACCCCTTTCTTTCGAACGTGAGCAGCGATTGTTCGTCTTTCTGAGTCATGCACCACATCTCCGACCAATACGTAACTATTGGTCTTATCACAGATTTGTACAGTGCGCATTTAGAGTTTCTGCTTACTGATTTGGACTTTAAAATTTTTATCAGGCTGTAATAACTCCGGTTGCCAAGAGTTATCCGTCTTTTGATTTCGTCCATGATTACGTTGTCAGAAATAAGCAGAGATCCAAGATATACGAACTTGTCTACCACCTTAAATGTGTGTGTGTCAATTGTTACGCTTTTGTCGTGTTGTCGATTCGATGGGGAGACAATCATGTATTCGGTCTTTGTGTCATTAACCTTCAACCCGAGGTCGGTACCTTCTCTGTCCAAAGCCGTGAACTTTTCCTTAACAGCTTCCATATTTCGGCCCAAGATATCCAAGTCATCAGCGAAGCCCAGCAATTGACTGGATTTGGTGAAAATGGTGCTGCTGGTGTCGATGTCCATGGTTCTCACTGCTGCTTCAAGAGTCAAATTAAAAAGCAGCGTCGCGAGCGGATCACCTTGACGTAGTCCTTCCTCAATGTCGAAAGCGTCTGACAATTTGCCTCGGATTCTTACTCGCCTGTTAGCTCCATCCATTGTCAACTTTGTTAGCGAGATTTTTTTTTGGGAACCCCTAATTCCTCCATCACTCCCATAACTTCCTCCTGTTGACACTGTCGTATGCTGCTTTGAAGTCTACGGTGTATTTGTGTATTTCCACGTTGTATCCTTACACTTCTCCAAGATCTGTCTAATGCTAAACAGCTAGTTCCAGTAGATTCCATGTATGGAAGAATTCGTTTGTATAGAATATTCTTGTAGGCGATATTCAAAAGCGAAATTCCTCGATAGTTGCCACACTCCAATTTGTCGCCTTTCTTGTAAAAAGGGCAGATGATGCTAGTCTTCCACTCTCCCGGCAACTCCTCGACATTCCAGATGCGCTTGATGAGCTCGTGCATCTCCATGCATAATGCGTTACCACCGTGCTTGAAAAGTTCTCCAGGTATGTTGTCGGTTCCTGGGGCTTTGAAACTTTTGAGCTTTAAAATTTCATGCTCCACTTCCTGTAGCGTTGGTTCTGCAATATGTGGCTGCGCGGTCTGAAATGGTAAGTTGTTGTTGGTGTCGTTTCGGTTCGGTGGTCTGTTCGGGTTCAGCAGTTCCTTAAAGTACTCCGCCCATCGTCTGATGCATCTTTCCTCATCTGCTAAGACCAACCCATCCTTGTCCTTGCACAATAAAGGTTCCGGTAAACTTTCCGGTAAAAATTCCGCGTCTCTTTTCGATTACCAAACCTTTCAATTTCGATTAAAACTTCCTTGTCATGTTGTCGCTTTTTTCTACGGAATAGTTTTTTCTCGAAATTTCTCTTCGAACGGTACTCTGCCATGCCAGCTCGAGTGCATCTATTTAGATTTCTCGCTCGAGCCGCATTTTTGTCATCCAGTGCTTTTCTGCATTCGTCATCGAACAAGTCATTTCTTTTCTTTCCCGTTCTCGTTCCTATGGCCTCTGCTGCGGCTTGTTCTACGTTTCGTCTAATTTGATTCCATGCATCGACTACGTTTCGTTGTTCGCTTTCCATTCCGTCAACAATTTTCTTCTCCAAACTATCCACATATTGTCGTTTAATATTTTCGTCCTGCAGTTTCTCGACGTTCCACTTTTCCAATGCCGGCTGTCGATTGTGTGAAATCGAAACTAGAGCCCTAACAACCACCTTTACCAAGTAGTGATCTGAATCGATGTTCGGTCCCCTACAACTTTTGACATCCAAAACATTTGAACAGTGACGCCCATCTATGAACACGTGGTCAATCTGGTTTTTGGTTCGTCCATCAGGTGATACCCATGTCGCTTTGTGGATGTCTTTATGTTCGAAATAGGTACTGTAGACAACCATGTTCCTTGACGCTGCGAAATCAATTGCCAACGTTCCATTTTCGCTTGAATTTTCGTGGAGGCTATATTTACCAATAGTGGGGCGGTAGTAGACTTCGCCACAGTTCTTGGCATTCAAATCCCCAAGTATGATTATCTTTTTCCTCTGTTGGAGCGTAGACGTTAATAAGAGTATAATTGAAAAATTTTCCTCTTATCCGTAGAGTGCATATTCGTTCGTTGACAGGAGTGAAACCAATCACCGCGTTTCTGGCTCTACCGAAGACCTATAAGCCTGTTCCGTATCCTCTTGGGCTGTCGTTGCTCTTGCCGCTGTAATAAAACGTAAAGTCTCTACTGATCATAGAATCCTTCCCAGGCCATCTAGTTTCCTGAACTGCTGTAATGTCAAGTTTAGTCGCCCTTAGCGCACTAGTGAGTGATCTCAACCCTCCTGGCCGTAACAGAGATCTAACATTCCATGTTCCTAATTGTAAATCGTTGTCCTTTTTCCTTTTTCCGTTGCCTAAGTCGTTGCCGTTTATCCTGTCCAATCCGAGGCTCTGTTGTTGAATTCATAACCATATCGCTTTTTTTGACTGTGGTATGGTGGCTAGCCACACGCACTACCCACTTATCCGTTTCCCCTATGACCAGTGGACAAGTCATCAGGTAGCACTCTTAAGTTTAGCACGAAACTCCGAAGAGAATTGAGGTCCCGGGACTACGACTTGGACGTAAAAACAGCACTTGATAGTTAGACAGTTGCACGCCTGGCACATGACACGGACTACCACACTCCGTTCTTATGCAATCAGGCGCTACCCTATCTAACTACCCAATCCCCTTGAAAAGTTTTTAATGGCATAATTTTTCGGTACTCCCGATACATACTCTAATATGTAGGAGCCTATACCATACTTCTCTAGTTCGTCGGTCATTTGACCAAGAAAATCAGCCCGTTCCGGCATTACGTCGCCATTTTCTGGGGTTTCTGTAAATACGGTGCTGTCAGTATCATAGTACAGTATCCTTTCACTCCCCAGCATATCTAAATACTTCTAAAGCTCTAATCTAGCGTAACAAGTTGTAAACGCGGCAATCACAGCGTTCGTAGTGCTATTAACTTTACGTGCCTCCTCCCTGACTCTATAATTGAGCAACAGAGTGTCGTCATTAATAGGTATTATACTCTGACATTCAACAGTCGGGTCCAAGATTTTTTTCATCAGCTCTTGCTCACTCCTAATAAGTATAGTCTGTGGTAGATCGTCCCTCATACCAAATCGGCCCAAAACGAATTTAACATATTATCGGTCTTAACGAAGGGTTATAAGCGATTTTTGACTCGTCTAGCCGAGAATAATATTCATCTATAAATTTCTGCCTTTGATCAGGACTTGCACACTGTTTCGGCCATCCGCTTGCCTCCGCTTTGATTTTCAGAAAATGGTTTCTACTCTGTAACCTTTTGCCACAGCCAATTTTACCTCATCCATGACCCACGTACCTGTAAACTTGCGGTCGTCATCAGTATGATTACATTTGCCCTGGTTGAAATTTGTAGCACACGTTAAACAGAGAAAGAACATTAATTTAGAATGCATTTTATACGGCAGAATTTGAGTCTTCTTTCATATATTTAGATCTAAACACCTTGTTGCATGCCCCGGGGGTTGTGCTAGCGTCAATAAAGGTTCAATATTGGTCTCACTAAAGAAATCTGATACAAATTTCGAACATGCTTTGCATAATATTTCCACGTCCTGTTTACAATATTCTACCTACTCTTTACTGTTATCAAATACATAATTGGAGGGCGTGAGTCATACCATTGCTCAAATTCCACTCTACGTTCAGGAGACAATAATAAACAAATAATTCTTAATAATAATTTTCGTTTTTTATTTATTTATTTAATAACCATATGGTAACGTCTTAAAATCTAGATCACCTTTTCTTTTGTTACATTTGAATCTATAAGCCTTCCCAAGTTGTGTATACATCGCAAAGATTTGTACGCCTAATGCAATTGTTTACTATTTTCACTTCATCATTAAGCTCGGGTTCAGTGACCATTTTCTTCATCATGTCGAAATTCAAGATTTGTGAATTGGTGTAGTTTTATGTTACTCCTTTCATTCTGGCTATAGTGTGAATCTGATTTGTTGGGGGTGAAAATACTTTATATGCATAGTTTTTGGACAACCAGAAACAAATTCTATTATATAAGCACCCGAGCGATAACATGCTAACTCGTCAGTCAAATCACCAAGGAAATTACCAATCTTTGGCATGATTTCCCCTAAGGCTGCCTCTATGAAGATAGAATCGGTATCGTAATAAAGCACCCTCTTGAGCCCCACCATGTCTAGGTATTTGTATAATTCCATACGGGAATAGGTTGTTGTGAATGCTGCTATAACTACATTAGTAGCACCTTCCTTCAGACTTCCAAACAATCACGACCGATGTTTTCGTTGCATACCAATCTCTAACGGCTTTTCTATATTGGAGTTTAAACGCGCCATTTCAGCCCTACCACTACCTTCGACATCTTCGCAGTTTTTGAGCTATTAGTTTACCATCTAACGTTTTGACACACTATGTATATATCCCACTATCACATCAGTACTACTCCAATTGCGGTTTTCTTTGGTGGTCTGTGCTTGCGTTGATGTTTCGCTGCTTTTGTTTTGTAGCGTTCTGTCTTTCTTGAGAAATTCCATTACATCAGGATGTAATCCGATCAAATTTGCCGTTTGAAAATTATGTGTTTCACATTTTACCCACATATTTTCACATAAATTTCACAATCTGTGAAAAAAATGTGAAATGTGAAATTCACATTTTTGATTTTTTGTGTTTCAAATGTTTTTACACATACAAAAACTAATACAAACCAAAAATTAGGTCACATCTCAGCAACTGAAAACATCCACGGCTCGAAAACTGACACAAAAATGGATAAATATGAAAATTGTATTCTTCCCTTAAAACGATGCAGATCTATGATTTTCTTTACTCTGACTGTTCTATGTAACATATGAAAATTATTTTTTGAAAAACATAACAATTTTGAAGAGTCACTTCGCATCGCACGCATGTCAGCTCCAGGCAATGCACCAGAAAATAAAATTACTTAATATTGCGGTGAGTTTTTTTACTGTAAAAATTACAAGGAAGAAACTTAAGAAGTGAAAAAGAAACAAGTTCAAACCTCGGTATTTTACTTCAAAACGCTTTCAAGATGACAAATGTTTCTTAGCTACTTCATATTTCTGTAATAAACGAATGTGTCAAACAATTTTACAGATGTCAGTGCTTACTATTCGAATCGACTGATATCCATCAATTGTTCGCGTTTCCCGCAACTCACTGTGCTTACGCAATGGTTTTCTACCAAGAATACCCGGGTTCAAACCCCGGTGTGGAAAAATTCTTTATAGGATTTTTCTTCAACGCTTAATCCGATCCGATCCTATTTTTAAGTAGACGTTAATTTCCCATTTTTTTTTTATTATTATTAATAATAATAAAACCATTATTATTATTATTTTCTTAATATTATTATAATATTATAGTTATTATAGTTATTATTCTATTACTTTTTCATTATTATTAGCTATTTTTATTTTTATATTTTCTCTTACTTTCTCATTATTATTAGCTATTTTTATTTTTATATTTTCTCTTATTATCTTGTACTTACGCAACACTACTTACTTCTTATTATCTTTCTGTTTTTCTTTTTATTCTACTATTTCATATAGCAGAAATATGCAATTTATTTGAGTAATTTTGTTGTTAATATGTTATTGCAGAAATCTGTATATTAACCGAAGATAAATAAATAAATTAGTAGATTTACCAGCGGTTTTAGCCTCAATATTATTATTCTTGTATACCAGTATTAAATTATCGTCATTTATGGGTATAATATATTATGATCAAACATTTTCGCGACTAATTCGTCATAACATTTGACTACAGTAATTTGAGTGTGATCGGTTCGCATACCGAACCGACCCCAGAAAGAATTCCACTGAGTCTCTGCTAATTGTCGCAGCGAGGGATTCGGTTTAATTTTTTCCTCCTCGAGATTACTCCCTCATTTTGAAAAAATTCAGAAATATACGCTTTTTTCTGTTCGGGGGTGTTACACACTTCTGGGATTACTGTTGCCTCAATTTTAATCTTTAAAAAATTGTCAATGTATTCAGCGAAGAGCCCACCCGTACGCGTTTTAGGGTCATATTGCGATGTCTTGTATTCCCAGATTTCATGTACTTTGGTTACCTGGTAGCCTTTAGAAATTGCTAGTTTCACTTCATCTACAACCCATGTACCAGACAAGAGACGTTCATTATCAGTATGGGTACAGGTGTCTGTACGCAGATCCTGAGCAAAAGTTCTACATAACAGAAACATTAACTTGTTATGCAAGCGTGTAGGTAGTACAGGAAAATGAGGCCCTCGCCGGGGGAGGAGGGAGAACTGTAGCTTTCATTAGACCGTTCATGTTATGCCAATTCAACTGACCACATGCATACCCTACGTGAAGAGTAGGATGGCCTACAATATTAGGCATTTTTTTACTTACGTAGAGATAATGATTTTTTGTTTTTCCATCCTGTTTATAATACAGGGTGTTGACGTCAGTATGACCGCCATAAAATGAGTCTCTAGGGTTTAGGGATGTTTCAGCCACCAAAGGATGCATATTTTGTTGCTCGTTCAGCCCCGGTTCATCTCGCATTTTTCTTCTGAAATCGCATTCTTTCATCACAATCAAATTATATCCATTCTCTTTAATGACTCTGTGTTTGTCCCTAGTTCTTTCACGTCACAGACGCATCTCTCTCTCGCGAGGGGTAGTTTCTTATCTCGAACATTGCATAGGAAAACAGTAAGCGTTTTCGCACCCTTGATACCAGCACCCGTCAAACTCAAACACCATAGATTCAAATAGACCATCAACCCTTCCAACACCATCAATGAGGGCTTCTCGACCTCTACCAGCGTGCTGAATTTCAATACCAATCACTTGCTCAATGTGACAAAGCCATTTCAGGACTATGGCCGACTGATTGTCGGCTAATCTATAACCTCTAGCTGGTATGTATCATTGTTTCTTTTTTAAATATCTGCTCCTGAAAACGTATTACACCAACTGGCTATTGTACAACCGTCCAGGAATGTGGCATGCGATAATAGGTCCAAAAGTCCTTTTTAAATTTAAGGCAGGCTTTACCTTATAACGTGACATCCTGCTTACAGCAGCTGACTAACTCTTTTTTGCTATCGAACACGTAATTAGGTTCAATGCTATCATACCATTTATTAAACTCTTCGCGACCCTTTAGAGACATGGTCTCTGGAGAATAATACTTTTTTGATGGTATTCTACCAATATCAATCTACGGTGCTCTCTAAACATCGAGCCCCGCGCCTATGAAGAACTACTAGTTACTTTCGAAATTTGAGCTATAATAGATGCACCTGATAATTGGTCTACTTTTCTAGACGATATGTACACTGGATCGGTACCAATAATCCTGTTTGTAAAAGTTGTGGCTACTTTATCACCGCTCGATACTTTTAATGGGCTATTATTTACAAAGTAAGTTATAATCTCATCTATTAGATTAGTTAACCACTTCAAGGGTAGACTATATCTATCTATATCTATATCTATCTATCTCTTATATCTATGCTTTATCTAACTTCTTGTAAACATAATTTATTAAAGGTACGCTCTGGTTTACTTACAATTTTAAATAAACTCGTATCATAAATTGCACCTCCAGCATAATGTACACTCGGTTGTGGTTGTTGTTGATACTGCTGATGTTGATGTTGTTGTTGATGTTGTTGTTGATGCTGCTGACGCTCTTGTTGTTGCTGTTGTTGTTGATGACAGCCTGACATTGTACCATATAGCCCATCATAAATGGACAAACCCTAGATGTACAAGCTACTATGCGAGTGTTCATATTACCATGAGAGTCGAGCATTGCTAACACGGGCCCCATTTCATCATAAGATGGTGTAGAGGCTCCACCCTCAAAACTGGATGAATTAGCATTAGAGACGGTTGTACCATATACAACATCATCAATGGATAAACCCACTATCGAAGCACCAGCGACCAGGGGTGGTGGACTTCTGCAATCCGGGTCTAGCATTGATAGCACTCGCCCCATTTCTTCATAAAATGAAATGGCTGTGGTCTCTAATGTAAATGTAGCAGTGACATCACCCCACCTTGTACAGATGATGGTGTTAACTTATCAATTTGATATAGTCGTATTGTAATCTAATCTAGTGTTCAACCTATGTAAAATGTTCATTCTAAATTAAATTGTATTTTGTAACAGACGTGTTTGTCTCTAAATTATTTCTTTTGGTTATTTTGGAATCTAATCCTGGAAAACCAACAGGCTATGGGCCCAGGATACGGAAGTAGAAATATTATAAAACATAACCAAAGACCCGTACGTATCAGAATAGATGTGAAAAACAAAATAGATGTGGCAAAGTGACTCGAACGTACCTAAATATACAAATAAGCAAACAATCCAACGTTTTTATATCTGTAACAATTTCAAAGATCCATAGAAATTACCCAAGGTAATGTCAAAGGCGCTGCCGAAGTACGTCTCAGACCATTCAAATCTAGAAAAGCTTATATCCAAGGACTAAGTCATTTTTCCCGAAAACCCTAAAATTGTATTCTCTACAACTTTGCCTTTGGAAGCAACTTTCTACCTCTCATGGTTCTTGAGAGTCGGGTAATTTGCCCAATTATGGAAGTGGCCATATACCAGGATTGGGCCATATTTCGCCAAAACCCTGAAACAGCTACATGAAACACTGGTTGAAATTGTTAGTTCAGATTCCTTCCGGACTTTTAAGCGGGCCACTCTTGCGTTACTAGGAAAAGAAAAATTCTACAAAAAGATGAGTTATGTTGCCGCCGCCAGCGATTTGTTCTCTAAAATGTTGTTTTCTACAACTTTGCCTTCGGCAGCAACCTGCTAACTATCATATTTCTAGAGATATGAGTCATCCCTCCTGATTCTAGAAGTAGCTTCACTCCAGGATGAGCTCATTTCCTATTGAAATCCTGAATTGCGTGTTCTCTAAAATGTGGTTTCCTACAACTTTGCCTTGGGCAGCAACCTTCCAACTGTCATAGTTCTATAGATATGGGTCATCACTCTTGATTCTAGAAGCGAATTTTTCTCTGGGGAATGCGGGAAACGCCTCAAATGTGAATTTACAAAGTCAACATCTGATACAGTCATTAAAAAATATCCTCAAAAACCACTAAATTGAACGTTATTTCCATGTATAATAGTAATTTGGATGACAAGGGATGAAAGTAAGAAAATTCAAACCCGTGTGAAGTTTGCAGCCCGAACCGAAGGTGAGGTAGGCAATCACACGG
>CM055404.1:74770003-74785921 GCA_029228625.1 Pseudolycoriella hygida
ATTTGCAGAATCGATCAAACAACGTTCTCGACCTCATCTATACAAACATGCCAGAACTGTCCGTTGTTGGTTTAGCTGATTTACCGCTAATACCATCCTCAATGCAAGATGTTGCTCACGTTCAGACTCAATGTTTGATTGAATGCGAACCATCAGTCTACAATTCATCTTCATCATCCGAAATGTTTTACTGTTTCAAGAAAGCTTCATTTGATCGTATTCGTAAAGAGCTATCTGAGATTGACTTCACATCCCTTTTCGATGGGAAAAATGTTGACGACATGCTGAGCATTCTTTATGACAAATGTTATGCAATTTTCGACCTACATATTCCCAAAGCTTCAATACGTACATCTAACCATCCCGCTTGGTTCAATGGTAAATTGATTAATCTCAAGAATAGGAGAAACCGAGCTTACAAGCGCTACCTAGATCAATCAATTAGAAATCCAGAAAATACCGACATCTCTCCGTTTTTATCTGCTAAAGACGAATTTGAGAAATACCGTGACGAATTGTACAATGATTACCTGCGTGACCTAGCTGCCAACTATAAGAAACAACCCCGGAAGTTTTGGAATTTCATTAACTCAAAATACAAGAAAAGCAGCTTACCGGGGAAGATGATTTACGGAAACGAAAGTGCTACTACTGACGCTGAAAAAGCAAATCTCTTCGCTAAATACTTTGCTTCCGTATATAGACAATACCCAAACGACGATGAAGAGGATTCTAACCTTCTCTCTTTCATTAGATCTAGAAATGACCATGGACATTTTAATGTGACGATTACAAATGACATAGTTCAGAAAACCCTGACGAAAATGGACATGAGTAAAGGCATTAGTCCCGATAAAATGGCACCAATATTTCTGAGTAATTGTGCTGATATTTTGTCTATGCCCCTTACAAGTATCTACTCTAAGTCACTACTGGAGAATTATTATCCAGAACTGTGGAAGACTGGACATCTGACTCCAGTTTTCAAATCCGGCAAGAAAGTTGATACGACCAACTACCGTGGCGTCTGTGTGTCACCAAACTTTGCGAAAGTACTCGAAATAATAGTTTTCGAACAGCTTAAATACAACATCTATCCGCATTCATCACCCAGTCAGCACGGATTCTTTCCTGGCAGAAGTGTAGAATCCAACCTGATGGAGTTATCAATCCTGGTTCATGAATCCTTCAATAACGATATGCAAACCGACTTGTTTTTTGCTGATATACACAAAGCCTTCGATGTTATCCACTGTATTCAGTTATTGATGAAATTGGCAAATGATAAATACCGGATTTCCAATTCACTGCTTCTTTGGTTCCGATCTTTCTTTCAGCGCAGGAAACAGGTGGTGAAAATAAATTCCATTGAATCGGATTTAATACATGTTTCTTCTGGAATTGGTCAGGGCTCCGTGTTGGCTACTATATTTTTTGTGGTCTTCTTCAATGATTCTGACTGTGCCTCTCACCCTACTAAAGACATCAATTTCGCCGACGACAAAAAACTTGTTCATAACAGCATCTCATCAATTGACGATACGATCTCAATGCAAGACTCAATAGACAAGTTCGTGAAATGGTGCTCCGTCAATAATTTTGAATTAAATGCTGGTAAATGCAAAGTAATATCTTTAACCCATAATCGTTCACCCATTCTGGCTAACTACGAAATGAATGGTCAACCGATCACCCGTGTCTATAGCACCAAAGACATCGGAGTCACCTATAATGACAAGTTCTCTTTTAAGGACCACTATGAGCTGACATCAAAGAAAGCTTCTTCCATGCTTTCATTTGTTAAGCGCCAATGCTACGGACGATTCAACGTCAACGCTGCAAAGATGCTCTTTTCAGCCGTAGATCGCTCTCATATTGAATTCGCCAGTACGATCTGGGCACCTCACCATTCAGTCCACATCCAGTCATTAGAGAGTATTCAGAGGCAATTCGTTCTATACGCCAACCGTGATAGATACATTGACAACGATAACGAAGGTTATCGCATCCGCCCATATGCAGATAGATGTGCCGACCTCAACCTTAAATCACTTCTACGACGACGCACCAACGCAGCAGTATTCTTCATTCATGATATTCTGACTGGCAAATTGAATTCGAAGTTCCTTCGTAATAAGATTGCTCTGAACGATGGCTCGAGAGTATTGCGTAAATATTCCATGATTCGGATATCCGGCAAAAACTGTGATTATTCACAATTCTCACCGTTTAACTTCGCAAGTCGGTTATTCAACCTTGCTGCTGCTCACGTAGATCCGACGCTACCATCTCTTACATTCAGGAATGAAGTTCGTGGGCTTGACGACTCGATTTTTGGCGCATTTGGTATGGTTGGATAGTGT
Source organism: Pseudolycoriella hygida (assembly GCA_029228625.1). Lineage (NCBI taxonomy): Eukaryota > Metazoa > Arthropoda > Insecta > Diptera > Sciaridae > Pseudolycoriella > Pseudolycoriella hygida. The sequence goes on from CM055404.1 coordinate 74,772,367, forward strand.
TTGCTTGGTGCTTTCTTTTCACTTTTATTTCAACTAAAACCGGAAGCACTATTTTTCGAAAGTTTAAAAAAAACTAAAATACAATTTCTTTTCATGTGGCCAATTTTTTGCTGTACTTTTCCTCATTTCATCTTGACGACGCCTGTGGCTTTTTTTGAAGTTTGGCCTTCACCTATTTGACGACGCGTTGCGATGCCCGACGATGATTATTTACTTGACGATGCTTTGGCAAATTTTTTTTATTTATATACCTTCTTCATTATTGACCTTTTGTCGATTTATTTAATTATTCACTTTGACGATGCTGCTTTGGCAAATTTTTATTTATTACCTTTTTTATCGACTTTTCTCTATTTCTTCTTTATCCATATCGATCATCGTTCTTTGTTTATATTGTATTTTCCTTTTATTTTGTATAATTTTCACGTGTTTTCCTACATGTAAATGTTTTATATTTATTTATAAGTATTATGACGTTTTTCATGGTTTTTTAACGAGGGCTATGACATGACAGCAGTCATAGTCACTCTTTTTCCATGTCAGCTAGTGTATAGTTAGACAATAAAATTATTATCATCAATTCATCCAGTGCTATCAGAAGACAAAAATTTTAATCTAGGAGAATTAATAGCAAATAAAATTTTGGATTTTGATCTTCACACCAACATTCCAAACTGCCCTTCTTTAGCTAAAACAGTTACAACAAATGTTAGTTTTCGATTGAAAAATGCTGGCAAACCCAGAAGAAAAGACAATCCGATAGATTTTAGTAGTAAAACAATAAACTAAATTTTAATATTTAAAAGCCACTCACAATTCTCCATCCTACTTCCAATTGTTTAACAAAAATCGAAAAACTAAAAGTGCTGATTTCGTCGTTTACGACTCATCAGTACACCTTGTCTTAAGACCATGTGTATATCAGCAACGATGGCCATAAATTTTAATGTATAAGATTTTGTTAAAAAATAAAAAATTTTTTATTAACATTGGCAACCTTTTTTTTTGATTCAAAATATATTGCGCGCCACCTAAAAAAGAAGTTAAACCAACCTGACAAAAAAAAATTGAGAAAAAAATCGACTCGGCGGCTGTTCCCCGTAGAGTGTGTGTTGTCAGTGTATTGAGGCTGTTTACCTGCCATTGCATTATTTCTTCTTACTTGTTCCTTCATTTTATGATCGCCTGATTCAATTTATTTAGGCGAAATCGGCTTCTGTCAAAGTATATCAATTTTAATGATGATATTCACGAAATGTCAAACAATCCAAATTTTATTGGTATGCAGCTCACACATTTCATGACTCAATTCACTATAAAATACTTAGAAATAAGCCGATGCAGCACTCAAGGCGTTAATTTTTTCAAAAACCAACAAAACGATTGCAGCTTGTATCAAAGTAAGGAGAAAACTGGTTCTGTGTACAGTCCGTGAATAAAATAGGTAAGAATAGTCGTAATTTATGTACTTAAGCACCTTATCACACGTAGATTATAATATAATGACAACCTCATTCGTACATGATCGAATATAGTCAGCTCCGCGACGGACTAATAAAGCTCATATGCCTAGTATATTTCTAAAGTATTTCTTCTCAGGAAAGAAGCCCTACATGTCTCGCACGGCCTCTCCCCTGAATGAGAAGTAAATTAGTCCATCGGACCGAGATAATTAAAAGAGGCCACATTGCCGCACTGTCAGACTAGACGTGTGTGAAACTGCTAAAGACTGATCAAGGCAGCAAAAAAAATGATGTGTACAGTCCGTGAATAAAATTGAACTGGTAATCATAACATATTTGTATTTGTGTGTCAAACCTCAAACCCTTGCCATTGCATTATTTCTTCTTACTTGTTCCTTCATTTTATGATCGCCTGATTCAATTGATTTACGAATAATAGAAATTTTAGGCGAAATCGGCTTCTGTCAAAGTATATCAATTTTAGTGATGATATTCACGAAATGTCAAGCAATCCAAATTTTACTGGTAAGAAGCTCACATATCACTTAATTCACTATAAAATACTTCATTTTATTTACTGCATTCGAACATTACTTACAGAAATGGCAATTAACAATTAAATTACAAAATTAAATAATCGTCACAGATAAAACACTTCCTCTAAGTTTTCTGATAGTTGGAAACACTCCATTACAGCCGCTGCGTTTCCCCTTTGCTTCTGGTGCCCATGGCCCCATCGTTTCGATGGCGAACGGTACAAATAGGAAATTTCGTTCAATTAAGTTCTTGTATTTAGAAATTTTCCGCTTTGCTTTTTCGATTGCTGCACCTCCCGCCACTTTCGTGCTATATTTCAGATTGCTGGGTGCAATTGTGTCGGTGCAAGTGGAATCCCACACAAGGATTTGCCCTCTGTGCCACGGAGTCAAACTCATCCCATCGACCTTTTTCCCGTCCTCTCTGAATAGCCCTGGCTTTTCTAGTCTCGCTGGAATGTTTGCTGTCGCTAAAGCTCTCTTGATGATAAGGTTGAGTTCTGCATGTCTAGACCATCTCCCTGCACTTTTTTTGCATTTGAGGCCATGTCTTCCTTTACTGTCCACAATAGCGCCACAAACACATTCATGAGGCGCACATATGTCAATGCCTAATCGGAGCCCCACCATGATTCGAAAGGAATTATTGTCTAGAAGCGTACCGATTGCTCTTGATGGTAGAGCGTGAAGCCAAGCACACGACTCCGGCTTTTGAATCGCTAAGAATCTGGCTTTGTCACCTTTGTCGTAGAATTTCAGTTGATCCAGTGCGATTTATTTGGATGGAGTCCCAACTTTTTTGTTATTCTGGAACTTTGGGTTTAATCATTCCGGGATTAAGTCTTTGCCACGCGATCGTACTATCTTCATAATGGGATATTTCTTCAATTTTCAGTGAAGGTAGGTTTAACATGATGCCAATCGTTGAATATAATCCATTAACCGATGTTAAAGAAGCAGGCAGGGCTAAATCTTGCGATCTCCGTACTCCAAGTCCACCGTTACGTACTGGTAATGTTGACAGAATCCATTGTTCGTGACTTAGCTTCGAATTCGTGATGGTTTCTAACGTTGATTTTATTGCTTCATCCACTTCTTCCAGCAATGACTTGTGATTCTAAGTTGGTGATGTCCTCAACAGGAACACGAGTTTTGGCACCGACAAACAGTTTTTAAGCAGATAGTATGCAATTTGATAATTGTCCAAATCTGTCGTCAGTCTTTCAAATAATGTCTTTAGTTGACGCAGTTTTTTGTTGAATACCATAACGAAAGTGTTACCTGTGATTGGTGCTCCCAGGAGAGTTAATTCGTTTACGATAATTATCCCTGGCGAAATGTCGTTGAAATGTTTCTCAATTTCTGAGTGAACTTCACCGCTGAAGTAGAGCTCACACTTAATTGGGTTTATTTCCAACCCGAATTTTCCGCATTCATAAATGACTGTTTTGAAATCCTTGAGGACACTGTCATAACTTCCTGATATTGTTCCATCGTCTAGGTAAAACACTACGAACTCTGAAAAGAGACTCTCTACCACTGCTTGAATCGCAGAGCAAAAAACTAGTGTTTTTTTTTTGATTGATTGATCATTTATTTAGCAACGCTATTTTTAAAACATTATAAACATTTATCACATAATTAAATTAAAATTAAACTTTACTATTTTTATCACTTTTTCGTTATGGTCTTCTCTTTCCCTTTTTTGGTCATTTTAATTTTAAATAACAATAGTCTTTACATAATTTTTTAACTTATTTTTAAACACAGTCTCATTGTTCTCGTTCTTCAAGTCACTGGGTAGCGAATTAAACAAAATAAGTCCCTTGTGAAACAACGAATTCTCTACTTTTACACTTTTCTTAGCCGTCACGTGGAAATCTTCTCTTGTCCTCGTCGGATATCGATGTATATCACCATTAAATGTCACCATCTCGCTAAGTTACCGAGGCAACTCTCCACGTCGTAACTTGTAAATGAATATCAGAGTTGTCGTATAAATTCTTTGTTTCACGCTCATCCAATCTAACGTCTCCAACATGAACGATTTGGGAGTGATCATCCTACACTTGAGCACCGCCCTCATAGCGCGATTTTGAAGCTTTTGCAGTCTGTCAAACGCAGATTGATTACTTAAGAACAGAAGTCACGAGCAGTAGTCGAAGTGGGGTGCAATAATCGATTTATATATGCTGATTCGTGCTCCCACTGTTAAATTGTTAGCCAATCTTGACAAGACTCCAACTTTTTTTGCCACCTTTTTGCAGACATAGTCTACGTTTTGTTTGAAGTCCAGCTTATAATCAATCATGACGCCCAGATATCGAATGTAATTCACCAATTCAATCTCTTCTCCATCGACAACTATCCTGTTCACTGCGGCCGCCATTGCCGTCTTATTACCATCACCTTTGTCTTAGATGCATTGAGTTTGAGTTTGTTCATACGAAGCCACTGATTTATTTTTTCAAGTTCGTTATTTATGCGTTCACTTAGTACGTCGATGTTGCTTCCATGTACGTAGATTAAGGTGTCATCGGCAAACAGATTCACAAAGATATTCGTTAGGTGGGATGGCAGGTCGTTGATATACAGGATGAACAAAATAGCGCCAAGTACTGAACCTTGTGGTACGCCCAGCTTGTTTGGGATGGTTTCCGACATGTGTCCGTTCACTTTTGTCCTTTGGCTTCTGTTATTGAGGTAGCCTTGGAACCATAACAAAGCTCCTGCAGAGAATCCCAATAATTTCAACTTACGAAGCAATCTGTCTCTGTCAATCGTTTCGAACGCTCGTTTCAAGTCCAGAAACACCGCCATGATAATATCGCCATTTGAACTAATTTCCCTCCATTTTACCAGCACCAAATTCAGTGCTGTCTCACACGAGTGTCTTGCTCTGTAAGCGGATTGGAATTTGGATAGAATGTTATTTTCTTCAATATATGATATCAACTGCTCCTTAACCACTGTTTCTATTAGTTTCTCTAATGTTGGCAACATGTTGACAGGTCTGTAGTCTGCAGCGTTTCTCGGCTTACTGACTTTAGGGACAGGCGCTACTGTCGCCACTTTTAAATTATCAGGCATCGTGTCCTCTAATGAAAGGTTGACGATGCTGACTACTGTTTCAGATATAATCGGCCAAGCGTCTAACAGTATTTTCGGGGTAATGGCGTAAACGTCTTTCTTGTTATTCATATTGCAGTGGACTGCAAGGATCACCCTGTTGGGCTCCATTTGATGACAAAATTGTGTTTTCTCCGTAGAAAAGTAGTGTTGATACATCATAACATCGCCACAAAAACGGATAAATTTTTGGACAATTCACCTGCATTTCTTCGAGGAACCTATCCCGGTCGAGTTCGTTGAATGCGTTCCGAAAATCTATTTTCAGGACGACGACGTTTCGATTTTTGTTGCGCTTAATAAACGTTCGTGCTGCCTGAGCCGCTGCTTCGCACCCCCCTTTTGTTCCGAACCCGACTTGGCGAGGAGCAAATTTTGATGCACTCTCCGTTCGCACTGAAGCACTTGCCTTTTCCGCTGTTAATCGACGGAGTGTGTTACCCACCGCAATCGGTCTAATGCCTCCTTCCTCTTTGATGAGAGCACATAATGTCGCACCGTACATGATTGTGCTTAGTTCATTTGGAGCTATACCGGAAAGCATAAAATTTGACAACCTGGTAATCGATTGGATGAGTTTCATGCTCGCTTCCACGGTTTGTGGTGCAGTTAAATCCTTTAGATGTGTAGGGGATATTCCATCTATGCCGGATGCCGAACCGTTCGGGAAATTGTTAATATTTTTCACCACATCTTTCTCAGTAACAATCAAATGATCGTCTTTTTCTCCAGGCGCTTCAGGGATGTTCAGAATTCTTTTGGGTGACGGACGTTTTTGTCTCAATTTTTCCAATGTGTCTGAATTTTCTGGGGCTAATGTGGAAGTAAACGGAAGTAGGTTGGGCGCTTGGCTAACTCCCAGACACCGGAAAACCAGATTTGTTATGAATTCTACAACACAGCCTCGGGTCGGACAGGATAAACGGCAACGACTCAAGCAACGGAAAAAGGACAATGATTTAAAACTAGGAACATGGAATGTAAGATCTTTGTTGCGGCCAGGAGGATTGAGATCTCTCACAAGTGCGCTAAGAGCGGCAAAAATTGACATCACGACAGTGCAAGAAACGAGATGGCCTGGAAAGGACACCATGATCAGTGGAGACTATGAGTTCTACTACAGTGGAAAAAGTAATGACGGTCCAAGAGAGTATGGAACAGGTTTCATGGTTCACGGCACAGCTAGAAACGCGGTGAATTTGTTTCAATCCTGTTGACGAGCGATTGTGCTCTCTACGGATAAGAGGAAAATTTTTCAACTATACTCTTATTAACGCCTACGCACCCACGGAGGAAAAAGACAACGAAGCGAAGGAGCTATTTTACGAGAAACTGGTGGAGATATATGATGGAGCGCCGAAACGTGACATTAAGATTTTGCTTGGAGATCTGAATGCCAAGATAGGTCGCGAAGTTTTCTATCGTCCCACAATTGGTAAATACAGCCTCCATGAAAACTCTAACGACAACGGTACGCGGGTAGTTCATTTCGCAGCATCAAGAAACATGGTTGTGAGCAGTACGTATTTCGAACATAAAAACATCCACAAAGCGACATGGGTATCACCTGATGGACAAACCAAAAACCAGATTGATCACGTTTGGATAGATGGACGGCACTGTTCAAATGTATTGGATGTCAGGAGCTGTAGAGGAGCAAATGTTGATTCTGACCACTACTTGGTTAAAGTGGTTGTTAGGTCTCGCATATCGGTCCAACACAAACGACAACAGGCATTGAAAAAGTGGGACGTTGAAAAACTGCGGAACGAAGACATCAAACACAAATACGTGGATAGTTTGGAGAGAAAAATTATCGAAGAAATGGTCAGCGAGCAACACAGTATAGACGATGCGTGGAATCAAATCAGGCGGAATGTAGAGAGCGCCGCGGCAGAGACTTTGGGAACGAGAACGGGAAATAAAAGAAATAACTGGTTCGACGATGAATGCCAGCGAGCTCTGGAGAACAAAAATGCAGCTCGACTAAAAACTAAGTCGATACACTCGAGCAGGCCAGGCAGAGTACCGTTCGAAGAGAAATTTCGCTCGAAAACTGTTCCGAAACAAAAAACGGCTGCAGGATAGGAACGTTTTGATCGAAATTGAAAATTTTGGCAATAGGAAGGAATCTCGGAACTTCTATCGGAAAGTAAACGAATCCAAAAATAGTTACAGTCTACAACCTTTGCTGTGTAAGGACAAGAATGGATTGGTCTTAGCAGATGAGGAAAAGTGCATTGCGAGATGGGCTGAGTACTTCAAAGAACTGCTTGATCCGAACACACCGCTCAACCGAAACGAAGAAAACAACGAATTGCCATTTCATACTGCGCAACCATATATAGAAGAACCAACGATGCAAGAAGTTGAAGCTGAAATTTCGAGGCTCAGAAATTTCAAAGCCCCGGGGACAGACAATCTACCCGGCGAACTTTTCAAGAACGGCGGCAACGCGCTATATATGGAGATGCACGAGCTCATCACGCGTATATGGAATGTCGAGGAGTTACCGGAAGAGTGGAGGACCAGCATACTTTGTCCCATATAAAGGTGATAAAATGGAATGTGGCAATTTTCGAGGAATTGCTCTGCTGAATATTGCTTACAAGATATTTGCAAATATTCTTTACCAGCGCCTTCATCCATACATGGAAAACTCTGTAGGTGAATACCAAGGTGGTTTTCGTGTAGGTCGTTCAACATCGGACCAGCTGTTTAATATCAGACAGATCTTGGAGAAGTGCAAAGAGTACAACATTGAAACACACCATTTGTTCGTTGATTTTAAGGCAGCCTATGACAGTGTTAGAAGAAGTAAGCTATGGAGAGTAATGGAGGAATTTGGAATCCCCAACAAACTGATCTCGCTAACCAAGTTAACACTGAACGGAGCTAATAGCCGAGTAAGGATCCGTAATCAACTGTCAGAGATTTTCGACATAGAGGAAGGCCTACGTCAGGGAGATCCTCTCGCGACGCTGCTTTTTCACCTGACCCTTGAAGCAGCCGTGCGCACCATGGACATAGATTCCAGCGGCACCATTTTCACCAAGTCCAGTCAGTTGCTAGGTTTCGCAGACGACCTGGACATACTTGGACGGAAAATGAATGTTGTTAAAGACAAGTTTATGGCCTTGGAGAGGAAAGGTACCGACCTTGGGTTGAAAGTTAATGACGATAAAACGAAATACATGATCATCCCGCCTTCGAATCAACACCAGGAGGAAACCGTAACGATCGACACACACACATTCAAAATGGTCAACAAATTCGTATACCTTGGATCGGAGCTGAACACTAATAACGACATCGCGGACGAAACTAAGAGACGAGTAATTCTGGGCAACCGGAGTTATTACGGCCTTCTGAAAATCTTAAAGTCCAAGTCAGTAAGCCGAAATTCAAAATGCGCAATATACAAATCTATGATCAGACCGGTGGTTACGTATGGTTCGGAGTCGTGGTGCATGACACAGAAAGACGAACAATCGCTGCACACGTTCGAAAGAAAAGTACTGCGGACAATATTTGGACCAGTATTCGATCAAAGACAGAACCGATGGCGCAGACGTTTCAATCATGCGCTTTATCAGCTTTGTGGAGAGCCAGACATAGTCAGAACTAACAAAATAAACAGACTGCGTTGGCTCGGTCATGTAAAACGAATGGAAGATCATCGTATTCCGAAAAAAATCCTTAAAACCAAACCGGAGGGCAAGAGAGGTGCAGAATCCAGATGGTATGACGCAGCCCTTGCCGACTCGAAAACTGTGGGAGTATACAGCTGGGAGACGTTAGCTGCGGATAGGTCCGGTTGTGGAAGCATGTTGCAGAAGGCCAAGACCCTTAATGGGTTGCAGTGCCGGTTAAGTAAGTAAGTAAGTAAGTAATATCATCAAAATATAAACAAATTGTGCGATACGATTTGACTGGCGCCAGCGTGAAAGCCTCGGACAAGGCGTACGCATCACTATCGCGTCAACCTAACCTACAATACATGAGCAATAGATACGTCCTACATATCACACACGATGTATTTTCTTATTTCCTTCGTATGGAAAAAATATTTCGTTTGTGACATTTTTACGTTGTTGACAGTACATTAACTTTGTTTGTGCTCCGTCTTTTTTCATATTTTTTGTTGAATTGTAGTGATTGATTTAGTTGTTAGTGAATTTTTTACGACTCGTGAAGAAGTTCTGCACGGTGAGGTTGTCAAGTTTCGTACTGTTTGTTATTTATATTGCTGCAAATTCGATTCGAATTGTCATTATTTTGTGGTACCGTGACTATTACGCAGGTTCAACGTCACATAACTAGTTCGCGCGCTGTCTCTTTCACCAGCTGACGTCATCATCAAAATTTCAAGCAAAGCCGTATTATTCGAATAGCAGTGTACATTTGCGGCGCAAAATTGGAACGCTCGGTGTTGGGAGTCCAGAGCATCCAAAACATCCAAAGCTTGAAGGATTGCTAAATCTTGGAGAAAGCTTTGCGTATGTGAACCTGCAGCTTCGGATTAAGATTTCAGCACACAAATTACAAACACATAATCTGTTTCTTTTCGAATAATTTGGACGCTGTATATTGTATTCGGTGCTCGGTGTTGGGAGTGCACATAGTCCCTACTTTTTGGCACTAATTATTCAAATTTTTCGGCAGTTTTAAGGGAATTGAAAAGACGCCTCTAATAATGGATCATATTTGTAAGCGGGCATGCTCTACAAAATCTATCGACAAGTTCCAGTCTTCTTGCTTTGGATGCTCAAAATCTTTCTACTTGCATTGCTTTAATATAGCAATGAACAAGTCACACCAGAAATCTTTTTTTACGGCTGAATCACCTGTCCAATTTATTTGCAAAACTTGCCAAAATGATTTTAAAACTCGCTCAAGTCAAACCCACCCGATCGATCGTTTGGAAACTACCACTGAACTCATCAACAATGGTAAGTCAGATCACACCGATAAACTGAATGCCATAATTAATAGATTGGACATGATCGAATCTGCGAATGGCCGTCAGTTAGGTGAAACCCAGCTGATAAATGACGCTTCTTTGGAAAAGATAGACAAGCTCATCAGCACTAAACTTAAACATCTTCACGATTCCCTTTTAAATTGTAAACAAGTCGAAGAAATTGTGATGAAGCATTCTACCACACCACATGGTTTAAACACGACGCGGCTTTCAGACTCCGACCTCATCGAAAAGATTGAATCCCTCATCGATGCAAAACTGTCTCATCTCAGTAAGTCCATACCTACTCCTGTTCAGCTAGATGATATTGTAACGAAACACCTGTCTGATGATGCTGCTGGCGGCAGAATTCCTCGTTATTCCAACGTTCTCGACTGGTCCATCACCTCTCCATCCCCAAAGCCAAAAGCTTCAAACTTATCCGATGATTTGTTTTCGATGTTGCATTCCTTTGAATCAAATACGTGGTCATCTTTTGATTCCATGATGTCTTTGCTCAAGAAGATCTCCAATGTACTTGATCGAATTGTATCAGACTGCAGCCAACCACAATCATATTATAAGTCACCTCTGATCGAGACTATTCAACGTGAGGAGAGACTCGATTCCATTTACCATACTATTTGTAACTTGAGCAGCGAACTCACAGTTTTCAGAAACGAGTTTCAAAGTTCACTTCTAATGGAAACCAAAAAACTTACACCGATCCAGATTACAGATAGAGATGAGCATCCCAATGTTGCAGCCGGAGTGACTGTTACACCTAGTACCTTAAATGACGGCGCTCCCGAAATGATGAATTCTCATCTTATTGTTAATAGTGACTTTCCTACTGCGAGTGACAGCGCTTCTGAAACGATTACAGATGAGCACGAGCATCCCAGTGTTGCAGCTAAAGTGACTGTTACACCTAGCACATCAAACGACGCTTCCGAAATGATGAATTCTCATCTTCTTGGTAATAGTGTCCTTCCTACTGTGAGTAACAGCGCTTCTGAAATGGTGAGTGTTCATCTTCTTGGTAATAGTGTCCGTCCTACTGCGCTCAACAATGCCTTCCATATCTCACCTCTGGATGTGAAAGTAACACCAGCTAATATAATGGAATACATTGTTCTCAACGCTCATATTGACAAGAAACGCATTAAGATACGCAGACTAACCAAACGAGGGCAAAATATATCGGTTTTGAACCATGTCAATTTTAAGATTGAGACAGACGAAGCCATCTCGAGTATCATCACTTGTCCCAACTTCTGGCCAGATCATGTAAAAATTAAACCTTGGACTGTTCGTAATGTGAATTTTTTACCCAACATTATGACGTAACCGAACATAGTTCGATTGAAACGACTCCAGTCCCGTCTCCCTCATATTTGTCTATTTACTACAACAACATTCGTGGAATGGTTGGCAAAAAAGATCACATCTTTCTCTCCTCCTCAACTTGCGACTACGATTTAATCGTTCTTTCTGAGACCCATCTTCAGAAGACAAAATATAGTGCCGAGTTTTTCGATCCGAAATATATCGTATATCGGAAGGACCGTGAGGACACAGATGTTGATGCAAGGAAATGTGGTGGTGTTTTCATTTCAGTTAATTCAAAATATGACAGTGAAGTCGTCGACGTTCCCGAACATAAACATCTAGAGGCGATTTGCATTAAAGTTCATCTGCGCTCATCCAATTCATATTTATACATTTATGGGCTATACATACAATATGGTTCCACTGAGGAAGTATATTTGCAACACTTGAAAGCCATTATAGCAGCGCATTCAATAGTTGGTCAAGGTGACATTTTCGTTGCAATTGGTGATTTTAATATGTCTACGGTTCTGTGGAAACCCAATGAAGATGGATTCGATTTTCTCCCTTTAATTGGTGATTCACAATCTAAACAAGCGACTATTGCTAGAACGATGACCTCATCTCTGCTGGATTGTGGCTTATTCCAAATGTCCGATTTGCAGAATCGATCAAACAACGTTCTCGACCTCATCTATACAAACATGCCAGAACTGTCCGTTGTTGGTTTAGCTGATTTACCGCTAATACCATCCTCAATGCAAGATGTTGCTCACGTTCAGACTCAATGTTTGATTGAATGCGAACCATCAGTCTACAATTCATCTTCATCATCCGAAATGTTTTACTGTTTCAAGAAAGCTCCATTTGATCGTATTCGTAAAGAGCTATCTGAGATTGACTTCACATCCCTTTTCGATGGGAAAAATGTTGACGACATGCTGAGCATTCTTTATGACAAATGTTATGCAATTTTCTGATTAACTGATAAACTGATTAATCTCAAGAATAGGAGAAACCGAGCTTACAAGCGCTACCTAGATCAATCAATTAGAAATCCAGAAAATACCGACATCTCTCCGTTTTTATCTGCTAAAGACGAATTTGAGATATACCGTGACGAATTGTACAATGATTACCTGCGTGACCTAGCTGCCAACTATAAGAAACAACCCCGGAAGTTTTGGAATTTCATTAACTCAAAATACAAGAAAAGCAGCTTACCGGGGAAGATGATTTACGGAAACGAAAGTGCTACTACTGACGCTGAAAAAGCAAATCTATTCGCTAAATACTTTGCTTCCGTATATAGACAATACCCAAACGACGATGAAGAGGATTCTAACCTTCTCTCTTTCATTAGATCTAGAAATGACCATGGACATTTTAATGTGACGATTACAAATGACATAGTTTAGAAAACCCTGACGAAAATGGACATGAGTAAAGGCATTAGTCCCGATAAAATGGCACCAATATTTCTGCGTAATTGTGCTGATATTTTGTCTATGCCCCTTACAAGTATCTACTCTAAGTCACTACTGGAGAATTATTATCCAGAACTGTAGAAGACTGGACATCTGACTCCAGTTTTCAAATCCGGCAAGAAAGTTGATACGACCAACTACCGTGGCGTCTGTGTGTCACCAAACTTTGCGAAAGTACTCGAAATAATAGTTTTCGAACAGCTTAAATACAACATCTATCCGCATTCATCACCCAGTCAGCACGGATTCTTTCCTGGCAGAAGTGTAGAATCCAACCTGATGGAGTTATCAATCCTGGTTCATGAATCCTTCAATAACGATATGCAAACCGACTTGTTTTTTGCTGATATACACAAAGCCTTCGATGTTATCCACTGTATTCAGTTATTGATGAAATTGGCAAATGATAAATACCGGATTTCCAATTCACTGCTTCTTTGGTTCCGATCTTTCTTTCAGCGCAGGAAACAGGTGGTGAAAATAAATTCCATTGAATCGGATTTAATACATGTTTCTTCTGGAATTGGTCAGGGCTCCGTGTTGGCTACTATATTTTTTGTGGTCTTCTTCAATGATTCTGATTGTGCCTCTCACCCTACTAAAGACATCAATTTCGCCGACGACAAAAAACTTGTTCATAACAGC
>CM055404.1:74799017-74811017 GCA_029228625.1 Pseudolycoriella hygida
GCAAAGACATCATGGAATCAAAAGATGACCACGTATTTGATTCAAAGGAATGCAACATCGAAAACAAATCATCGGATAAGTTTGAAGCTTTTGGCTTTGGGGATGGAGAGGTGATGGACCAGTCGAGAACGTTGGAATAACGAGGAATTCTGCCGCCAGCAGCATCATCAGACAGGTGTTTCGTTACAATTTCATCTAGCTGAACAGGAGTAGGTATGGACTTACTGAGATGAGACAGTTTTGCATCGATGAGGGATTCAATCTTTTCGATGAGGTCGGAGTCTGAAAGCCGCGTCGTGTTTAAACCATGTGGTGTGGTAGAATGCTTCATCACAATTTCTTCGACTTGTTTACAATTTAAAAGGGAATCGTGAAGATGTTTAAGTTTAGTGCTGATGAGCTTGTCTATCTTTTCCAAAGAAGCGTCATTTATCAGCTGGGTTTCACCTAACTGACGGCCATTCGCAGATTCGATCATGTCCAATCTATTAATTATGGCATTCAGTTTATCGGTGTGATCTGACTTACCATTGTTGATAAGTTCAGTGGTAGTTTCCAAACGATCGATCGGGTGGGTTTGACTTGAGCGAGTTTTAAAATAATTTTGGCAAGTTTTGCAAATAAATTGGACAGGTGATGCAGCCGTAAAAAAAGATTTCTGGTGTGACTTGTTCATTGCTATATTAAAGCAATGCAAGTAGAAAGATTTTGAGCATCCAAAGCAAGAAGACTGGAACTTGTCGATAGATTTTGTAGAGCATGCCCGCTTACAAATATGATCCATTATTAGAGGCGTCTTTTCAATTCCCTTAAAACTGCCGAAAAATTTGAATAATTAGTGCCAAAAAGTAGGGACTATGTGCACTCCCAACACCGAGCACCGAATACAATATACAGCGTCCAAATTATTCGAAAAGAAACAGATTATGTGTTTGTAATTTGTGTGGTGAAATCTCAATCCGAAGCTGCAGGTTCACACACGCAAAGCTTTCTCCAAGATTTAGCAATCCTTCAATCTTTGGATGTTTTGGATGCTCTGGACTATGTACAGTTGTACACTCCCAACACCGAGCGTTCCAATTTTGCGCCGCAAATGTACACTGCTATTCGAATAATACGGCTTTGCTTGAAATTTTGATGATGACGTCAGCTAGTGAAAGAGACAGCGCGCGAACTAGTTGTTGCGGCTTAAGCGCAACATGCTCTAGGAACTAGCCACATCCAATCGCCATCTGTGTTCATTCGCTAGAACGTTCACAGAGAGTGATTGGATGAGGTGATTGAGAAGAACTGGAGTCGCGCTCGAACATTGTCAACGAAAGGACGTACACAATAAATTATAACGTTTACACAGAACCAGCCGAGTTTACGTTCCAACAAATATACGCTTCGTTCGAAACGATTCATGGCGCCCGGACAGAATAAAAATTAATTAAAAGTTGGTGCGGTGCGAAACAAGCGTATCAGCGTATAATTAATTCGCAAAAAAAAAAAAAAAAGTTATAAAACTAAAGGAAAAAAGGTGGCCACATTGCCTATGAACAAAGGCCACAAATTCGTCGAACAAGTTTAAAAGTCAATTTGGCTGAATATTATCAGCATTAAGGCAGAAATAAGTTCTGCATCAGTGTCCTGAAATAGTGGAAAATCATCGAGTGGGATATCGGAGCACAAGGCTCAACATCCGCACATCATAAAAAAAAGTGAAGGACATCCATAGGTGGATGTCACGTGGTACAAATCTAGTTGAAGGTCATACAAGTGTACGCAAGGTCAGTGGTACGGATAAGATAGCCCGGTGAGTGTTGTTCAACTTATTTAATTATTTAGTGCAAACATTTATTTTTTGGGTTCTGAAAAGTCAGAACAAAATTTCTGATAATATTTGAAATATTTATCAGATAGTTGGAAATTGATTCTTAATGGCTGGAATAAAAACAAAATGAAATTAAAAGCATTCAAAATATTCATTTGGGTTTGCATTGATAAGGCAACCATTGACAGAAAAAAATAAAAAACTTAAGTGGCATCTCCATAACTGAATTTGTATCGAAAACATATCACGAAAGAAAGTGTGGTTTGAAATTTGAATAAAATAGCTTCGTTAAAGTTTATCTGTTGGAATTGTTGAATTGTTAAATTGTTGAATTATCGAAATTGATTTTAGTGGATGGTCTGAAATTGAGTTAAAAGTATTTGTTAAATTTGTCACATCGCATAAAGTCGTTTTCATTGCAAATATTTTCAAGACTTCATTCATTTGTTGGTAGTAATATTCGCTAAAAAAAAAAAAAAATTATTTATTCACAAATAAGTTGTGAAGTCATTTTGTGTAGAAATTCAGTTCGAATAAATCTCGAGAGCATACAAGTTTGCAAGGTCTCATCCACTCAGCTGTTGAGCAAAAGGAACGTAAATAAATAATTTTTCACTGAGTTGGAGTGCTGAGTGAGCGACTTGGAAACTGTCGCAGATAAAGTTAAGCTTGAAATCTTTTGGTACACAAGGTACACTGCCAAATTGTCAGTAGACCATCGCGGGTTTACACATTGTCAAATTTATTTAAAAATATTTTAACGTCACACACTGTCATTGGCTAGGAGTGACGCAGTCCCATCATCGTACGTCGAATATACAATTTATTTTTTTTTTTTTTTTGAGTTTTGCGGGATTGCGTACTGGCCTGAGTGTCGAGGCTGATCGGTGTAGCTGGTCGGTGTGAATCGTCTTATTCGATCGTAAAGGCAACTTGTTAATAAAGTCCATTTTGATTAATCATTTGTTGGTTTTATTTGGAAGCAAATTAACACGTTCCATATTCGCGTACCATTATTATCAAACGTCCTTATTATTTCATCTCAGTCAGACAACTGTGTCAACATTAAAAATCATTCAACATCTACAGCATATTTTAAACTTTAGTTTCGCATTAGCGAGTTTCTTTTTTGATTTTTGTTAAAATTTGCAAAGATGGAGGCAGCGTTGACAGAGATGAATGGCATCATGGGGATGTGCGACAAGTTTGAGAGGAATTTCAAGAAGTGTTCTGCTGTGAATAGAACCAAGGGATACCTGAAGGGAAGATTAGAAGGACTTAATGAACTTTGGGGCAAAGCTAAGTTAGTGGATGCTAAACTTAACGAGCTGAAGGACGAGGACACGGAAGATATGGGTTATTTTAACAATGATGTGTTTTCTTCGATTGAAGAGCGTTATTTCATTTTGGTGGGCCAAATAAACGATCAATTACAAGCACTTGACCCTGCGCCTCATCGTACAGCACCCGTTAATCCGACCTCAAATGTCACTCAATCGAACGTCAAATTACCTAAAATTAATTTGCCTACCTTTGGCGGGTCTTATTTTGATTGGCTTTCGTTTAAGAACCGGTTCACTAATTTAATTCATAATAATGCTAGTTTATCTCTGGTAGAGAAGTTAGAATATCTGAAAGGTTGTGTAACAGGGAAGGCGGAGATCGCAATTCAGAGGTATCAAATCATAGATCAAAATTATGCCCTGGCGTGGAAGCAGTTGAACGATAAATACGACAACCAGCGTATGTTGCAAGTTACTCACACGGAAATGATAATAGACAGAATAGCGATTAAGACAGAGTCATCGAAAGAACTTAGGGATTTGATAGACGTGGTTCAAGAATGTATTGAAAGAAGAATTTGGGCGTTGACGTATCCACATGGGACATAATGTTAGTAGTGATCATCACTAGAAAGTTGCCGATTAAAACCAGAGAGCTCTGGGAAGAAGAATTAGAGATAACAGAAGTACCAACGTATAAGAAATTGTTATATTTTCTGGAAAAGAGATTTAGAACTCTAGAAAGTTTGGAGCTAATAGGAAAATCCGAATTAGAAATGAAGAGAACACAAGGTTCCAATCCAGCCACAAGGGTTGGTCAGGTCAAGAAAAGGTGTCTAGCATGTCAAGTTGAAACACATCCGATGTGGATGTGCGAAAAGTTTTTGAATTTGTCATTACCAAGTAGGGTAACGTTCGTCAACAATAAGAAGTTATGCAGAAATTGCTTGGGCTTGGATCACACTGCATTTGAATGTAAAAGAAGCAAATCATGTTTTAAGTGTGGAGGTAGGCACAACACGTTGTTGCATAAAGAAGAGCCAAACACAGGGTGGCCAAATAACTCTCCATCTCAGAATCCTAAAAATACCTTTCAGTCCAGTAGGGCACAGGGAAGATATAACGTAGCGAATAGTCCAACAACATCAAATAAAACAAGTATATCAGGTCAAACGAATCAAACGCAACCACAAGGGTCGGCGAATACTCAACAACATCAATCACAAAGTCATTGGCAATCAGCGCCACCTAGTAGCAATGCAGGAAATCGCAGTTCATTCACCACCACAATCTCGGCAAACGACCATACATCAAATCAAAACGAGCACAAAAACACATTGTTTCCAACCGCTATAATCAAAGTTAAATCGTCCAACGGAATATTTTATAATCTACGAGTATTACTTGATCAATGTTCTGATGAAAGTTATATAAAAGCATCTGTTGCAAAAATGTTAGGGTTCATGCAAGTGCCAATTCCCTCGTTCGAAGTAACTGGACTAGGCAACAAAGTAACGTCGTTAATTGATAAATCAACAAAGTTTGAAATCACCATAAATGAGCACGAGAAAATAGCAGTCGAAGCATCCGTCATCAAAACATTAGTGGGCGTACTACCAAGAGGCGGAACACCATGGCCAAACAACCTATTTCAAAACCTGAAACTAGCAGACCCAACTTTCGCGACACCAGGCAACGTAGACTTGATGTTGGGAAGCGAGTTATACGCAAAATTAATAATTAATGGTGTACTACAAATCGGAGGTTATTTGGCGCAAAACACCAAGCTAGGATGGATAATCTCAGGGAAGGCTACGTCAGAAACTCAACCGGCACAATATCAAAGAAAAACATTTCTGTGCACAATCAACAAAGAAAATACAGACGAACTAGTGGAAAAATTTTGGAAACTCGAAGAATTACCCCGCAAAGAGAAACAATACACTGAAGAAGAGCAGGAATGCGAAAAAATATTCAAACAGTCATACAAAAGAACCGCAGAAGGCAGAGTACAAGTAAGATTACCGTTCAAGGAAAGGCCAGAAGAAGCGCTAGGCGAATCTAGAAAACAAGCAGTATCAAGATGGCTTTCTATGGAAAAGAAGTTGGACAGGAATCCCAAGTTGAAAGCAGACTACATGCAATCAATGAAGGAGCACTGGGATCTAGGTCACATGGTGAGGACAACAACTACGGCAGATCAGCATAAAGCCACAAACAACGAAGGTCAAACAAATTACAGTTGTTACTATATCCCACATCACGCAGTGATAAAACCTGACAGTACAACTACTAAAACAAGAATAGTCTTCGACGCTTCATCGAAAACAACTTCGAAAAAATCGCTTAACGAAATATTAATGAAAGGGCCTACAATACAGAAAAGCCTAGTAACAAGATTAATGAAGTGGAGAATGCACAAATTTGTCTTAAGAGGATGATTCTTAAATTGATGATTCCACGAAAACTTTGGGAGTGGGCTGGACACCACTCGCTGATGAATTTTTTTTCACTATACCTTCATTCGAAGAACACAATGTACTTACAAAGAGGCAATTTTTGTCACAGGCATCTAAATTATTCGACCCGATGGGATGGCTAGGGCCAGTGATAGTAAAGTCAAAAATGATGCTCCAAGCTTTGTGGAAACACCATTTGGACTGGAACGATAGATTACCACCTGAAATAGAAAAAAATTGGACCTCAATGAGGAACGCATTGTACCAGTTAGAGAAAATTCGTATTTCCACATGGTATGGGTTCACGCAAGAGATAAATAGTTACGTAGTAGAGCTACATGGATTCTGCGATGCATCAACAAAGGCCTATGGTGCAGTGGGATATATAAAGTCAGTAGATCCAGAAGGGCACTGTAACATTCAGATAGTTTTATCTAAGTCAAGAATAGCACCATTGCAAGTAGTTAGTTTACCGAGACTGGAGTTGTGCGGAGCAGTTCTCCTATCGAACTTGATGAAAATATTGTCAGAAGAGTTGAAAGTGACAAAATTATATTGTTGGACTGACTCAACAATAACGTTGGACTGGATAAGCTCATCGCCAGATTTATATAAAACATTTGTCGCAAATCGCATTTCGGAGATACAAGAGCTAACAAGCCCAAAGATTTGGAGGCACGTGGAAGGGATTAATAACCCAGCAGACTGCCTGTCGAGGGGCGTAGAACCTGAAGAGTTACAACATCACAAACTATGGTGGAGTGGGCCTTCGTGGTTAAAGCATCCCGAAAGTCAGTGGCCACAAAACCCAAATGTTAAGACACCTGAGCAACATATGGAATTGAAAAGCAAAAAACACTAACGACAGTTGCGAATAAACCCAATGAGTTGATCGTTAGTCTTCTACAAAGATACAGTTCATTTCGATTGTTAGTCCGAGTGACGGCTCGGATCAGATCTCTATTCTCAAGGGCCAATAGGGCAGGAGCAAAGTTAATGGTTAGCGAAATAGAGAAGGAAGAGGTATTTTGGATAAAGATAGCGCAGTCAGAGTCGTTCAAAGAAGAGATAGAATCGATCAAGAATTGTAAGCCATTACACTGTAAGAGTAAATTATTAACGTTTTACCCGTTCTTAGACGAAAATCAAGTTTTAAGGGTGGGCGGAAGGTTGAAGGAAGCATTGATAGATCGTAATCACAAGCATCAGATAATAATTCCCAAAGAATCCAGGTTAGCCAAGTTAATCATAAATGACTCGCACTTGGATACGAGGCACGGAGGAAATCAATTAACACGCGATTGCGTTACTGGATCATGGATACAAAAAATGCGGTTAGAAATCAGATCAATCGGTGCATCACTTGCCATAGGTACAAGAAAATTGCGCAAGAGCAATTGATGGGAAACCTTCCTGAGGCCAGGGTGAACATAACTAGGGCATTTTCTCACACAGGGGTGGATTATGCGGGACCTGTGGAAGTATTGACGGTTAGAAAGCCGGGAAGGAGGCAAGTAACCAAGGGCTACCTAGCTCTATTCGTATGTCTAAGTACAAAAACCATACATCTCGAGCTAGTAGCAAACCTGACATCCGAGGAATTCCTAGCAGCGTTCACAAGATTTCGCAGTCGTAGGGGGTTGCCGGCGCATATGTACTCGGATAACGCTTTGACGTTCGTGGGGGCAAAGAATGAACTCGACGCAGATATGAAAATAATAAAAGAGCAGTTAGAGCCCGAGCTGGCTGATATAGTGTTACAACAAAAGGTAGAATGGTCTTTCATCCCACCACATGCACCTCATTGGGGAGGGATGTGGGAGGCTGGAGTGAAGTCCACAAAGTATCACTTGCGGAGAATGCTGAAGGGTTCTGTTCATACGTTTAACGAACTGTCGACTATGCTCGCGGAAATAGAGGCATGTCTGAATTCAAGACCGCTGTGCCCAGTGTCAAACGACCCCAACGATTTATCGATTCTAACGCCAGGGCATTTTTTGATCGGTGACAATTTGTTGGCCCCCCCAAGACCGAGTCTCCTCGACACTCACACCAGTAGGCTCGGTAAGTGGAAACAAATATCGCAAAAGGTTGAGCACTTCCAAAGGAGATGGAAGTCTGAGTACTTGTCCCAATTGCAGTATCGAAAGAAGTGGATGAGACCTTGCATAAATGTGGAAGTGGGAGAATTAGTAATAATTAAAGAAGATAATCTGCCACCATCGAGATGGTTATTGGGCAGAATAGTCGAGACCTTCGAGGATGATGAAGGGTTGGTTAGAAAGGTGAGAATAAAAACGGCAAACACGACTTTGACAAGAAGCATCCATAAAATTAGTTCACTTCCGATAGAAAAACCTCTAGCGGACAATTAAATAGGCCACCAATCAATAGGCAAGTATCAATACAAACTCATAAGATTCTGAATTACGTTACCTATAGCACATTGATCCATTATTTCAAAATTCCAATTAGCAAACTGGTAAATCAATTATTATCAGGATTAAGATAGACACATTAGCAAATCAATAAAATTAAAAGTTGAACAATTCACTCTCGGAGCGTCTTATTACCTTGCAGAACCCAACGATCGCAATGGGCAGCACATATACACATACACCACCCATACACCGACAATACAACACACAGGCCAATGGCACATCATCATGCAAATACTATTCTGTAATTAGCCAGTAAGGAAATTGTTAGCTTTAGTTGTTGCTCCTTTTGGTCCCGGCAGTATGTTGCGGCTTAAGCGCAACATGCTCTAGGAACTAGCCACATCCAATCGCCATCTGTGTTCATTCGCTAGAACGTTCACAGAGAGTGATTGGATGAGGTGATTGAGAACAACTGGAGTCGCGCTCGAACATTGTCAACGAAAGGACGTACACAATAAATTATAACGTTTACACAGAACCAGCCGAGTTTACGTTCCAACAAATATACGCTTCGTTCGAAACGATTCACTAGTTATGTGACGTTGAACCTGCGTAATAGTCACGGTACCACAAAATAATGACAATTCGAATCGAATTTGCAGCAATATAAATAACAAACAGTACGAAACTTGACAACCTCACCGTGCAGAACTTCTTCACGAGTCGTAAAAAATTCACTAACAACTAAATCAATCACTACAATTCAACAAAAAATATGAAAAAAGACGGAGCACAAACAAAGTTAATGTACTGTCAACAACGTAAAAATGTCACAAACGAAATATTTTTTCCATACGAAGGAAATAAGAAAATACATCGTGTGTGATATGTAGGACGTATCTATTGCTCATGTATTGTAGGTTAGGTTGACGCGATAGTGATGCGTACGCCTTGTCCGAGGCTTTCACGCTGGCGCCAGTCAAATCGTATCGCACAATTTGTTTATATTTTGATGATATTACTTACTTACTTACTTACTTAACCGGCACTGCAACCCATTAAGGGTCTTGGCCTTCTGCAACATGCTTCCACAACCGGACCTATCCGCAGCTAACGTCTCCCAGCTGTATACTCCCACAGTTTTCAAGTCGGCAAGGGCTGCGTCATACCATCTGGATTCTGCACCTCTCTTGCCCTCCGGTTTGGTTTTAAGGATTTTTTTCGGAATACGATGATCTTCCATTCGTTTTACATGACCGAGCCAACGCAGTCTGTTTATTTTGGTAGTTCTGAGTATGTCTGGCTCTCCATAAAGCTGATAAAGCTCATGATTGAAACGTCTGCGCCATCGGTTCTGTCTTTGATCGAATACTGGTCCAAATATTGTCCGCAGTACTTTTCTTTCGAACGTGTGCAGCGATTGTTCGTCTTTCTGTGTCATGCACCACGACTCCGAACCATACCATACCATGACGGCTACGCTTTAGATGCTACTTTCTAATTTCGACTTTTCTTTTTTTTTCAATTTTTGACGACGTCACTTTGGCAATTTAATTATTTATGACATGATGGCTGATATTTTTGACGTCTACATTGTTACGACAACGTATTTGACGACGCCTCAGATGCTACTTTGAAATTTCGAATTTTCTTTTCTTTTTTTATATTTTTGACGACGCCATTTTGGCAATTATATCATTATGACATTTTTGTTTTTCTTTGACGATCTATGTCTTTGACATAGATTCATAAATTATTTATTCTTGTGACTTTCGTTATGTTGATTTTGACGTAATATTTTTGATGTTTTCTTACTTTTTGTTTGTAAATTTGTTGTAATTTTCCTTTTGTTCTATGTTAATGTTATTAATGTTATTTATATATTGTAACGTTTTCATGGTTTTTTAACGAGGGCTATGACAGCAGTCATAGTCACTCTTTTTCCATGTCAGCTAGAAAAGAGTAGACAATAAAATTATTAAAATTATTATTATTATACGTAACCACCGGTCTGATCATAGATTTGTATATTGCGCATTTTGAATTTCGGCTTACTGACTTGGACTTTAAGATTTTCAGAAGGCCGTAATAACTCCGGTTGCCCAGAATTACTCGTCTCTTAGTTTCGTCCGCGATGTCGTTATTAGTGTTCAGCTCCAATCCAAGGTATACGAATTTTTTGACCATTTTGAATGTGTGTGTGTGTCGATCGTTACGGTTTCCTCCTGGTGTTGATTCGAAGGCGGGATGATCATATATTTCGTTTTTTCGTCATTAACTTTCAACCCAAGGTCGGTACCTTTCCTCTCCAAGGCCATAAACTTGTCTTTAACAACATCCATTTTTCGTCCAAGTATGTCCGGGTCGTCTGCGAAACCTACCAACTGACTGGACTTTGTGAAAATGGTGCCGCTGGAATCTATGTCCATGGTGCGCACAGCTGCTTCAAGGGTCAGGTTAAAAAGCAGCGTCGCGAGAGGATCTCCCTGACGTAGGCCTTCCTCTATGTCGAAAATCTCTGACAGTTGATTACGGATCCTTACTCGGCTATTAGCTCCGTTCAGTGTTAACTTGGTTAGCGAGATCAGTTTGTTGGGGGTTCCAAATTCCTCCATTACTCTCCATAGCTTACTTCTTCTAACACTGTCATAGGCTGCCTTAAAATCAACGAACAAATGGTGTGTTTCAATGTTGTACTCTTTGCACTTCTCCAAGATCTGTCTGATATTAAACAGCTGGTCCGATGTTGAACGACCTACACGAAAACCACCTTGGTATTCACCTACAGACTTTTCCATGTATGGATGAAGGGATGAAGGCGCTGGTAAAGAATATTTGCAAATATCTTGTAAGCAATATTCAGCGGAGCAATTCCTCGAAAATTGCCACACTTTATTTGATCACCTTTTTTGTATATGGGACAAAGTATGCTGGTCTTCCACTCTTCCGGTAACTCCTCGACATTCCATATACGCGTGATGAGCTCGTGCATCTCCATATATAGCGCGTTGCCACCGTTCTTGACAAGTTCGCCGGGTAGATTGTCTGTCCCCGGGGCTTTGAAATTTCTGAGCCTCGAAATTTCAGCTTCAACTTCTTGCATCGTTGGTTCTTCTATATATGGTTGCGCAGTATGAAATGGCAATTCGTTGTTTTCTTCGTTTCGGTTGAGCGGTGTGTTCGGATCAAGCAGTTCTTTGAAGTACTCAGCCCATCTCGCAATGCACTTTTCCTCATCTGCTAAGACCAATCCATTCTTGTCCTTACACAGCAAAGGTTGTAGACTGTAACTATTTTTGGATTCGTTTACTTTCCGGTAGAAGTTCCGAGATTCCTTCCTATTGCCAAAATTTTCAATTTCGATCAAAACGTTCCTATCCTGCAGCCGTTTTTTGTTTCGGAACAGTTTTCGAGCGAAATTTCTCTTCGAACGGTACTCTGCCTGGCCTGCTCGAGTGTATCGACTTAGAGTTTTTAGTCGAGCTGCATTTTTGTTCTCCAGAGCTCGCTGGCATTCATCGTCGAACCAGTTATTTCTTTTATTTCCCGTTCCCAAAGTCTCTGCCGCGGCGCTCTCTACATTCCGCCTGATTTGATCCCACGCATCGTCTATACTGTGTTGCTCGCTGAACATTTCTTCGATAATTTTTCTCTCCAAACTATCCACGTATTTGTGTTTGATGTCTTCGTTCCGCAGTTTTTCAACGTCCCACTTTTTCAATGCCTGTTGTCGGTTGTGTTGGACCGATATGCGAGACCTAACAACCACTTTAACCAATTAGTGGTCAGAATCAACATTTGCTCCTCTACAGCTCCTGACATCCAATACATTTGAACAGTGCCGTCCATCTATCAAAACGTGATCAATCTGGTTTTTGGTTTGTCCATCAGGTGATACCCATGTCGCTTTGTGGATGTTTTTATGTTCGAAATACGTACTGCTCACAACCATCTTTCTTGATGCTGCGAAATGAACTACCCGCGTACCGTTGTCGTTAGAGTTTTCATGGAGACTGTATTTACCAATTGTGGGACGATAGAAGACTTCGCGACCTATCTTG
>CM055404.1:74811517-74827862 GCA_029228625.1 Pseudolycoriella hygida
AAAAAATTCACTAACAACTAAATCAATCACTACAATTCAACAAAAAATATGAAAAAAGACGGAGCACAAACAAAGTTAATGTACTGTCAACAACGTAAAAATGTCACAAACGAAATATTTTTTCCATACGAAGGAAATAAGAAAATACATCGTGTGTGATATGTAGGACGTATCTATTGCTCATGTATTGTAGGTTAGGTTGACGCGATAGTGATGCGTACGCCTTGTCCGAGGCTTTCACGCTGGCGCCAGTCAAATCGTATCGCACAATTTGTTTATATTTTGATGATATTACTTACTTACTTACTTACTTAACCGGCACTGCAACCCATTAAGGGTCTTGGCCTTCTGCAACATGCTTCCACAACCGGACCTATCCGCAGCTAACGTCTCCCAGCTGTATACTCCCACAGTTTTCAAGTCGGCAAGGGCTGCGTCATACCATCTGGATTCTGCACCTCTCTTGCCCTCCGGTTTGGTTTTAAGGATTTTTTTCGGAATACGATGATCTTCCATTCGTTTTACATGACCGAGCCAACGCAGTCTGTTTATTTTGGTAGTTCTGACTATGTCTGGCTCTCCATAAAGCTGATAAAGCTCATGATTGAAACGTCTGCGCCATCGGTTCTGTCTTTGATCGAATACTGGTCCAAATATTGTCCGCAGTACTTTTCTTTCGAACGTGTGCAGCGATTGTTCGTCTTTCTGTGTCATGCACCACGACTCCGAACCATACGTAACCACCGGTCTGATCATAGATTTGCATATTGCGCATTTTGAATTTCGGCTTACTGACTTGGACTTTAAGATTTTCTGAAGGCCGTAATAACTCCGGTTGCCCAGAATTACTCTCTGACAGTTGATTACGGATCCTTACTCGGCTATTAGCTCCGTTCAGTGTTAACTTGGTTAGCGAGATCAGTTTGTTGGGGGTTCCAAATTCCTCCATTACTCTCCATAGCTTACTTCTTCTAACACTGTCATAGGCTGCCTTAAAATCAACGAACAAATGGTGTGTTTCAATGTTGTACTCTTTGCACTTCTTCAAGATCTGTCTTTTTTTTTTTTTCTAAGGGTGAGGAAACCTTCATAGGCGCCTGGTCGTTTGACGACCCAGGTAGTGTTGGATTCCATCTTTCGATGACCTACCAACTAAAACCTCCTTCCTTATTCTCCATGCTCTCGTCTCCCCGGAACCGCCTCACGGCATTACTTCGGGGAGGGGCTGTGCTTACGCACTTACTCTCTCAGCAGCTCTTCGTTGCTCCTCTCTCCATTCATTTTGTTGCTTCCTCATTATCTTCGCAACCACGTCATCTGCCACTTTCCACACCTCCTCATCGCGACACATCTCTGACACTATGTTATCGGCACTCATATCTGGCCTGCTCGCAGCTATCAGCGCACATCGCTCCTGTTCGAAACGGGGGCAGGCGAACATCACGTGCTCCGCCGTTTCCTCCGCGTTACGACATGACGTGCAGAAGGGTGACTCTGCGAATCCACACCTATGCAGGTACTTTCTGAAGCACCCATGACCCGACAGGAACTGAGTCAAATGGAAATTTACCTCTCCGTGCTTCCTTTCTATCCATGTGGTTACGTTCGGAATGAGCCTATGGGTCCACCTTCCTTTGTCCGTGGAGTCCCACTCCCGCTGCCATTGTCTCAGTGAGTTTACTCTTAATCGCGACCTGACTTCTTTTCTGTTTTGGCCGTCAATTTCCTTCAGTCTGTGGCATTCACTATCTTCTATCAGCGTTATGCATATTGGCATCATTCCGGCTATTACACACACCGCTTCCAGGGAGATCGTTCGGTATGCGCTAGCTACCCTTATGCTTGCCAATCTATGAGCTTTGTTCAATCTCCTCCGGTTCCTCTTCGTGTCCAGCGCCTTTATCCACGCTGGTGCCGCGTATCGCAACATCGATAGGGTAACGCTTGCTTGAAGCCTCCTTATACTGCTGCGCGGTGCAAACCTATTCGGCATCATCCTAGCCAGTGCTGCGTTGGCTTTCATTGCCTTTTCGCACGCGTAATCCACATGGCTATTGAATTTTCTGCGGACATCCAGCATGACTCCGAGGTATTTCAATTGTCGAGTGGATGTGACTTCATTGCCTTCGATGTTCAGAACAATCTGTCCAGTCTTTCTGCATGATCTCTGTTTTTTGGTGAGCCAGCTTGAGCTTTGCCTTTGTCATCCAGCTTTCGACTGTTTCGAATACCTCTATCGTGACCACTTCCACCTCCAACTTTGACGTTCCGGACACCGTGAGGATCAGGTCGTCGGCAAAAGCAATCGTCGTTGCACATCTTGGCAGTGTCAATCGTAACGCCGCGTCATACATTGCATTCCACAGCGTTGGTCCCAATATGGATCCCTGAGGTACTCCAGCCGTGATGTCTACCATCTTTTGTCCTTCCGTGGTATCGTACGTTAGCACTCGTCGTTCGAAGTAGCTTTTAATTATCATGCAGATGTAATCGGGAACTCTCATGGCATGTAACGCCTTAGCTATCTCCCTCCAGCTTGCGTTATTAAAAGCATTTTTAACGTCTATCGTTGTTATAGCGCAGAAGCGGTTCCCGGTCTTTTTTTTCGTTCCCGCCTTGTCGGCAATCTCCATCACTTTCTTTATGGCGTCAATCGTCGATCTCCCTTTTCGAAATCCGAATTGGTCGTCTGACAGTCCGCGTTCGCCCTCTGTGTATTTCTTTAGTCTGTTCAGGATTATAGCCTCAAACAGTTTTCCCATTCCATCTAGCAAGCACACAGGTCTGTATGATGATGGCTTACCTGGCGGCTTCCTTGGTTTTGGTATTAGGACCAGCTTTTGTTTTTTCCAGCTATCAGGAAAATGTCCATCGTCAAGGCACTTCTGCATCGTCAGTCTAAACATGTTCGGCTTCGTAGATGCTGTCGTCTTTATAGCTATATTGGGAATCCCATCCGGTCCTGGCGCCTTGTTATTTTTGGTCTTTTTGGCAGCCATCTGTATCTCTTCTATAGTGAACGATCGTTCTTGTCTATCTTCAGTCTCCTGGTCATAAGGAGTTTGCGGCCATGGGACCTGTTCATGCTGTGGGAATAGCCCTCTCACTATGGCGCCTAGCTTCTCAGGACAACTTTCTTTTGGCACCGATGAGCCTCTAATCAGCGCCATCGCAATCTTGTACACTTTGCCCCACGGGTTCGCATCAGCGTCCTGGCACAGCTTCTTAAGACAAAGTTTCCTGCTATCCCGGATTGCCCGCTTTAATTCTAATTTTGCCTTTCGATGTTCGTCATGCCTCGCCGCCCGTACCGCACCGTCCTTTTTGACCCTCTGCATCCTCCTTCTTGTCTTAAAACAGTCCGCGCGCAAGAGTCTTATTTTTTCGTTCCACCAATATGCTTGTTTTCGTCCTTTCTTCGGCTCTATCCTTCTTGGCATCGCCGCGTCACATGCAAGCACCATGGTTTTCGTCAATTCACCTACCGATTTCTCTTCGTGTTCGTCTTCTGCTTGGAGGTATTCCTTAAAAACTTCCTCGTCGAAATTTCCCATCTTCTCTCTTTTTCATGAGTCGTCTGTCTTACCGACACCGCGCCCTTCTTTACGGTATACCTCAGTGCCTGATGGTCGCTATATGTGTACCCTTCATCCACTCTCCAATTCAGACTGGGCACTAGTGCTGGACTGCAGAATGTAATGTCAATAATCGACTCTCGTCCGTTCTTGCGAAAGGTAGTTGTGTCTCCCACGTTTGCCAGGACCACATTCAGCCTTGCTAGCGCTTCTTGCAGCATGAAGCCTCTTTCATTTGTCAATCTACTACCCCACTCGACTGCCCATGCATTAAAGTCTCCTCCAATGTTAACTGGGCTTAGTCCCGTTAACTCTCCTGTCATTAATTCCAGCATTCATTCGAACTGCACAATCTTCCATCTTGGTGGTGCATAACAACTAGCAATATACACTCCGTCAATTTTTGCTATCACAAATCCCTCATGAGCGTCTGATACCACTTCTTGTATGGGATACCTTCCCGTCGTCAAAATTGCGGCCATCCCGGCTCTGTCAACAACCCAGTTACCGTTCTTTCTATCGCAACGGTACGGTTCTGCAATAATTGCTACGTCACATTTATTTTCCGCTGTGGCTTGCCAAAGAAGTTGTTGTGCCATGTCACAATGATTAAGATTTATTTGGATCACTTCCATTCTCGTTTCGTCTTAGATTTAAGCGCCTGTTTAAAGACTGGGCATCTCGCTCCACCAGTCACGTGGTCACTCTCTGACGTACACAGCAGGCACCTTGGCTGGTTTGTGCACTCTCTTGCTAGGTGGTTTTCTCCTCCACATCTCCTGCAGAGCTTGGATCTATCTTCCCCCTTACAGTTCCTTGCCTGGTGCCCAAAGTCCATGCATCTGAAGCACCTGTCTAGCTGCTGCATTTCCCTTATCGGGCATACAGTCCAGCCCACCTTTATCTTGCCGATTTTGAGAATCTTAATCGCTGCGTCCACTGGAAGTTTTATCTCCGCCGTTTGGAGTTCGCCTCTCGTTTTTCTCATGCGTATCGTCATTGAATCTAGCTCGTCATTGATGTCACCTTGCTCTTTCAGAGCTTTTTGAAGATCTTCACTTGTCGTGATTTCGTCCATATATCTGCACTCGATCGTCGTCATGTGGGACATCGCTCTCACTTTTGCTGATTCGCCCAGTGACCTCTTCACTAGGTCTTTATATCTGCGCTCTTAATATCTGGGCCCTTCTTGAGCTCTAATAGCATTTCGCCTTTCTGCGTTCGTCTTATTCTCGATACCTTTTCGCCCAGGTCCTTGAGAGCTGCGTCACCTTTGATTTTTTTGAGGATATCAGCGTACGTCATTCCTTCTTCTGCCGCCACTATCAGAGCATCAGCTTTCGGTCTCAGTCTTTTAAGCTTTGATTTCTCATTCCTCTCTTTCTTCTTATTTTTCACCTCCCTCCACTCGCCAAGACTGGGCTTCGGGGTTTGTGCGTCCGGCCTCTTTGTGGTCTTTTCCGTATTCTTCTTGTCATTTTTGCTCCTTTTTGCCGCGTTTCTTGGTGTGGGTGTAGCGTCCGGCGTTTGCTTTCTCTTTGACGTACTTGGGGTAGCTAGCACCGCCATGACTTCGTCTGGTGTCTTCTTCGTGTCAGATTTACTCTCAGCTGTTTCTGATCTCCGCTTCCACGACTTGACTTCCTCTTCTACTTCGTTTAGGCATGCCCGTATACCGACCACCTTCGTCCTAATTATTGTGTGCACATTGTTTTTATCTTGTATAAATTCGTGCAACTCTCTCACCAATTTTTTGACCAACTCCATTTTGTTCGGCGTTGACTCACTGAGATCGACGGCCTGCATACCTTCTCTCCTTCGCTCGTTCACTCTCACGGGTGACCTCGTCATCTTCGAGCTTTTTGCGAACACGGCATACACCTGAGTCTCAGATTGATCCATCCCCTGATCCTCCGATTTCCTCGGCTGGTTCCCTGCTTGATTTTCTCTAATATTCCCTTTGTTCCCCATATTCTTCAAAGTGTTCCCTTCCATGCTGTTGGGTCCCCCCTCCAAGCCGCTATCTCAATCTCGTGGTGTAGTTACCTTCGTAATCTCATGGTTATCTATGCAAGCAGTGAGGCCATGCTAGGGTTGGCACGGTCCTTCATGGGGCACCGCGTTCAGAGCCAGATCGGTATTAGTCAGGAATGTACATCTGAGCCTACACCTCCTTTTCACAGGACGAGTTTTCGAACGTATTTGGAGGCCTGCCAAGGTTTTACCGGGACGGGGGCAACCATGATATTAGCCCACTAGCCGTTTCGTGAAGGTGTCACCCTTCCTTATTAAGGTAGTAGAATACCACAGTTGTCAGCCCATTGCATTCTACTCATTTCAATATCCGTGTTCAGTGTCCATGTCCAATGCTTTGCCAGTATGCCATAATTAAGACCTTACTGGCGTTGGCCTTAATGTGCCCGTGGCACTCCACTCATGATGGTAGTCCAACAAACTAGGACTGTGCATGTTGCCGTTGTCTCTTACCGTTGAGATCCTCCGCCACCATGCTAAGCCGCCATCCCATCTTGATAGCGCCTAACTGTCTTCGGCCCTCCCTATACGTAGCGTTTAGGTACTACCCGAAGACAGCCCCCCTCATCCTTCGGCTAAGTGACCCGCACTACTACACCGGGGGTTGGTTACCCGATCGTCCATGTGTAGTGTATTTGAGATGCACAGGAACACCCTGTGTTAGGTTTACACATACAATTAAGTGACAATGTTAACAATGCATGAGTACATGCATTGCATAGAAATAGTCAGTACTATTTGAGACATTACACAGTGTACATCGTTCAATTAAATAGTTGTTAAGCAAATACAACAAAGTGTTCTTATTAATAAAAGACACAACATGGCGCAGTCGAAGTAGTGATTTTGTTTGGCAAATCAAATTAAAGCCAACAAAGTAAATCGATTAATAAACTAAATAAATTAATCGTGTGGAAGTCATCAGAGACATAAGAAAATTGTGTGGAGAATTGATTTCGCAAAAAATTGAACGGTGTGAACACGTGCTGGAGGAAAAAGTTATTTTCTCAGCAAAATCAAACTGTACTGGAGAAATACGGTGCTAAAAAGTAAAAGGATATATTAGCATCAGTAAATCGAGGTGTAAGAAAGCTGAAAAAGGAACGGATGAGCGGATGGATGACGATTCAGTAATCTTCATAGACGATTCATATTGGGAAGAAAATAGTGAAGAAGAAATGGAGTCTACATTCAAGCTACCGGAATCTTTGGTGTCGGAGGGAAGCATGGACCATAATTGGAAAATATTCAAGAGGGACTTCCAGATATATTTAACGGCATCGGAAAAAAATAAAAAATCACCGGAAGTGCAAGCCGCCATTTTTTTGAACATGGTGGGCGATTTTGGCCGACAACTACACAGCAACTTTAACATGACGGCAAAGGACAGCAGTGATATCGTAAAGTTAATGGAGCAGTTCGAGGAATTCTGTGCACCTAAAAAGAATGTTGTGTATGAGCGATTTAAATTAAATCAGCGTTGTCAAAAGGAAGGTGAAAATTTCGACAGCTTCTTAACTGACATACAGAAGTTAATACGTACCTGCGAATATGGCGAGGAAGAGAAAAATGCATTAAGGGATCGCATCGTTATAGGCATAAGAGACTCCAGGCTGCAAGAGAAACTACTGGCAATCGAGGACATCACCTCCGAGAAGGCAATTACATTGTGCAGAGCGGCTGAGTTAGCGAAATCTCAGGCGAAGGAGGTACAAGGGAAAAATAATGCACCACCAATTAGAGTGGGCATAGATGCAGTCATGGAAAATAAAGTTAAGTATCAGAAAAATTTTAGTAAGAACAGTAATCAAAATAGACAAATTGTTCAAAAAGAAAATTTTAGTTGCAGAAAATGTGGTATGCAACATAGGGCAGATAAATGTCCTGCCCTTGGAAAGACCTGTAACAGTTGCAGAAAATCGAATCACTTTGCTAAAATGTGCAGGACGAAAAAGACTGGTTTAGGAATAGGAAACAAACCAGGTCAGGTGAGTCATGTTACTTTTTCTCAAGGAAATGGGGAAGGTTTCGATCTGGGCTCACTAAGCATCGGTTCAGTCGGGAAAAAGAAACTATCAAGAAGATCTTGGTATGAACCGATAGTGATTGAAAAGGTACCAGTTACTGTTAAAGTTGACACTGGCGCAGATGTAAATTGTGTTAATTTAAAAGAATTTAAAAGAATAAATAAAGATAATCAAATCAAAGTACATCCATCAAACCGGACATTTGACACCTATGGTGGAGGGTCAACGAAGGCCGTAGGGATGTGTTTTCTCGTTTGTGAGCGGGAAGATAGAAAGTTTTTGCAAATGTTTTATATATTTAATAATGAAGACATCACATTGCTTGGATTGGAAGCATGTGAATTATTGGGCTTCATAAAGCGCGGGAATAATAAGGTACACGCAGTGTCAGATCCTCGGAAAGAGAAATTTATTAGTGACAACCGAGATGTTTTTGAGGGAATCGGTACATTTAAGAAAAAGTGTTCGTTAAGACTCAAAGATAATGCAAGTCCAGTAGTTAAACCGGTTCGTCGCATTCCAAGAGCTTTATATGCCAGGTTGAAAGAACAACTAGATGCTACAGTGAAGGCAGGGATTATAAAGGCTGTTGGAGATGAGGAAATGGAGTGGGTTCATAATTTAGTTATCAAAGAAAAGCCAGATGGAAGGCTGAGGATTTGCTTAGATCCAAAGGAGCTCAACTCAAATTTGAAACCTGAAGTGTTTCCGATTCCTCGCAGTGAAGAGATAAATTCAAAGTTAGCGGGGAAGAAGTTCTTTACAGTGTTGGACTGTAAAGAGGGGTTCTATCAGATAGAACTAGATGAAGAATCATCGAAATTGTGCACATTCAATACGGTATTTGGTTGCTACAGATTTTTGAGACTACCTTTTGGCTTAAGTATAGCTCCGCAGTTATTTCAGAGGAGAAATGCGGAAAATTTTGCGAATTCAGAAGGGGTCTTAGTATACATTGATGATTTGTTGATTGCGGCCGAAACCGAAGAGGAACATGATCGCTTGGTAGAACAAGTGTTGAAAAGGGCGAGGGAGTTGAATGTGAAGTTCAATGAGCATAAGGTCCAGTATAAGGTGAAGGAAGTAAAATATTTGGGTCACAAATACTCAGGACATGGTATTAGATTAGACGAAGACAGAGTGAAAGCAATCTATGATTTGAGGGAGCCCAAAAATAAGAAAGAGCTACAAAGTATCCTAGGAATGATCAATTTTGTACGAGAATATGTTCCTCAAATCTCGGAAGTCACTTCGCCTCTGAGAGAGTTACTGAGGAAGAATGTGATGTTCCAATGGCTGCCAATTCACTCAAAAGCACTAAAAGATGTGAAGGATTTAATAGGAAGTGCTCCGGTTCTAGGAGTATTCGATGAGAGTCGTGAAATAACATTACAATGTGATGCGTCGAAGAACGGGTTGGGGGCGTGTTTGATGCAGGAAGGGCGACCGATTGCATATGCCTCTCGCAGTTTGACGGACACAGAAACCCGGTACGCACAGATAGAGAAAGAATTGTTAGGAATTGTCTTCGCGTGTCGTAAGTTTCATTTTTACATTTACGGAAAAGATGTGACTATACAGACAGACCATAAGCCCTTAGTTCCAATATTTAGGAAAGATCTGGCTGATATTCACTCAGTCCGGATTCAAAGTATGAGAATGAAACTTCTCAAATATCGACTGGCAGTAGTCCACGTAGCAGGGAAGTTGATTGAAGCTGATGCACGTAGCAGATCTGTTGTCAAGATCGTTCGATATAGATAACATAGAGTATGAAGATGAAGTGGATATAAAAGATGTAATCCACTCGATTAATATCAGTGATCGGAAGATAGCACAATTCCAAAGATCGACTGAGGACGAAGAAGTATTAAGAAAGTTGAAATATTTTTGTCTGAACGGATGGCCAGGAAATAAAAAATTAGTGCCAGAATCACTGAGAGGATATTATAAGAGCAGAGATGAGATATATTTAGAGAATGGCTTGTTGTTCTTTGGTAGTAGGGTGATAGTTCCATCAGAGATGAGAGCTGAAATTTTGAAATTGATACATGAAGGACACCAAGGGATAGTGAAGTCAAAATTGAGGGCAAAGACATTAGTCTACTGGCCAGGCATTAATAATGATATCGAAAATATAGTAACAAGTTGTAGAGCCTGTGAGAAGTATCGAAATTCTAATTGTAAAGAAGAGATAATACAACTTCCAGTGCCAGAACGTCCGTTTCAGAGAGTGGGAGCAGATATTTGTGAATATGGCTCAAAGAATTTTTTAGTAGTCATGGATTACTTTTCAAAGTGGATCGAGATAGCCCCGATGAAGCATAAACATACGGGCGACGTAATTAAGAATTTAAAAATAATTTTTTCTACTCATGGAATTCCTGAGGAAGTAATAGCTGATAACGTACCATTTGCGTCAGTAGAATTGCGTGATTTCGCAGAAGTTTGGAATTTCAAAGTGAGTACTAGAAGTCCGAACTACCCGCAGTCGAACGGGCAGGCGGAAAGGGCGGTACAAATTGCTAAGTTGATATTAAAGAAGAGTAATGAAGAGGGCAATGACTTTCATTCAGCCCTGCTTGAATATCGAAATACACCGATTCCAGGGTTGGGGGTTTCGCCGTCACAAATATTAATGAGTCGGTTGTGTAGGAGCAAATTACCTACCAAGACAGAACTTTTAGAACCAAAAGTAGAAAAGGGGATAAAAGATAAGATAGAAAAAATGAAAATTAAAATTGGGCAATATTATAATCGAACGGCACACAAACGAGAACCCATAGTCCCAGGCGATGACGTAGTATATCGGAAAAATAAAACTTGGGAGCCTGCTAAAGTTGTCAATAGAGCCAGTACGCCGAGATCATTTATAATCGAAACCGAACCTAATCGATTTTTGAGGCGTAACATGATTCACCTGAGGAAGTCGAATCGCTCGGTAAAAGCTAAGAAAATCATCGATGAAGCAACTGTTGCAGGTCAGACCGAGGGTAAGGTAGTAGATAGAGGAAGATCACTACATCCTCCGAGTGATGTGTATGTCACTAGGTATGGGAGAAGAATCATTCCACCCCGTAGATTGTAATTTATCATTTTAAGCATGTAAAGATCAGATTTTGTATCAAATTAAAAAAAAATGAAAATTTTGAGGGGAAAGATGGAATGAAGTTTTAAAAGAATGGAGGGAGGTGTAGTGTATTTGAGATGCACAGGAACACCCTGTGTTAGGTTTACACATACAATTAAGTGACAATGTTAACAATGCATGAGTACATGCATTGCATAGAAATAGTCAGTACGATTTGAGACATTACACAGTGTACATCGTTCAATTAAATAGTTGTTAAGCAAATACAACAAAGTGTTCTTAATTATAAAAGACACAACACCATGTGGGTTGCTCACTATAACAGGTGTCACCACGTGTAGGTAGGATGTAGGAGTAGGTGGACAGAGGCTAAGGTACATAAGGAGTACTATATTGCGCTTGACTCACCATTGACAACCCTTCAAGATCTGTCTGATATTAAACAGCTGGTCCGATGTTGAACGACCTACACGAAAACCACCTTGGTATTCACCTACAGAGTTTTCCATGTATGGATGAAGGCGCTGGTAAAGAATATTTGCAAATAAGCAATATTCAGCAGAGCAATTCCTCGAAAACTGCCACAAAGTATGCTGGTCCTCCACTCTTCCGGTAACTCCTCGACATTCCATATACGCGTGATGAGCTCGTACATCTCCATATATAGCGCGTTGCCGCCGTTCTTGAAAAGTTCGCCGGGTAGATTGTCTGTCCCCGGGGCTTTGAAATTTCTGAGCCTCGAAATTTCAGCTTCAACTTCTTGCATCGATGGTTCTTCTATATATGGTTGCGCAGTATGAAATGGCAATTCGTTGTTTTCTTCGTTTCGGTTGAGCGGTGTGTTCGGATCAAGCAGTTCTTTGAAGTACTCAGCCCATCTCGCAATGCACTTTTCCTCATCTGCTAAGACCAATCCATTCTTGTCCTTACACAGCAAAGGTTGTAGACTAACTATTTTTGGATTCGTTTACTTTCCGGTAGAAGTTCCGAGATTCCTTCCTATTGCCAAAATTTTCAATTTCGATCAAAACGTTCCTATCCTGCAGCCGTTTTTTGTTTCGGAACAGTTTTCGAGCGAAATTTCTCTTCGAACGGTACTCTGCCTGGCCTGCTCGAGTGTATCGACTTTGTTTTTTGTCGAGCTGCATTTTTGTTCTCCAGAGCTCGCTGGCATTCATCGTCGAACCAGTTATTTCTTTTATTTCCCGTTCTCGTTCCCAAAGTCTCTGTCGCGGCGCTCTCTACATTCCGCCTGATTTGATTCCACGCATCGTCTATACTGTGTTGCTCGCTGACCATTTCTTCGATAATTTTTCTCTCCAAACTATCCACGTATTTGTGTTTGATGTCTTCGTTCCGCAGTTTTTCCACGTCCCACTTTTTCAATGCCTGTTGTCGGTTGTATTGGACCGATATGCGAGACCTAACAACCACTTTAACCAAGTAGTGGTCAGAATCAACATTTGCTCCTCTACAGCTCCTGACATCCAATACATTTGAACAGTGCCGTCCATCTATCAAAACGTGATCAATCTGGTTTTTGGTTTGTCCATCAGGTCCATGTCCATGTCGCTTTGTGGATGTTTTTATGTTCGAAATACGTACTGCTCACAACCATGTTTCTTGATGCTGCGAAATGAACTACCCGCGTACCGTTGTCGTTAGAGTTTTCATGGAGGCTGTATTTACCAATTGTGGGACGATAGAAAACTTCGCGACCTATCTTGGCATTCAGATCTCCAAGCAAAATCTTAATGTCACGTTTCGGCGCTCCATCATATATCTCCACCAGTTTCTCGTAAAATAGCTCCTTCGCTTCGTTGTCTTTTTCCTCCGTGGGTGCGTAGGCGTTAATAAGAGTATAGTTGAAAAATTTTCCTCTTATCCGTAGAGAGCACAATCGCTCGTCAACAGAATTGAAACAAATTCACCGCGTTTCTAGCTGTGCCGTGAACCATGAAACCTGTTCCATACTCTCTTGGACCGTCATTACTTTTTCCACTGTAGTAGAACTCATAGTCTCCACTGATCATGGTGTCCTTTCCAGGCCATCTCGTTTCTTGCACTGTCGTGATGTCAATTTTTGCCGCTCTTAGCGCACTTGTGAGAGATCTCAATCCTCCTGGCCGCAACAAAGATCTTACATTCCATGTTCCTAGTTTTAAATCATTGTCCTTTTTCCGTTGCTTGAGTCGTTGCCGTTTATCCTGTCCGACCCGAGGCTGTGTTGTAGAATTCATAACAAATCTGGTTTTCCGGTGTCTGGGAGTTAGCCAAGCGCCCAACCTACTTCCGTTTACTTCCACATTAGCCCCAGAAAATTCAGACACATTGGAAAAATTGAGACAAAAACGTCCGTCACCCAAAAGAATTCTGAACATCCCTGAAGCGCCTAGAGAAAAAGACGATCATTTGATTGTTACTGAGAAAGATGTGGTGAAAAATATTAACAATTTCCCGAACGGTTCGGCATCCGGCATAGATGGAATATCCCCTACACATCTAAAGGATTTAACTGCACCACAAACCGTGGAAGCGAGCATGAAACTCATCCAATCGATTACCAGGTTGTCAAATTTTATGCTTTCCGGTATAGCTCCAAATGAACTAAGCACAATCATGTACGGTGCGACATTATGTGCTCTCATCAAAGAGGAAGGAGGCATTAGACCGATTGCGGTGGGTAACACACTCCGTCGATTAACAGCGAAAAAGGCAAGTGCTTCAGTGCGAACGGAGAGTGCATCAAAATTTGCTCCTCGCCAAGTCGGGTTCGGAACAAAAGGGGGGTGCGAAGCAGCGGCTCAGGCAGCACGAACGTTTATTAAGCGCAACAAAAATCGAAACGTCGTCGCCCTGAAAATAGATTTTCGGAACGCATTCAACGAACTCGACCGGGATAGGTTCCTCGAAGAAATGCAGGTGAATTGTCCAAAAATTTGTCCGTTTTTGTGGCGATGTTATGATGTATCAACACTACTTTTCTACGGAGAAAACACAATTTTGTCATCAAATGGAGCCCAACAGGGTGATCCTTGCAGTCCACTAGTTTTTTGCTCTGCGATTCAAGCAGTGGTAGAGAGTCTCTTTTCAGAGTTCGTAGTGTTTTACCTAGACGATGGAACAATATCAGGAAGTTATGACAGTGCCCTCAAGGATTTCAAAACAGTCATTTATGAATGCGGAAAATTCGGGTTGGAAATAAACCCAATTAAGTGTGAGCTCTACTTCAGCGGTCAAGTTCACTCAGAAATTGAGAAACATTTCAACGACATTTCGCCAGGGATAATTATCGTAAACGAATTAACTCTCCTGGGAGCACCAATCACAGGTAACACTTTCGTTATGGTATTCAACAAAAAACTGCGTCAACTAAAGACATTATTTGAAAGACTGACGACAGATTTGGACAATTACTATCTGCTTAAAAACTGTTTGTCGGTGCCAAAACTCGTGTTCCTGTTGAGGACATCACCAACTTAGAATCACAAGTCATTGCTGGAAGAAGTGGATGAAGCAATAAAATCAACGTTAGAAACCATCACGAATTCGAAGCTAAGTCACGAACAATGGATTCTGTCAACATTACCAGTACGTAACGGTGGACTTGGAGTACGGAGATCGCAAGATTTAGCCCTGCCTGCTTCTTTAACATCGGTTAATGGATTATATTCAACGATTGGCATCATGTTAAACCTACCTTCACTGAAAATTGAAGAAATATCCCATTATGAAGATAGTACGATCGCGTGGCAAAGACTTAATCCCGGAATGATTAAACCCAAAGTTCCAGAATAACAAAAAAGTTGGGACTCCATCCAAATAAATCGCACTGGATCAACTGAAATTCTACGACAAAGGTGACAAAGCCAGATTCTTAGCGATTCAAAAGCCGGAGTCGTGTGCTTGGCTTCACGCTCTACCATCAAGAGCAATCGGTACGCTTCTAGACAATAATTCCTTTCGAATCATGGTGGGGCTCCGATTAGGCATTGACATATGTGCGCCTCATGAATGTGTTTGTGGCGCTATTGTGGACAGTAAAGGAAGACATGGCCTCAAATGCAAAAAAGTGCAGGGAGATGGTCTAGACATGCAGAACTCAACCTTATCATCAAGAGAGCTTTAGCGACAGCAAACATTCCAGCGAGACTAGAAAAGCCAGGGCTATTCAGAGAGGACGGGAAAAAGGTCGATGGGATGAGTTTGACTCCGTGGCACAGAGGGCAAATCCTTGTGTGGGATTCCACTTGCACCGACACAATTGCACCCAGCAATCTGAAATATAGCACGAAAGTGGCGGGAGGTGCAGCAATCGAAAAAGCAAAGCGGAAAATTTCTAAATACAAGAACTTAATTGAACGAAATTTCCTATTTGTACCGTTCGCCATCGAAGCGATGGGGCCATGGGCACCAGAAGCAAAGGGGAAACGCAGCGGCTGTAATGGAGTGTTTCCAACTATCAGAAAACTTAGAGGAAGTGTTTTATCTGTGACGATTATTTAATTTTGTAATTTAATTGTTAATTGCCATTTCTGTAAGTAATGTTCGAATGCAGTAAATAAAATGAAGTATTTTATAGTGAATTAAGTGATATGTGAGCTTCTTACCAGTAAAATTTGGATTGCTTGACATTTCGTGAATATCATCACTAAAATTGATATACTTTGACAGAAGCCGATTTCGCCTAAAATTTCTATTATTCGTAAATCAATTGAATCAGGCGATCATAAAATGAAGGAACAAGTAAGAAGAAATAATGCAATGGCAAGGGTTTGAGGTTTGACACACAAATACAAATATGTTATGATTACCAGTTCAATTTTATTCACGGACTGTACACATCATTTTTTTTTTGCTGCCTTGATCAGTCTTTAGCAGTTTCACACACGTCTAGTCTGACAGTGCGGCAATGTGACCTCTTTTAATTATCTCGGTCCGATGGACTAATTTACTTCTCATTCAGGGGAGAGGCCGTGCGAGACATGTAGGGCTTCTTTCCTGAGAAGAAATACTTTAGAAATATACTAGGTATATGAGCTTTATTAGTCCGTCACGGAGCTGACTATATTCGATCATGTACGAATGAGGTTGTCATTATATTATAATCTACGTGTGATAAGGTGCTCAAGTACATAAATTACGACTATTCTTACCTATTTTATTCACGGACTGTACACAGAACCAGTTTTCTCCTTACTTTGATACAAGCTGCAATCGTTTTGTTGGTTTTTGAAAAAATTAACGCCTTGAGTGCTGCATCGGCTTATTTCTAAGTATTTTATAGTGAATTGAGTCATGAAATGTTTGAGCTGCAAACCAATAAAATTTGGATTGTTTGACATTTCGTGAATATCATCATTAAAATTGATATACTTTGACAGAAGCCGATTTCACCTAAATAAATTGAATCAGGCGATCATAAAATGAAGGAACAAGTAAGAAGAAATAATGCAATGGCAGGTAAATAGCCTCAATACACTGACAACACACACTCTACGGGGAACAGCCGCCGAGTCGATTTTTTTCTCAATTGTTTTTTGTCAGGTTGGTTTAACTTCTTTTTTAGGTGGCGCGCAATATATTTTGAATCAAAAAAAAAGGTTGCGAATGTTAAT
>CM055404.1:74836769-74850584 GCA_029228625.1 Pseudolycoriella hygida
AAATTTTTAATACAATTGCGATCTTCCGTGCGTAAAGATGTATGCGTTTTTATTTCGGACTGTTGATCTAAGACAATTCTACATGCTGCACTATGCTTTTGCTACAACTACGAAAAATGTCTAAAATCAAGAGTTCGCACAAAGAGACAAACACAAATGCTGCGACATAGAGTGTACTATAATTTACTCACCTGTGTCACATGGTTGATGTGTTTGTAAGCAACTTTGATGTGAAATCGATGTGCCACTTCCATCATACGAATACGACGCAATTTCTGACAATGAGACAATCAGACTTTAACATTCGAGAGTTTTTTTCAAATTTTTAATACAATTGCGATCTTCCGTGCGTAAAGATGTATGCGTTTTTATTTCGGACTGTTGATCTAAGACAATTCTACATGCTGCACTATGCTTTTGCTACAACAAGGAAAACTGTCTAAAATCAAGAGTTCGCACAAAGAGACAAACACAAATGCTGCGACAAAGAGTGTACAATAATTTACTGACCTGTGTCAGATGGTTGATGTGTTTGTAAGCAACTTTGATGTGAAATCGATGTGCCACTTCCATCATACGAATAAGGCGCATTTTCTGACAATGAGACAATCAGACTTTAACATTCGAGAGTTTTTTTCAAATTTTTAATACAATTGCGATTTTCTGCGCGTAAAGTTGTGTGCGTTTTTATTTCGGACTGTTGATCTAAGACAATTCTATATGCTGCATTATGATTTTGCTATAACAAGGAAAACTGTCTTAAATCAAGAGATCGCCCAAAGGGACAAACACAAATGCTGCGAGAGAGAGTGTAATATAGCTTACTCACCCGTGTGAGTTGGTTGATGGGTTTGGGTCGCACTAAAAACACACACACAAATACTGCGAGAATGACAATACTGTGATTGTGCTCACCTGTGTGA
Source organism: Pseudolycoriella hygida (assembly GCA_029228625.1). NCBI lineage: Eukaryota > Metazoa > Arthropoda > Insecta > Diptera > Sciaridae > Pseudolycoriella > Pseudolycoriella hygida. The sequence continues at coordinate 74,837,693 of CM055404.1, forward strand.
GTTTGCTGATGGGTTTGTATGCTACTTTGCTGAAAAGTCGACCTGCCACGACCATCACACGAATACGGCGTCCCTCCTCGGGCCTCGGCAAGATTGACCTGTGCGACTGGTTGGTCTTGGTCGCGGTCAATGTTAGGTATATCTTCTGATTGCATTTGTTCTAACGGTCTGAGTTCAATAACGTAAATTTATTTGTTACAATTGAAATGCAAATTATATGAAAGGTTTCTTACGCGTGAATGAACATGTGTAGGGAATTATGTGGCAAATTCTGCAAAAAGAAAAAAAAAACTTTTCACTAGAGGATAAGCAACGCCTAGAATTTTTTTGTATAGAAAAACGATGGATTTTTCCAGTAAAATTAAAGACCGATGCTATTCGACACCGCTGGTGCTATTTGACACCGGGTCCGCACAAAAACAGAACAATTTGACGAAACACCAACGAAATTAGTTAATATTTGTACATAATAAAGTATAGTGTATATTGCGCCTATTTAAGAACAGAGCTTTGCCGGATGCAGTGATAGAGATTCACCACAGTTCCATCTCGTAAATTGTACTCAGTGTAAGAGCTGTTTGATGGTATAGCTCTTAATTCTGTGACCTACTTGGGCCAACAGTTCAGCCCTTAAACTGTACCTGGCAAGAGATATTTTATAGTACAGCCCCTAATTCTTGACCTATTTAGGACCACAGCTCAGCCGGATGAGGTGGTAGCGGAAACGTTTCTTCGGTCAAATCTTCCATCTCACTAAACTTTGAAATTCCTAGCTAATTAAAGCTCCATCTCTTAAAGTGTGCAGTGTAAGAGCTATATGGACCTTAATTTTTTCTTCTATTTAGGGCCGGATGACGTGCTATCGAAAAAATTTCTTTATAGAAATCGTTAGTCTCACCAAATTCTGAGACTCTTCCTAAGTCATCAAAGCTATGTATCTTAAATAGTACTGTGTAATAACGATTCCGTTATACGGCACTTACGTGCTAGACCTATTTAAGGTCGCAACTTAGCCAGCAGAAGTCCTAACTTCGGGATGGATAAAATTCAAAACCGAAGAAAAAGAAGGTGGGCAGCTAATTACATTTGGAATGCCCGAGGACCATCTCGATCAATGGAAGCAAACGAGTGCACTGCTTTCTGTGGTACGAAGATGCTCAATTTTAGAATAAAGCGGAGCAAACCGTAAACAAATGACACCTAATTCGAAAAAGCGAAATCGGCTCTGCATTTGGATATTGCAGAGCAACCTACAGCACTGTAAAGATCCATCAACAATGTTCAATTGATTCAACATCTTTCAACAGGTAAGTCTGATATAGCACTCATCCAAGAGCCGTACGCCTATGGCAATAAGGTGAAAGGTTTGCCAAACTCTTTAGGAACAGTTTTCACTGGAACTAGAGTAAGCAATCCTAGAACATGTATCTTTGTAAACAAGAAATTTAACTCTATTTTAGTACCGGAGCTCAGCAACCGGGATTTAACCGTCATCTATCTGGAAAGGAAAGTAAAGGGAGCTGACCGTCCGCTTTTGGTAGCCTCAGCATACCTACCGTACGACCATCCAGAAAGAAAAGAACTTTGTACAGCAGAAGTGAAAAAGTTAATAAATCATTGTAAAGCTGAAAATATATCTCTAATCATTGGCTGCGACGCGAACGCACACCACGTTGTATGGGGTAGCACCGACGTTAATGATAGAGGTGAGTCCCTTTTAGAATATGTGAGCTCGACCGAGCTCAATATTCCAAAATAGAGGAAACACTCCGACGTTTGTCAGCTGAAACGAGCGACCAGATTTCTGGTTGGCGCGTATCGCCACAATGGACAGCCTCAGATCATAAGTTGCTCATCATAAGTTGCTCATCATAAGTAAGCGAAACGGAAAAAGTGCGATTTAGATTGGCAAAACTATAAGCTAGCTCGCAATGAATTTAAGAGTACGCTGAGAGCCGCGAAGAGGAGGTCATGGCTCAAGTTTATTGACGAAGTCAAAAACCTGAAAGCTATAGCCAAACTCAGCAAGGCCTTAGCGAAGGACCCGATTTACCCAGAAATGTTGAAGAAAGAGGACGGGAAATACACTAAATCTAACGATAGTAGAAGTTCTCTTACAAGCTCATTTTCCTGGAGTAAAGCCAGCCGAAACAATCGAACCGCAACCAATTCGAACGCCGAACGCAATCGACTGGAAATTGGCGAAAATGATTGTCACGAGCAAGAGGCTTGAATGGGCCATAAACTCGTTCAAGCCATATAAGTCGCCCGGAAAGGACGATATTTACCCAATAGTGATGCAAAAAGCTTTAAGTTTTGTAATGAAACCACTAAAGAGCATTCAGAATCTTGGAGAGAGGTTTTAGTCAAGTTTATACCGAAGCTAGGTCGTGCTACGTATGACGAAGCGAGTTCGTATAGACCGATAAGCCTCACATCTTTCGTGCTAAAAACACTGGAAAGAATATGCGATAGACACGTGCGAGACGTCATTTTGAAGTCAAAGCTGTTACATGGGAACCAACATGCCTATCAGTCAGGCAAATCCGTAGACTCAGCTCTCCATCAGGTGGTTTTTAATGTAGAAAGATCGATGGAATTCGATGAGAAGACTCTGGCAACTTTTTTGGACTTAGAAGGAGCTTTTAACAAAATTACTTTTAGGGCCATCAACGCGGCTATGAGAAGGTTTGGTGTGGAGAGGACACTGACAAGGTGGATTATGGTCATGTAAGGTAACCGAATATTGTCGATAGACTTGTTCGGTGCCAACACGAGGGGTTTAGTTGACAGAGGATGCCCGCAAGGCGGCGTCTTACCGCCGATTCTCTGGAATATGACAGTAGACAGCTTGCCAACGAAGCTGAACGAATCATGATATTTAGCGGTTGGCTTTGCAGACAATATCGCAATTTTGATCTCGGGACCTTACGAGGAAGTTTTATGTTCACTGATGGACGAAGCATTTCGGATCGTAGAAGAGTGGTGTATAGCATCAGGGCTGTCTGTAAATCCAGAAAAAACCGGGCTTATCCTTTTTACGAAGAAGCGGGAATTAGTTCCACTACGAATGCCAGTACTTTTCGGGACTGTCCTTAAGCTGACAGACAAAGTGAAATACCTTGGAGTCGTTTTGGATAGGAAGTTAGACTGGAAAGAGCACGTGGAAGAGAGGACCAGAAAAGCTCTGAGGATTTTCTGGACGTGTCGCACTACGTTTGGCAAAAAGTGGGGTCTCAGGCCATCCGTTCTGTATTGGATGTATAGAGCCGTAGTGAGGCCTATACTGACTTACGGATGTATGGTATGTGCAAAACGGGCAGAACTAGGCGCTACGCGAAAAAAAGTCGATAGTATCCAGCGACTAGCGTGTCTGAGCATAACTGTATTGATGACAGCGGCGATGGAAATACTACTCTCATTACCACCGCTAGACCTGTTTTTAAAACAGGAAGCTGAAATGATAGTGTACAGGCTGTACAAAGGAAGAAATTGGATTGCGGAGGATCGAAATTTCGGTCACGCGAGTGTTCTCGCACGACTCAGAGAAGAGTTTAGCGAAGTAGATATGCCAGAAGACTCAATGCGAGCACGTTTCTGCTTCGAAAGGAGTTTTGAAACGTGCCGGCCAGCGAGATCTGAATGGGAAATCGGAACGCCTCCAATAAAAGCAGACGTCGTGATCTACACAGACGGATCGAAGACAGATGAAGGAACTGGTGCAGGCGTGCACTCAGCAGACTTGGATTACGATGTATCCATAGCTCTGGGTTCATACACCACCGTCTTTCAGTCGGAGATAATTGCTATCTGTGAAAGTTCGGATATGATGCAACGAGATGGCGTCAGAAATAAGAGAATTGCGATTTGTTCTGACAGTGAATCGTCTGTCGAGGCACTGTCATCAGTCAAGATTTCGTCGAAGTTGGTTCATCAGTGCTTTGTTTGAAGCGCTGGAAACTCTGTCAAGAGACAACGAAGTCATATTGACATGGGTACAAGGGCACACAGGGGTACAAGGAAACGATAGAGCTGACTAGTTGGCCAGAGAGGGAATACGAAGTTTCTGTTGAGCCTCAGCAGGAGAGAATTGAGGAAACTAGTTGGGATCTTAACAGGTCACAACAGTTTGAACTACCACCTCGGCAAGATGGGAATGACTGCAGACCCGACTTGCAGAAGCTGTGGCTTAGAGCCAGAAACGGCAAGGCATTTCATATGCACTTGTCCGGCTTTGAAGGATCTCAGAACGAAGTCTTAGGAGACTTCTATCTGACTCCCGAGGAACAGTTGAAGCTGAAGATAGCTGACGTGCTTTCTTTTATCACGAAAAGCAAGCGGCTAGCAGAGCAGAAGGAGGTATTTAGAGCTTTGAAAGAATGAAAATGCAGTGCAATAGGCCCAACAAGGATGGTCTTCGTGCTTTAATTCAGAACGTGATTGACGTAGATAGACGCTTAACTTTGCTCACTAGTATTTAAGCATGTATTATTGTTAATGAACAAACTGAATTATGTTTTCAAATAAAACCAACCAACCAGGACCGGACTAGCTAACCAACGGCCGGTCGGGCGAGCTTTCAACCGGCATGTTAAATTAATTTCTGGCGGCCCGAGCATATAATTTGCAGGAAGAAAGCAAACGATCGACCCACTATCGCCAGCCCGGGCCAGGTTCTAACGAAAAAGTTTGTTCAAGGAAGTTATTCGCTACAAAATACACTGAAACGTTTTCTGTTCCACCAAAGCCCCAAAGTCTCAAGCTGTAGTGTCAGAAGAGGATTAAGTGGTAGAGCCCGTGTTTGGACCATAACCATCTAAAATTGGCGCGAAAATAGTCCTTGATCTTAACAGTAAAAATCTTTACGTGTTGAAGCTATGTAAATGCGCATTTTACATGAGCGAAGCGAACGTAACGAAACGGTACGTAAGTGCTTCCAAATTTTTATTTTGACGAGTGGGAATACAGGCCTGCCCTTCGGGTACTATTAACGTGTACCCACTTGGTAAGTTGATATAAACGGTGTGCGATGCGATAGGTAAATGGCTCATAACGTACGTGTATTCAGAGTAGTCGGAAACGAATGTACTGCCTATGACACAACTCAATTCTCGGCAAAACATTCGTCCAATAAAGCCGCCTATAAGTTTTCAATAAAGATGAGAAACTCGAACTAAATCTCGATACTAAACAAAAATTAAACCGACAACTAAAGTCATTTCATCGAAACATTAATGAATTGGCACGCAGCAACTTCGATTCGTTTGTTACAATGTTATTTAGAGTGAAAATAAAAAAAAATGATGTTTCAACCTAATTGTGCACTTTTTGCAATGAAAAAAGGTATCTTGAGACCTGTGGCTAGAGAAAACCCTTATGTGACGAAACAGGACCATTGAATGAATCTATATACAAGACATGCTGAAAAAAGCCCAAAAAGAGATTTGTTGCTGATAGATTTTACGTTGAGTTTTTTTGCGTTTGACTCAAAGGATGACTATATTAGGAGAACGTTGAGAATGTATTTGTAAACCAAAAGATATTTGAGATGAGAAAAGTCAAACAGTTTGAATTTAGAAGCAGCTACGATTCTCATCTAATGAATATTATGAAATTCTTTTGTAGCCTTCAACTTACCGAGTAGGTACACGTTAAAACATAGTACAGTTCATGTAGCATAAAATACTATTACCATACACATTCTTCTTCTTCTTCTTCTTCCTTAGCCTTTTATATCCACTGCTGGATGTAGGCCTCCCCCATAGATCGCCACTTTTTTCGGTCCATTGCCACTTGCTGCCACGTCGTGCCTGCCGTTCTTTTGATATCGTTGGTCCATCTTTCCGGTGGACGTCCCATCGGTCGTTTCGTTGGTGGCCGCCATTGCATTATAGTTTTCGTTCATCGATCGTCGGTCATTCTGGCAATATGACCAGCCCAATTCCACTTGAGCGACGCTATTCGTGTCATGACATCGATGACTCTTGTTTGTCGCCGGATCCACTCATTTGTCATTTTGTCCCTGAGTGTGATTCCTAGCATTGCCCTTTTCATTGCCCTCTGTGCAACTCTCAATTTGTTCGCTGATGCTTTGGTGATCGTGAGAGTCTCGGCTCCGTATGTCAGGACCGGCAGCACACACATATCGAACACTTTCCTCTTCAGACTGTTGCTCATGTTGTTCTTGAAGATGTACCGTAACTTGCCGAACGCCGCCAAACCGAGACCGATCCTTCTCTTTATTTCAGCCGTTTGGTTGTCGAGACCGAGCTTCATGACGTGGCCGAGATACTTGTACGAATTCACGATTTCAATTTTCTCGTCTCCGATCTTGATTGGTGTAGCACCATCGATGTTTGTCATCACTTTCGTTTTCGACATGTTCATCTTCAAACCGATTTTTTGGGCTTCCTCGTTGAGCTGCAACAGCATCGCTTCAATCTGTTCCAGAGTCGTTGATGTCAGGGCAATGTCGTCGGCGAATCGAAGGTTGTTCAGAAACTTCCCATTTATGTTGATTCCCAGTTCACTCCAATCAAGCTTTTTAAAAACCGTTTCCAGAGCTGACGTGAACAATTTCGGTGAAATGGTATCTCCTGGACGGACTCCTCTTCCAATTCGAAATTTATCGGTGGTTTTATGCAGTTTGACGCACGACGTTGCGTGCTCGTAGATATGTTTTATCATCCGGGTATATCTCGAGTCAATCCGACAATCGTCCAAGGAGTCTAAAATCGACCATAATTCGACCGAATCGAACGCTTTTTCGAAGTCTATGCAGCATATCGCGATGATGATTTTGTATTCGTTGCATTTTTCTATTAGACTTCTCATCACTTGCAAGTGGTCATTTGTGCTGAATCCGGAACGAAACCCTGCTTGTTCGATCGGCTGGTAGAAGTCAAATGGTGTGGTATGCGTAATATAGTACTCCTTATGTACCTTAGCCTCTATCCACCTACTCCTACATCCTATCCTACCCGTGGTGACACCTGTCATAGTGAGCAACCCACATGAACGATCAGGTAACCAACCCTGGTGTATTAGTGTGGGTCACTTAGCATAAGGATGAGGGGGGCTGTCTTCGGGTAGTACCTCAACGTCACGTAGAGCGAGGGCCGAAGGCAGTTAGGCGCTATCAAGATGGGATAGTACCTCAGCATGGTGGCGGATGATCTCAACAGCAAGGGACAAGGGCAGCATGCAAAGTCCGAGTCAGCAGGACTACCATCACTCACCAACCCGCACCGGCCAGCGTGGTGTTTTAACGGCTAAAACCCCCCCGAAGATGAAGAGCACAACCAGGAAAAATCGGCCCTCAGTTCCCAGCCGCTCGTTGATCCCTGACTCCGACAACGGTCAGACCAGACGACGAGCAGAGGGTGCTAAGAATCCCTGGGTTACAATAGGTTGTCACACCGGACCATACACATTACACACAAAAAAACATACAAAGTATGCTTTTATATTGGCTCTGTATGGCGCCTTCTAAGAGCTCTTCCAAGCGCCAATGGAAGCCAATAACTGACGTAGGATGTTTTCATTAACTTTGGATTCTATGAAAATTCACTTTTGTATTGAAAATGATCACTTTCTAAAGGTCAAATCTCCGGATCCATTGAACCGATTTGAATGAGTGAAAAGACACTTCGCCTTAAAATTTTCCGTAAAATCCGGGAAAAGTATTTTTCAGGTGGTACTTCGCAAGGGGGAAGTCAAAACTGAGTTGTATATATGGTTCCGCAGTCTACGAAACAAAAAAATCCTAATTTCTTGTTCGTATCGCTACCGCGCGCCCATGATAAAGAAAACACTATCCTTTGGTGCTATGTTTCCGAAACTAAGCCTTTGCTTATATTTCACACTCTACATTTTTGCTTCAACTGCGAATTAATTCTTTGCGTCTTCATATCAAAATCTATATCACATCCACTAAATTACAATGCCAATGCTTAGCCCAGCCTACAACAATTAATCCGTGACACAAGCAAAAGAAGCAAATTCTTAATCACAAACAGAAAGGCTCCGTTTACATTCTTAAACAGCTGCTCAGGGGATGATGGAAATGTATGGTATGATGTGCATGAAATTGGGTCATGTTCTTCAAATACAGACCAGTTCAAAACTGATCGATTCACGTCTCAGACATCATACCAAACGAATTTAATTTTGTATTTCTTACCTCATCCATCTTAAAATAAAAATGAAAAACTCCTCAGTCGCTGCCGGTGAACACTTGATTACAATACAAGACGCGTATGCTTATGTTAGGTAACAAAACAAATTGAGTACCGCAACTGCCACATGACTTCACAAAATAAAGTAGGCATAAATGTCGTACTAGATCCGCCCGACGGTTAGCGAAATGGAGTGACTATTTGCCCGCGAATATCGCACCCCGATTTTTTAGACATCTCAACTGTAACAGCACATCTGCAGAAAATAAGGATGCCCAATTGGAAGAAGGACCAATTCAATAAAAGTGCTCTTTGAAGCATTGGGTAGCAGACTTTTGTTAAAAGTTAACTGAATCTTGTTAGAGGAAGTATGCGACAAATTTCGGAATTGTTTCTTGCCTCGTTTTTGAGTTCAAATAAGAGAAATCTGCAAAAAAATGTTGTTCGTCTGTCTGTCTGTCAGCCGGACCGGCTATCCGAAGGTACGGCCGAACGTGGTAAATTTTTGACAGGGTTTTATTAAGCGAAAAATGACGCAGCCAGTAAAAAAACGATCTTTTCCACAACAAATTACATTAAATAAAATTCCTCTACTCTACTTTTCCCTAATGTTGCCAAGATGCATGCTGCATTGCCTCTTTGAATTTATTTAAAGTTCGGTGAAACGTTTTTGCTCATGCTATGCCGCTGTCCAAAAAAATGTTTTTATAATGTTGTTGAGGAGGATATTTTTGCTAATGCAAGTGAGGGTTTTACGACCAGCCTCAACTCAGCTTATCTCTTCTTTATCCCCACTGGCTCGACAGGAGGAAGAAACCTACTATAAAATAACGATTCAAGAGGAAGTACGTTATAACGCGAGTCATTTCCTCTTCACACTTTACAATTTGTTCGATAAATTTTATAGGTTCAAGATACCAAAATATAATAATAGATAGCAACTCATGACCTCTTTCTTTCCTATCGAATTTACATGCAATGTAACGATAAAGAGCGGATACGTGGCAACACGTTCATTTGTTCCCGTTATCGTGTTTTCCAATGTTGATGCTTGTGAATGCGATTCTGACCATCGGGGCAGCAAGAATGATTTTTGCTCAAAGGGTTTGTGTAGTCTCTCGCTCTGCTATTCGGACTGTTTATGCTTCTCGAGGATCCAAAATGCTGGTGATATGAATGTAACTCGTTCTTTGATATTACCGCTAATAATACTAAAATCGAAGTGGGCAGAATACTTTCTTTGCCGCAAAATTACTCCACTTCCCCCTTATACCACTTCCCCCATATTCCATGCAACGTTCCCCGTATTCCACTTCCCCCGTATTCCACGTTCACCGCATTCCAAGTTCCCCGTATTCCAAGTTCACCGCATTCTATTTCGCCGTATTCCACTTCCCCCGTATTCAACGTTCACCGTTTTCCACTTCCACCGTAATCAACGTTCACCGTTTTCCACTTCCACCGTATTCAACGTTCACCGTTTTCCACTTCCACCGTATTCCACTTCCCCCGTATTCCACTTCCCCCGTATTCAACGTTCACGGTTTTCCACTTCCACCGTATTCCACTTTCCCCGTATTCCACGTTTACCGTATGCAAAGTTCACCGTATTCAACTTTCCCCGTATTCCAAGCTCCCCGTATTCCAAGTTGCCCGTATTCCACGTTCACCGTATTGAACGTTCCCCGTATTCCACTTCCCCCGTATTCAACGTTCCCCGTATTCCACTTCCCCCGTATTCAACGTTCACCGTATTCCAAGTTCCCCGTATGCAACGTTCCCCGTATTCCACTTCCCCCGTATTCCACTTCCCCCATATTCAACGTTCACTGTATTCCACCTACCCCGTATTCAACGTTCCCCGTATTTCAAGTTCCCCGTATTCAGCGTTGCACTTGCTACGTATTCTACTCTGACACTTCCCCGACTAAATCTCTAAGACGACATCTTGACTGACTTTTGGCCGATTTTCAATTTTGACCCGTTTTTTACCCATAACTCCCATATTTCAGAACAATGTCTCACCCGGAACATGTTTTCTTGACGTTTTAGACCATCCCCGACAACATATCAAAAATTAATTTTTCAGTAATTTTCGGGCAGCGCCTAGGGGCTACGCAGGCTTTATCATTTTCGCTTTAACATTAACGGGTAGCTTACGTAGTCGAAACCCCCGCCCCTAGGGGCTACGCAGTCTTTATCATTTTCGCTTGTTATCTATTCAGAGAGCCACAGCAAATAATTTTTCGTTTTAAATAATGATGCGTAATGTTGAAGGTCGTTATATCACTTCGTTGATATTACCGCAAATAATACTAAAATCCAAATTGGCAAAAACACTTCTTTGTCGCAAAATTACTCCACTTCCCCCGTATTCCACTTCCCCCGTATTCCACGTTCACCGTATGCAACGTTCATCGTATTCAACTTTCCCCGTATGCAACGTTCACCGTAATCAACGTGCACCGTATTGCAAGTTCCCCGTATTCCACGTTCCCTGTATTCCACTTCCCCCTAATTCCACCTCTCCCGTATTCCACGTTCACCGTATGCAACGTTCCCCGTATTTAATTTAATTTTCCCCGTAATGAACTTTCCCCGTATTCCACGTTCCCCGTATTCCACTTCCACCGTATTCCACTTCCCCCGTATTCCACTTCCCCCGTATTCAACGCTCACCGTATTCCACTTCCCCCGTATTCCACGTTCACCATATGCAAAGTTCACCGTATTCAACTTTCCCCGTATTCCGAGTTCCCCGTATTCCAAGTTCCCCGTATTCCAAGTTATTCCAAGTTCCCCGTATGCCCAGTTCCCCGTATTCAAGTTCTCGGTCCCCTTCAACCCCTGTTCCAACGAATCACCGTTGCAACGTTCCCGTATTCACCTGTCCCCGTATGCCAAGTTCCCGTATTCCCCACTTTCCCTGTATGTCCCACGTGCACCGTATGCAAAGTATCACCGTATTCACAATTCACCGTATTCCACTTCCCCCGTATTCCACGTTCACCGTATTGAACGTTCCCCGTATTGAACGTTCCCCGTATTCCACTTCCCCCGTATTCAACGTTCACCGTATTCCAAGTACCCGTATTCCATGTTCACCGTATGCAACGTTCCCCGTATTCAACCTCCCCCTGTATTCCACTTCCCCCATACTCACCGTTCACCGTATTCCACTTACCCCGTATTCAACGTTCCCCGTATTTCAAGTTCCCCGTATTCAGCGTTGCACTTGCTACGTATTTTACTCTGACACTTCCCCGACCAAATCTCTAAGACGACATCTTGACTGACTTTTGGCCGATTTTCAATTATGACCCGCTTTTTACCCATAACTCCCTTATTTTAGGACAATATCCCACCCCGGAACATGACGTTTTAGACCATCCCCAACAATATATCAAAAATTAATTTTTCAGTAATTTTCGGGCAGCGGAGCAAATTTTTGTCCATTTTTGCCTCCTTTGACCGGCCCTGGACACCGAACCGCTCAACCGATTTCCTTCAACCCAATTCCGCTACCCTCACACCTTCATTTGACACCTCACTGGCCTCATTCCGGCAACTACCAGCCGGGATATTGGTTAATAAGTGCTCCAGCTCTGGACAAAATCGCCAAAGAACGACCTATAACTTGGGAATGTGAATTTTTTTCACCCAACATTGTTCAGTAATTTTGTTGCCCCAAGCCTCCACTATCGATTGGATTTCAAAATTTATCTCTACTTTGTCCAAGAGCAAAAGTTCCCTACAACAAAGAAAGGAAACCCCAAAATTTTAACAGTTTTCGCTGCCTAGCTTCTCCGCATGAAGTCGGATCAAAAAGTTTTCTTCTACAAAGTTGTAGGCAATCAAAAACTCTAAGACTTCGCTCTCCCGACCAAATCTCTAAGACGACATCTTCACTAACTTTTAGCCGATTTTCAATTTTGACCCTTTCTTGACCCATAACTCCCTTATTTCAGAACAATATCAGAATAATATCCCACCCCAAAACATGTTTTCTCGACGTTTTGCACCATACCCGACAACATATCAAAAAGTATTTTTTTTTTCTTCGCCAGTGTAAACGCAATTAAACGCAAAAATAACGGGATCGTGACAGACAGACGAATATATATACACATAAATAAATATAAAAACAGACGGACATTAGAGGTTTATAATTAGTAATTTTGCTTATATTCGCAGATGATGATATACAACTTACAGCCACTTCAAAGTTACGTTGAACACTATTATGAAATTAATGACTTTTAAAAGTCAAAGGGAATGGGATGTGTTCACCAAACGGGCGCCAATTTGAATTCACATAGAACACGCGTGCGTTCGATGCAGGGGGATGCGGGAATCGTTAATAATTTTCATTTTTTGTTAATATAATCAATCTGCGACGAAAGCACATATGAGCAAGTTGTAAATGTAACGCGTGTTATGTTGTGAAAGTTTAATTTTCTAAACATCGGACACTTTATTAAAAGTCATAAAATTCGAAGGATTTTTTAAAAAAATATTGTCGTTTTCTATGCCTGGCATGAGATTCGCTTACATTCGGCGGCTGGTATCTATGGTGTGGTCATATTTATAGTTGAATTTGTTTTTCGTTGTTAAAATAACAAAACCGAGGGGTAACCGACTTCAAAAAAATCCCTAAAAAATCCCAAAAAATCACAAAAAATCTCAAAAAATCCCAAAAAACCTCAAAACATCCC
>CM055404.1:74854466-74867880 GCA_029228625.1 Pseudolycoriella hygida
CAAAGGCAAAGTTGTAGGGAATTAAATTTGAGCGAACACGTGTTTCAGGGTTTTAGGGAAATATGGTCCAATCCTGGTATATGGCCACTTCCCTAATTGGGCAGGATGACCCAGATCTCCAGAACTACGAGACTTAGAAAGTTGCTTCCAAGAACAAAGTTGTAGATAATAAAATTTTAGATAACACGTTTTTCTGGGTTTTAGGGAAAAACGACTTAGTCCTTGGATATAAGCTTTTCTAGATATGAATGGTGTAAGACGTACTTCGGTAGGGCCTTTGACATTACCTTGGGTAATTTCTATGGATCTTTGAAATTCTTACAGTTATAAAAGAACAGAAAACGTTGGATTGTTTGCTTATTTGTATATTTAGGTACGTTCGAGTCACTTTGCCACATCTATTCTGTTTGTCACATCTATTCTGATACGTACGAGTCTTTGGTTATGTTTACTTGAATACTTTCGAGTCTTTCCGTAACATCAACTCTATTTGCCGCATCTATTCTGATACGTACGGGTTCCCTGCATATGTTTAACCTGACCCTTGAAGCAGCTGTGCGCACCATGGACATAGATTCCAGCGGCACTATTTTCACCAGGTCTAGTCAGTTGCTAGGTTTCGCGGACGACCTGGACATACTTGGACGAAAAATGGATGTTGTTAAAGACAAGTTTATGGCCTTGGAGAGGAAAGGTACCGACACCATGAGGAAACCGTAATGATCGACACACACGCATTCAAAATGGTCAACAAATTCGTATACCTTGGTTCGGAACACTAATAACGACATCGCGGACGAAATTAAGAGACGAGTAATTCTGGGCAACCGGAGTTATTACGGCCGTCTGAAAATCTTAAAGTCCAAGTCAGTAAGCCGAAATTCAAAATGCGCATTATCTATGATCAGACCGGTAGTTACGTATGGTTCAGAGTCGTGGTGCTTGACAGAAAGACAAACAATCGCTGCACACGCTCGAAAGAAAAGTACTGCGGACAATGTTTGGACCAGTATTGGATCAAAGGCAGAACCGATGGTGCAGACGTTTCAATCATGAGCTTAGCCAGCTTTATGGAGAGCCGGACATAGTCAGAAGTTAGTTGGTTCGGTCATGTACAACGAATGGAAGATCATCGTATTCCGAAAGAAATCCTTAAAACCAGACCGGAGGGCAAGAGAGGTGCAGGGCGTCCAAAATCCAGGTGGTATGACGGAGCTCTTGCCGACTGAAAAACTGTGGGAGTATCCAGCTGGAAGACGTTAGCTGCGGATAGGTCCGGTTGGAGAAGCATGTTGTAGAAGGCCAAGACACTTAATGGGTTGTAGTGCCGGTTAGGTAAGTAAGTAAGGGAGACTATTGTTAGTCGCCTGCGGTGATGCGTATTTGTTACTACGAGATGAAGGAAAAGAGCAAATTTTTAAACTTGACTCTACTCTCTAATGACTTTTACACATCACACTTACTTACTAGTAGCTTAAATTACCTACTAAAACTTTCACAATAACAGACATGTTTTTTCGCATTTTATTCACTTCTACCTTAATTTATTATGTTAATGCAGAAATTATATCGACTATATGACTCAGAATGTAGGCCAAATTAGCGAATTCCCATTCAAACTATTTGTACCACTTGAGAATAGGTGTTCAAAGTTAACATTAGACAAAAAATGTTTAATGAAATTAATAACTGTAGCATTCATATCCTCAAACCTTGATATCAGTTCATCTTTTGGATTTTGGGTAACAGCAGACTCTACCATGCAATCTGAAAAACGATAGTGATAACGATTTTAACGAATAAAAATTATTTTGTTTAGCGTTTTACATGTCAAGCAGATACACAACACGAAGATATTGAATTTTAAACTGTTCATTGCAGTTGATGAATTGTTTCCCTTGCTTTCCAGACTCAATTAATAACTTAACAACCAACATATTTATATCCGAAAGGCGTTCAAACACCAATTTGAATGGAAAATGAAATTAGGAATGGATGGAACGAAAATTACATTTAATTCGGAACACATCGATTCGTTCCACTTTGCTCTGCTCCACAAATGCTTGGACTGCGAATATACAAGAGAGAGAAATGAAAATCTTGCACGAAGCGCATCGTTTGTATTGTTTGCATGGAATAGTAAGCGACCAATCGGGTCGTGATAGATCGTGGATTGAAGACTTAACAGAACTCTCAACAGGGGGTGATTTCCCTGTTTCGGCAATAATAAACGGACAAAGCTTACATACTGTCAGTAAAATAAACGAGCGCAGCTCACTAAAATTGTTGTTGGAACCGGGAACCAGCAGGAAAAAGCCTTATTACAGTCACGGAAAAGCTAGAAAACAGATTCTACCTTTTTAGTGTCGTTTAAATTGAACATGAACACAGGGCCGTAGCTAGGACACTGCTCTAGGAGGTGCTCAAGCACCCATGAAGAATTCAAGAGATTTTTTGAAAGAGATGTGCGATTGAAAGATGCAAAACATCAATATTGTAGTAATTGATAAATGCAGTGAAGGTAAAGGTTTTCATTGTTAGATTGGAAACATTTCGCTACCTTTCATTCCTTTTACCTGAGCCAGTGCTGATGCTAACGTTTTCAATGCCCTGTGCAATTTTTTTCTGAGCGCTACTATTGCTATATTATTCAAAACTCTTCCTATAAACATAAATTGAATTTGATATGCGCAAGTGGGAACCCCGTTGCGATATGTTAGGGTTACTTTAGTGGGTGTTCCGCAATGGTCGGTATTGGGTCCATTGTTATTCTTGGTGTATATAAATGACTTACATAGTCTTCGTACTACTGGTAGCGCTACTCTATTTGCTGACGACACAGGTTTACATAACGTTGGGGAGTCGACTGAGAAAAATGTTGTGTCTATGAATGAGGATGTCGCCCTCTTGAAGGATTTCTTCGATTGCAACAAACTATCGCTTAACGTAAAAAAAACAGTGAGTATGCACTTCCGTCGAAAGGGTAGTTCAGATGTTGATGAGGTTGTCTTGGATGATCACGCAGTTGATTCAGTCTCAGTGTTGCGCTATTTGGGACTGTTTATGGACTATGAGTTTTCGCTTAATGCTCATATCCAGAAAATGTGTAGTAAGATAGCCTCGGTGTGCGGATATCTGTGTAAGCTAAAGAACCTACTTCCCAGATCTGTCCTGTTGAATATCTATTATGCCCTAGTTCATTCACGGCTTTCGTACTTGCCAGCGGCATGGGGTACTGCAAATGTGGCCTCAATTCGCCAGTTGAGTGTACTACAGAAGAAATGCTTAAAACATGCCAACAAGTTGCCTATGCGGTTTCACACGATTGAACTTTTCCGGCATTACTGTCCTAATCTGCTCAATGTTGGGAGTTTGGTTAAGCACATCATGTGTCACTATGTGTATCAAGCATTACATGGGATCTCGCATAACAACATCAATTTTGTGAGACCCGCCCACCCCTACAATCTGCGTGATAACCAGAAGGTTAGGTTGTCTGCTGTCAAATCAGCGCTGGGTTCGAGAGCAATCTCACATGCTGGTACTAAGATTTTCAATTCACTTCCGCTGAGCATTAGGACAGCTCGTCATGGAAAGTTAAAATCGGACTTGAAACTGTGGTTGTTGGAGAGGCAGTTTCCGGCTTGTTAGGGGTGTGCCGGAACTTTGAGTCGTTTATTTGTTCGTTTTTTTCCTTTTGTTTATATTGATACCTATATGTTAGTGACATTGAGGGCTTCACAATGGTGATAATTCTGATGCAGGTAGCGATGGACACTAAGCGGGATACACTTTTTTTCATTTCCTTATCACACTCTACTGCTCCTTCAATTCGCCTCTACTTCTTGCTTCCATCTTTTTCTTTTTCTTTATTTTTTCTTCTATAATTTTTCTTCCTCTTCTCTATCGTATTACTTTTCCATCTCTATTACATAAATATCTTCGAATATTTTTCTTATTCTTTTATTTTTATTTGTAATTTCTTTTTCTTATTTTCTCTAATTTGGAAAATTTACTTTAACCTATGGATTGTCTCCTTAATAGTACGTGTACAGTGGAGAGCCAAATTTTATTTTTTGTATTTCTCGAATAGTATTTATAAATAAATCAAATCAAGAGTCGCGAGCGGAGCGAGCGAAATTTTGTTTTTTATAGAAATCTCCCAAACTCAATTCCTATTGAGCTTTTGTTTTCAGTATGATGATGTCACACCAGACGATGTTTGTAGGAATACTGGGCCCGAAAGTCTCCTCACTCACTCAGAGGTTGAGACCCCCAAGATTCAGTTTTACAAATTACATATTGTGCCTGACTAATCTTCTGTCGTTTGTCTGGAAAGGTTTATTTAAACATTTTTTATGCTTCCTTTTTCTACAATCATAAGTCCATCAAGAGTACACTAAAAATAAAAGGACCGTCAACTTTCCGTGGCTTATTGATTTAACTGTCTAAAATTGTTCAGTTAAAAATTAATATGTGGATGAGAGGATACTAGAAGAAACTTTAGATTTTTAGGACGGATGAGACAGAAAATATATAACCTAGAAGGTGGTAACGGTAAATGAAGAAATTAGACGTTCTCAAAAAACATTGGCGCTATGGTGCGCCGCAGTAAGAACAACATTTTGAGTAAGCAAGTTTCGCAAAAAAAAACATTTTTTGTGTATGCAGCGCCTCTGAATTTCCAGCGCTCTGGGCAATTGCCTAGTGTGCCCATTTGGTAGTCTCGGTACTGAGCAGAGCGTACAACTCAGTCTAATCACTAAACAAAATTAAAACATTGTTTAACAAAATTCGCATGACCAAAAAAGATAGAGATGAGCGGCTTGCTCGAAACTTCGAAAAACCCGTCCCGAACCCGAACCCGAATTGTTTTTTTCGGGTTCATGGGTTTCGGGTTTCAAAAATTTTAATCGGGTCTGGCTCGGTCCGGGCCGGGTTTGGAAACAGTTCGGGTTTCGGGTTTCAAAAAATTTTGCGGGTCGAGTTCGGTTCGGGTCGGGTTGTTGTATCATTTTATTCGGGTCCCGATCCTTTATTGACTTTTTATATTTAACAAAACTCGTCTAAATTTTATCATCTTACATTACACGAATTTTGTTTTAGTCTAAGGTCCGCGAAGAATGCAGACGTCGGGCCTTGAAATAATTTTTGTTTCGAAGTAATTTGGGTTGTGAGTTTCGAAAAACTTGAGTGTCTGGTTCGGTCCGGGTCGGGTTTTGAAACAGTTCGGGTTTCGGCTTTCGAAAAATTTTATCGGGTCGGGTTTTGAAACAGTTCGGTCCGGGTCGGGTTTCGAAAAATGGTCGACCCGCTCATCTCTAAAAAAAGTAGAAAAAAAATTACCTAATCGTCTCTTTATTTCAGTCATTTTCTGTTATGCGAGTGACTGTGATAGTTGCGCGATTAATCGCGTGCTTGTATGTTTAATCCTTGAGAGTAGTTAATAATGACTTAATAGAAAAGATAATTGTCAGTTGGATACCTTTGCACTATCGACTGCTGCACCGACTCACCGGTAGAATCGGCACGCTTCAAAAATTGATTAACTTTAGATAAAAACTAGTAAAAATTTGGTCAGTTTTGAAAATATGTCAGGGGGTGCTCGCTCAAGCACCCATCTATCTACGGCGCTGCATGAACATTTAGTTAAAATAAAAGTTTTGTAACACTTCCACCATTTAAAAATATTGACAATGTGGTCGCGAGCAAACATTCGACGTAACCAAAGCTTAAATTCAAGAAGAAGAAGAAACGGCTGCTTCGGATGTTTTGTTTTTATTGTTTTTGTCGATGTTTTTATAGCTGTCATAATGTGTTTTCCACAATTTCATGGATTTTTCATAACATTCAATTAATAATGTTCAATTTAGACGACACTAAAAAGGTAGAATCTGTTTTCTAGCTTTTTCCCGCTCCTTCCGCGCTGAAGTCGCCGCTAAAAAAATCGCTATAGCAGAGCTTATTATTCGAAATTTTGTTTTCTCAAAATTCTTAAAAAATTCCTAAAATTCTTAAAAAATTCTGAAAATTCTTAGCATTTCTAAAAAAATTCTCAAATCGTTCAGTTCAATTTGTTTTATTTCAAATAATTTTTCAACACTTTCAGTTTTCACACGCAAAAATTTAAAACTCAAAACAATCTTCGCAAAAATACACGAATGTTAAATTTTTGCAGCGTAAAAACTGAAAGTACAGAAAAATTATTTCGTCGTTGGGTCTGGCATTTGTGACGCGATTTTTTGAACACAGGGTAACGTTGTCGTCAAGGAAATGTATGCGTATTTTCAACGCAAGCGTCACCTCCACTGATATCATCAATTTTGGAAGTAGACATTAGGGGCTGCGTCACACTTTACCTTTTAAAAGGTTTTTGTTGGGATATCAGTAGTGTTGGAAGTTTTTTGTTTTTTGACCCACTTCTGCGCCTCGGCGACCCCACTTTCTATTCATCAAAATGATGCGCAAGTCAATATCTATCGATTCCGACGAAAAAAATTTTTGGCGAAAACTTTCGCCTCAATTTGGTCCAACTTTCGGCGCCTCGCCGACCCACTTTCTATTCATCAAAAGTATGGCCAAGTCTCTATCGAACTTTGCCGAAGGACCAACTCTCTATCTATTTCTAATTCAGAGATAGCAAAAATTCCAAGATGGCGTCACTTGACGGTTGCAGCCATTTTCTTAGGATAACGAAAAATTCTCCTCACCAATCGCTATAAGAGTGCCGAAACCAACTGTCTGGCTATGCTAATTCAGAAATAGCAAAAAATTCAAGATGGCGCCTTTTTGACACCCGAAAGGCCATTTTCTTTATGATCCCAAAAAATTCTCCTGATCAAACTCTATAATCGCTCGGAACAAACCAACTCTCTAGGTATTGTCACTCCGGAGCTAAAATTCGAAAACTCCGAGCACTACGTGAAAAACCATGAAATTGACCACTTTTCCACACTTTCCGACTTTTCCAGAGTTTTCCCGGAAAAGCGGCATATGAAATTTTTCATTTTGGACTGATTCTGACGTTCCCTGAAAATTTGATGCAAATCGGCTGTCTATTTCTCGAAATCGAAAATTATTAATAGAACATAGATAGATAGATAGAACATAGATATATAGAAACCGACAGATCAGAAAAAAAGTTGTCATAATAATGAGAACAATGGATTTTGGTAAGATGTATGGAAAAGTACCATCTTCAAACCTCCACATCTCAGCCAATTTTCAACCGATTTTGATGAGTGAGGGCTTGTTGGAAAGCTGCTGCGACGTAGTTTTTTTTAAATAATTTGGAGGGGAAGGGGCGAGGGGAAAAAACTCAAAACTTCGCCTATACATCGTGTCTTGTCCCAAAGTTTTTGTATGGAGGTTTTTGGGTTTGTGGACGTTTTTTTTGGGGTGTGGGGACTGCGTCACGCTCTCCGCTACCGCTCCGAGCATGATTCATACGGTGTGAGGGTGCAAAAGCTTTCAAGTGCCTTACTTTTTCAACTTTTTTCAACGTAAAACTCCAACGAATTAAAATGGGAAAAGAAAAAGGTAATTGCCCCTTAATTGGTCGCAGAAAAAAATTGAAACACGATGTTTTGCCCAGAAAAAGGGACATTTTACGGTACTTACTGTATTTACTCCCAGACAGTAAATGCGCTTTATCTAAAATTGAGAAAGAGGTCATGGAGATTTGGTTTTATGCTGGAGTTCCCACAACAACTACCGCCACAGCTGCGGTATTCTTTGAGAAGTTTCTGCAAATATTTTCGAGCTGTGGCGGTAGTTGTTGTGGGAACTCCAGCATAAAACCAAATCTCCATGACCTCTTTCTCAAAAACCCGTCCGAAGAAAAGATGTAAAAAAAGCCGTCCGAAAGTACAAAACTGACCCCCAAATGGAGAAAAATGTTCATCTCAATTTTTTCTACTACATAGGAAAAAACCATTTTTTGTCTAGGTGCGACCTTAGGACCGACCTAGGGTTTTCAGGGGAGACCTCGGACAAATACTTACATAGACAAAAATATTTCCCTCCATTTTCTCTAATACATAGTGAAAACCGTTTTGTTGTCTAGGGCAGACTTAGGACCGACCTAGGGGCATAAGGAAATGTCTCGGACACATACTTCCATATACAAAATGTTTCCCTCAATCTGCTCTGTAACATAGCAAAAAAAAACTTTTTTTGGCTAGGGCCAACCTTAGAACAGACCTGAGGCCTATTTCAGCCCTAAGCACAGGCACCGGACCCAAATTCGTTTTTGAATATAATTCGGTACTCTCAAATAGAAAAAGAATCAACAATATCAGTTAGGATTACTCCAATTAATGTAAGCAAACACGTTGGGCTCTAGTAGAAACTCAGTTTCAGGGTCCTGACTGAGTCCAAGGGTTTCTAATCAAAAACCTTTCTGCCATAAAACGGGAGACAAACCTACACCTTACGATCAAACAAAATTTGAAAATCGGAAGAGATTTACTCGAGTTAAGTACAAAAAACATGTAGAGCGCTAGCAGGGACTCGTTTTTAGTGCCCTAGCTATAAGTTTCTTCAACAAATATTAGGGCTTTCATAGACCTGTCGATTAAAAAAAACAATTATAAAAATCGGAAAAGATTTACCCGAGTTATGTACAAAAAACACATGGAGCCCTATCAAAGACTCGTTTTTAGCACCCTAGCTAAGTCCAAGGACTCAAATTTATAAAAGTAGCCAGATCTTTCAAACCTAAGCCATATGTGTTTTTGTACATAACTCAAGTAAATCTTTTTCGATTTTCATAAAATTTTTTTTTTGAAAGATCTGGGCATGTCCGACATATTATGGAAGACATTTTTATAATTTTGAGTCCTTGGACTTAGCGAGGGCACTAAAACCGAGTCTATGCTAGGGCCATACGTGTTTTTCGTACATAAAACGAGTAAATCCTTTTCGATTGTCATAATTGCTTTTTTAATCGACAGGTCTATGAAAGCCCAACAATTTGTAGAAGAAACATTTTTGAGATTGGGCCCTAGCATATAGCTAGGGCACTAAAAACGAGCTTCTGCCAGCGATCTACTTGTTTTTCGTACATAACTCGAGTAAATCTCTTCCGATTTTCAAATTTGTTCTTGATCGAAAGGTCTAGGTATGTTTCTTGTTTTATGAAAGAAACTTTTTTGATTAGAAACCCTTGGACTCAGTCAGCACCCTAAAACTGAGTTTCTACTAAGGCCCAACGTGTTTGCTTACATAAATTGGATAAATTCTAACTGATTTTGTTGATTCTTTTTCTATTTGAGAGGTAATCTCGTACCGAATACATTCAACAAGAAATTTAGGCCCGGTGTTTGTGCTTACGGCTCAAGTGGGCCTCAGGTCGGTACTAAGGTCGGCCCTAACAAAAAAAAATTTTGTTGTTGTTCTATGGAAGTATTCCTAAGGGCCCTAGCCCAAAAAATAGTTTTCTAGGCCATTCATAAATGACGTCCGGTTATTTTGACAATTTTCCGACCCCCTTTCTTATACACTCCCCCTCTACCTAAACGCAAGGGTCATTTATGAACTAACAAATTTTAATTTAAAATTGGTGGATGCTTCGATTGGATTTCGGTCTTTATATTTCAATTTTCTGTCGTATCCGGCTTCTTCCCAAAAAGAATTAAATGAATTAAGTGTGTCTTCTACTCTTAATGGCATACCCAATAGCGTTTCAACTTTCAATCTACTAAAGCTGTCACTCCACCATCGTTTCAATAACGTCCATCCCGCAAATAAAACGATGACTCTCTAGGTGAGAGCCTTCCATAAAATATTTCCAAAATAGTTCGTTTGTCGACAACCAAGCGAGCCTGCGAAATGAGAAGGTCTCAAAAAACGAAGAGGGAACAAATGTCCGAACAATCAGAAGATAATATTAAAACTTTCAAAATAACAGAAATGTATTTCCGCATTTTATTAATTTGTATCTTAACCAATTATGTCAAATGTAAACATTACGCTAAAAATCTCTCCCAGGAGCAAAGACATATCAGATCCTAACCCAAAAAAATCAAATCCCCAATCGTCGTCGTCGTCTAGCGAATTAAACCTTCGCATACCTTCTGAGAGTAGATCTTGAAGGTGTAGAGTCGACAAAAGCTTTTCAATGATTTGTATAAATAATTGTCTTAGATCCGCAACCATTGACATCAGTTCATCTTTGTCACTTTGGGTAACAGCAGACTTTACCATGCAATCTGAAAAACGATAGTGATGACGATTTTAACGAATAAAATTTTTTTTTTTTGTGTTTTACGTGTCAAGCAGATACACAACACAAAGAGATTGAATTTTAAATTGTTCATTGCTGTTGTGGACGAATCGTTTCCCTTGTTTTCCAGACTCAATTAACGACTTAACAACCAGCATATTTATATCCGAAAGGCGTTCAAATACCAATTTGAATGGAAAATGAAATTAGGAATGGATGAAACGAAAATTACATTTTAATTCGGAACCATTCGATGCATGCACTCACATCAATTCGTTTCACTCTGTGCTTTCGGCGCATGTTGTTCAAGGAAAATCATCATCATCAAACTTTATATTCCATTAGTAGGTACCTTTCGGAGTGAAGTCTTTTTGCCACAACACCAGATTGGTGAACTATCGTCCTTCAAGGAGATGGTTTGTTCGCCCAGAAAAAGTCGACTCTCTTCTAAATCTAATTTAATTGAATCAATAAGCCTTCTCCTTGGTCTACCCCTTGGCATAGCACCCGGTACCTGTGCATCCAAGATCATTTTCGTTAGCCTGTTACTACCCACACTTTGAACGTACCCGAACCAGCGCAGACGACTAGCCCTTGTCGCCCTCTTCGACTGACGAAATCCCTAAATTTTCTCTAATGTCGTCATTCTTTATATGATTATCCCACTGCTCGTTCCTATTAAGGTTCGCTATGCTTCTAAGAATCCTCATATCAGAAATTTCCAGGTCATGCACGAGACATCCGCAGTTCACCCAACTCTTACTACCAATCAGAATTATCGGTCTGAAAATTGACCTCTGGACGTTTCGCTTCATAATTCCCTTTTGTTGAACACGTGCGACCTCAACTGACTGGCCACCGCGATTCCTATTTTCCTCGTTTCCTCAAATTCCCTTACTAACTTGCCATCCCCTGAAAAAATGGTTACTAAGTACTTGAATTCAGAAACCTTGTTCTGCTCCTCACCATCTAAACTGCAAACTATCTTCTTTCGAGATTTGCCGACATGCGCATCTTTAGTTTCCCCACACTTATCTTCATCCCATACTCTTTCACATGCGGCATAACCCGTCCTGTAAATTCTCCGGTATTATCCGTAACAGATTCAACTCATCCGCATAGGCCACGATTTACGTTATTACCTCACCGACTCCTGCAAGTTGGCCTGCTTGATGGTTTTGTCCATGAAAATTATGAACAGAAGTTGGAAGAGACAACAACCCTGACGATCGCCGTCATTAACCCCAAAAGACTGGCTAATTTCGCCATCTTATCTTACCGCGGCCCTGTTCCTGGAGAAAATGCTCTTAATAGCTTCTACCTTGGCACTCAGTCGAATGCCTTTTCTCCAAGTCGATAAATCAAAGGTAGAAATCCCTGTTCTTTTCATAAGCTTTTCGACAGTATGTCTGAGGTTAAAATTTGATCCTGACACCCTCTCAGAGGCCTGAAACCATCGTGAATCTCATCCACTACATCTTCCACTATGTTCCTAACCCGGTCAACAAGTACACCTTACCTACCATGTCCAAGAGCGATATCCCCCTATAGTTACTACAAACCTTACGGTTGTCCTTCTGATAAATTCACCCCTTCCTGCCCTTTTTTTATAGATTTATTAGGATGGGATGGGGCATTTCTGGCTGCTAAAATACAGATCCGTTGATCCTTTGTTTTCTTCCCGTTCATCATGTAAATCTTTAAAACCTTCCGGTTCTTACCAGGAACCTGTCTAGAGCGATTGGTCCTAGGTCTAAGGGTCGAATCACATAACCACCTGTCTTGCTCCTTAGCAGGTGGAACTTCGGGCATTCACATATTACCTGGACGCCCGTTTCCTCCTTCAGGCCGCAGTCGCATTTTGGATCAGCCAAGATGGTCATTTTGGCCAAGTGCTTGTTCAACTCACAGCGACCGGTTGTGACTCCCACTTCTCTCCTAATGCCACTACAGTCCATTCTGAGAAGCTCTTCGGCCCACTTCTCGTCAGGCGCCGGGAAGAAGAGCTTCGCGTGCTTTCCTCCGGCGTACGGTATACCTTAGTCCCTGCCAAAAGGCTTTCGACAGATCCACAAAGCGGCTGCCGCTTTCTGTGCTTTGTATTTAACATGATCGATCCAGTTCAGCTTTTGGTCGACAATAACCCCCAGATACTTTACATTCGGGCTTAACTATAATTTAACTGGAATAGTCAGGTCGTCCGAATAACCCTGCGCATGAATGCCTGTCTCATTCAACCTCTTCATCAGGAAATCCACAACCATGTACGATACTTACTTACTTACTTATCAGCCTTTCTAACCCAAGCGGGTTTTGGCTGACTCTACAACGTTTCTCCATCTGGAGCGATCCTGGACCAGACTTCTCCACTGCGCAACGTCCAACTTTCGCGCGTCTTCTTCAACACCATCTAGCCATCTCTTCCGGGGTCTTCCTCTGCTTCTGTTGTTGTCGAAGTTTCGATCCATTACTTTCTTTGGCATTCGATCCTCGTCCATTCTCGCTACATGACCTGCCCATCGCAGTCTGGCAGATTTAATAGCTCCGACTAGTGTTTCGACCCCGTAGATGTCTGTCAGCTCTCTGTTTGTTCTTATCCTCCATCGTCCTTGTTCGTATAGTGGTCCACATATTGATCTTAGCACTCTCCTCTCGAAGCAGTTAAGTAGCGATTCTTGTTTGAGTGTCAAAGACCATGTTTCACAGCCGTACATTACGATGGGTCGGATCAGTGTCTTGTATAGGCGAAGTATCGTGTTTCGACTGACCAGAGAGTTTCTAAACAGATGTTTCAGTGGGTAGAACCATCTATTCCCCTGCATCAGTCTCGTCTTGATCTCTTCGTCTACGTCGTTGTCAGTGTTTATGATTGAGCCGAGGTATTTGAATGACTGGACAACTTCAAAGTTGTAATCGTCAATTGTGATGTTTTGTCCAATACGCAATCCTTGTTTTCGGTTTAGCGTAAGATTTTCGTCTTATCCTCACTGATTACCAGTCCAATCGTCTCTGCTTCCCTGTCCATTTCGACAAACATTTCCTTGATCGCGATCGTCCCTCATCCCATCAAATCGGCATCGTCGGCGAACGCAGCAACTTGTTTTGAAGACGTAAATATCGTCCCGTTCCAGTTCACTGTCATAGCTCTGATGACCTTCTCCAACGCTAGATTGAAAAGGATTGTCGATA
>CM055404.1:74877261-74891106 GCA_029228625.1 Pseudolycoriella hygida
TACGGCAGTCTGATTTCTGTATAGAAATCCTACGACAGCCTAATTCTGTGTTCCAACACGGAATTCTACGGCCGTCTGATTTCTGTACAAAAATCCTACGACAGCCTAATTTTGTGCTCAAACATGAAATTCTGCTGCTTAATGATTTCTGTTTTTTCGTAAAGAAATCCTACCACGACGGCCTAATTCTGTGTTCAAACAAAGAATTCTACGGCAGTCTGAGTCAGAGTACGGTGAAAACGGTAGTACGGGGAGAACTGTAGTACGGGAAAATGGTAAACGGGGCAACCTGTAGCACTAGGAAAACTGTAGCACGAGGAAAACAGTAGGAAGGGGGAAACGGTTTTACGGAGCAAATGGTGGTACGAGGAAAAGTTTAAAACGAGGAAAACCGTATTATAGATAGATAGATAAAGCGGTTTTGGGGGGTCCGATTTCTCGGACAGGCACCTGGATCAATGTTCCTTTGTACCAGACCCCCGTATCCTTCGTTTATTTAACCTAGAAAAGTACAAAAATCAAAACATAAAAGTTGCGGAAATACAAAATTACAAGAATACGTTAAAACAAAATCATTCAAATCCAAAAATGAATTGAACATGTTGAAACTGTTGTCGTCAGTTGTGTGATCTTGGACTGCGTCGTACATGCATTTCCATCGTCCATTTGAAAAACTTCCACTTCGCACATCACACACATTAGGTCAGTCCAGTTCGTCAAAGAGAGCAGACGTGCCTCGCATTGCTCTGAATCAAATTATTGTTATCGAATCTAAAAGAATAAATTATAAAATAAACAATCAGTCAATTTGAAGTTATAAACAACATTGTTAATTAATATATGGGACGTTTGAACAGTTACCGGCTAGAATAAAGTGGTTAAAATAAAACAAATATTGAAATAATTGATGTCTGCATGGGACAGTTATAAAAGTAGCTGCAATGGCGGAATCGCAAATCCAATTCCAAACTCCTTAAAATATAATTATTTGGATATGAGCAGACGATGGTGTAATTTTGCTATTCAAGTACTATTTATTTTGATAATAATTTAAACATTGAGAGTGGAAGTGATAGTGGAAAATTTAGCTGCAAATAAAATCAAAAGACAAAGTACCGTTACAGCATAGTTCATCAATACTAGACGTGGGTTGTGAGTATATGTTTGACCATTGTACCAATTTAGGTCTGATTCGAATAGACAAAGCTTTAAAAGTTTATAATTTATACTCTGCAAGTGTCTTCGCTAAAATACTAGTGTCTTTTATTTAAAAAAAAAAAAAGCTCATACTTGGGATTTCAACCATAAGGAGTCACCTTATAGCGCGAACGTTGACAGTGTGCACTTTACGATTTATTGGACAAAAGTGTGGCTACCACATTACTAGACAATAATAGTGGAAACATGCTAACTTGAACTCCCTGTGGTTGGTGACAGAGTCGGAGGTCCTTCTGGCTCTTCGGAAATTAAAACACATTGTTCAAGTTTATTAAACAAATAGTATTAGCCCCGATATGTCAACAAACAAGTGTTTTGATTGCAAAAAGCTCTTCACAAAGAGACTGAAAGGTGTTACTTGCTCTATATGTAGCAACATGTATCATCTTACATGTGGAAGCATTGATAATAATTTATTTTTGGCAATCGAGAACGGAGACTCAGACTGGAGATGCTCAACATGCAAGACACGCTCAGTACGACGTTCAATAGTGCTTAGTGGTCATTCCAGTCCGTCATCTCTCAAACAAGGAAAGAATAAATATGGAAACATACAATCGAATGCTAATATTGAAGAACCCACTCCTGTCGACGTGACTTTAAAAGACTCGTCAACTCCAGAAGCTACAGGAGAAGCAGAAAGAATATTGCACCTCCATTAAGTCAATATGTGATCAATTATCTACATTTGAAACACTCAATGAAACCGTAAAGAAGCAGGAAAAGCGGCTGAATAAAATTGAAAACAATAACAAATTAATGAGCTCACATATCCAGGCGCTAAGTGAGCGTTTAAATCAAGTTGAGGGCAAAACAACATCCCCCTCAATACAAATTAATGGTGTACCACTGCGGCAAAATGAAAACCTATCAGCAGTTATGGACAAAATTAGTAAGGTGATTAACCTTGACCCAAAATCCAGCGAGGTTAACTCAATCAAACGAATAAAGACTCGCGAGCAACATGTGCCAACGAAAATGAAATCTACAGCGACAGATCCTACCTCCAAGGCGTCAGAAACAACGGTTACAGGAAAACGACCCCCGACCATTCTGGCTACATTCTCATCACGAGACTCTATGAATATATTTCTCACTGCGTGTAGGAAAAAGAAAAACATTTACACTGATGAAATAAGATTTTCGGGCAACAGTAGTGAAAATGATGATGAAGATAAGAGAAAAATTTTTATTTTCGAAAATCTAGTCCCTAACTTAAGAAAATTATTCATGAAAGCTAAAATTTTTCAGAAATCGAATAAATATAAATACTTATGGACGAAGAATGGCAAAATACTACTTAGAAAAGGAGACAACACTAAAATTATCCGAATATTTCAAAATACAGACTTCACAAAACTGGAGGTAGAAGAGGTCGAACATGGTGATACTGCGGGCGAGAGTGCCGATGAATAGTGGTGAGTCGATTGAGCTTCCTTTCTCACAATAATAAGTAACGATGACATTTTTTTTTTTATCCCCTCTTACCATGAATAGATCTTTCGATGACACTGTGCTATTAAATAATTACTCTTTAAAAAACTTATCCTCATTTCGCGGCATTAATATTATGCAATTAAATGCCAGAAGCATCAGTAGTTATAAAAAGTTTAATAAATTCAAATACTTCCTTAAGAGCATCAAATTCAATATCGATATTATAATTGTTGGAGAAACAAAGCTAACATATAACATCGCTGGTCTACGAGATTTGCCCGACTTCATTCATTATCCATCCTGTCACGATACTCCTGCTGGTGGATTGAGCTTTTATTTAAGATCCCACGTCAAGCATAGGTTTATTGAAAAAATTGACTCCGTTTTGTTCTCCATCTCTATTGAAATATTTATTGGCGACAACGCAAAACCTTTGCGCATAGTAGGGTATTATAGACCCCCCCTTAGTGTTAATGAAACGCCTTTTCTTAGGCACCTCTAGGGCATTCTTGAACAACAATCTCCAAGGCGATGTGCTATCTTTGGAGATATGAACATTAACCTGCTCGAAAAACGCTCGCTAACCTTGTGCTCCTCACCGCAACATAAATACGCAAACTTACTGTCATCCTACGACTACGCGGTCGCGAATGAATGTATAACGAGACCAATTAGTGGGACTCTACTTGATCACGTTCTTTGTAATTTAGACAACGACGTTAAGATAAATTGTAGTACAGTAGGAGTTGACGAGGCTCTTAGTGATCACTCCGCGGTAATTACACACATTGATGCCAAAATAGTCAATAAGCCACAGTCCTCCCTTAAGTTCTATACTGACTACGAAATGATGAAAGAAGTTCTAGGCAATAAGTTGGCTGACTTCCCCATCTTACAATATAATGATCCAAATGCCTTTCTTAGTGATTTCATGACAATTTTCAAGAGAAGTTTTGATGAAAGTACCACTTCAAAAATGATACACACTGCTCGCAAATCTGAATTGTTTCCATATATGAATGACCATCTTCGTAGTGTGCTATGTAAAAGGAAGAATTTATATACAAAGTCTAAGACGCCAAAGTACAGGCATGATATCACTATTAAATGCAAATTAAAGTCTTTAGACGCAGAAATTGAAGACCTTCACCTATTCTACAGTAACATGTATTATGAGAAAGTGTTTAGTGATACGAGCAGTGTAAAAAGAACATGGAGGAACATTAATGAAATCTTAGGCAGGAAAAAGGCAAAAACAGACCCAGTTGAAAAATTAGTTATAGGCGGGGTCTCCATAACAGATGACTTACAAAAGGCAACAGCGTTCAATTCTTTCTTCTCTGAAATTGGCCATAAAATAGCTGAGAATTTCACAAATCAACGAGACATTAATGAGCTCTCTACTGTGAAAAACAATCCCAATAGTATTTTCCTTGAAGCGACCAGTGAAATCGAAATAATTAGCTTGCTACGTAGCCTAGACGTTAATAAAAGCACCGGTTTTGACGGGGTATCAGCCCTAAGCCTTAAGATTTGTGCGAACCAAATAGCGCCAATTATAACGAGCATTGTAAACCTCGCAATTTTCACTGGTGTTTATCCTGACGACCTTAAAATTGCTCGTATGTCTCCCATACATAAATCGGAATCGAAAACTGATCCATCAAACTATCGACCGATTTCAGTTCTACCGGTACTAAATAAAATTTTTGAGTTAGTTCTGCATAAGCGACTAACAACATTCCTTGAGACAAGTGACTTTTTCTATAAAAAGCAATATGGCTTTAGAAAAAAATCAGGAACACATACAGCAACATTAGAGCTTCTAAACAAAATGTTGTTAGATATTGACAGAGGGAAAGTTGTCAGTGCGGTATTTCTGGACCTCATGAAGGCCTTCGACTGTGTCGATCACAGAATTCTTCTACAGAAACTAGAAGTAGCAGGTGTTCGAGGCATAGCTCTTAGTTTATTTAGAAGTTACCTCAGTAATCGTAAACAATGTGTTAATGTTGGTGACAGCCAGAGCCCCCTAGCTGCAATGAACATAGGTGTACCCCAGGGTAGCGTACTCGGACCACTACTATTTCTAATATACATCAACGATATTTCTCGACTACCTCTAAAAGGAGAAATCCTACTGTTTGCAGACGACACGGGAGACTTCTGTTCCAACCTCACCTTTGATCAAAACGTTTTAGACATCAACAATGATTTAGCCTTGCTTAGTAGCTTCTTCCAAATTAATAAATTGTCCCTTAACGTGAATAAAACGAAAGTAATGCACTTTCGCAAGAATGTTACAAAGCAGTCCGTGACTCAAACTGTCATGCTGAACGGTCAAGAATTAGAAGTGGTCTCCACCTACAAGTACTTAGGCCTTACAATAGATGAACACCTAAAGTGGGGTCCACACATTACTAAACTGTGCAGAAAGCTAGCCTCTGTCAGTGGAGTGCTTAATAAGGTGAAGAAAATTCTTCCAAAACCAATTCTCATGAAGATATACTTCGCCCTCGCGCACTCTCACTTAGTATATCTCACAGGTGTCTGGGGACGGGCAAGTAAAAAGAGTATCGACCAGCTACAGACCATGCAGAAGAGATGCTTAAAAAATGCATTTAAGTTACCGCAACGCCATTCCACTATTGACCTGTTTAAAGTTCAGTGTCCAGGCGTCTTAAATGTTAATAGTCTCTATAAATTGAGCATTTGCAATTTTATGCACAATTCCATTAGAAAGCAGTCACATAGTACTGTCACGTTTAAAGAGACCTCGCACAGATATCAAACCAGAAATCGCAAATTATTCTATCATGCTGCTACACGCACGAAGCTAGGGGAAGGAGCACTTACAATTGCTGGAAGTGTTCTGTACAATACACTTCCGTTGAGGATCACACTATGCAATGCGTACTTGTTCAAGAAGGAGCTTAAGGAGTTGCTCTCGGAGCGCCAGTACCCAGGCTAAATCTTATGCATCTCCTCTCAGCTGTTCTGAAGAAAAATCGATTCATGGTATACATTGCCTCCAAGAGGGGATTATTTTTTTCTTTTTCTTTCTGCTTTTTTTATATTTTGCTATAAGTGAGTACTTGGAAGCGTCATCAATCTCACATAAAATCGGCTACACTCGCCATTAGTTTCTGCCTGTTTGCATAACCATTACCTTCAGTTTTGTAATCATAAATAAACAAATATTTCTCCAAGTGAATTGCCATTCTTCCCTATAAAATATCTATATGATCTTTGTTTTGTTTTTGCGTTAATATTTAATATCGCGAAAGTAAAAATTTTTTTTTCTCTTTTCCCACAACATAAAAACAATAAAATTTATAAATAAAATTATATGTTAAGTTAAGTTATGTTCATGGCTCATATGTAAACCTTTGCTATATGTGACATATGTCACTTATTAGTATTTATGTGTGCGAATTCATGTGTACAAATGATTGTAGTATTGCCAGATATATTGTTTTACTTTGAAAGTTCGTTAATAACTTCAAAACCACATGAAAATGGACGACGAAGTCGATGAACTAGAAGAATTCTCCTTATATTCCGAGTTTCTTGAAGTAATTAGTGAATTTATTAAAATCGATGAATTTGATATTCCCGACGTGTGTAATGAAGAAGCTGAAATATTAACTGATGAGGCAGAAGAGGCAAGTGATCAAGATGCCGACATATTGCGGTGTATTCTGACTTTGATTGATTTGGAGTGTGTTCTTCATGATGAAAATCCAAAAGCGCGACGCAAGGGTGAACGTAGATGGGGAGTCCATCCGTTAAATCAAATGAGACGGGAGCAGGGTCATTTTCACAACCTTTTCGAGGAAATGTTGCTGCACGACCACGACAAGTTTTTCAATTACACCAGAATGACGCCTGAGAGATTCCAACACCTTTTCGAACTGATCGAGCCAATGATTACGAAAAACGCTCCAAACGCGATACCAGCTAAGTGCAGACTTCTCCTTACCTTGCGGTACTTTTTTCATTCTTTAGAAGTCAACCTTTTCGACATTCATAACGAGCCCCCACTTTTCAGTTTTCTGGCTACCGGTGATTCGCTGAAAAGCACTCATTTTAATTTTCGATTGGGAGTTTCAACAGCCCATTACATAATAAGAGAGACTTGTGATGCATTGTGGGAAGTGCTGCAGCCGATTTATCTCAAATATCCCGAAAAGGACGACTGGTTACGCATAGAGGCACAATATCGTGAAAAATTGAATCTGCCTAACTGTGTAGGTGCGATGGACGGAAAACTAATTGAAATATTCGCTCCTAGCCGCACAGGCTCATTATATTTCAACTATAGCCGATATTTCAGTGAAAATTTGTTGGCAATATGCGATGCTCACAAGAATTTCATATATGTGGACATTGGCAGCTATGGCCAGCAAACAGATGGGGGCATTTTATTCAATTCAACTTTCGGCAAAAGAATGGATATGAACAAGTTGAACTTTCCTCCACCATCCCCATTGCCTCATACAAGAACTCCTTTCCCGTTTTTCATAATCGCAGACAGTGCATTTCCTTTAACAGAAAATCTTCTAACTCCATACGCTGGTGATCACCTCAAATTGTCGGATATGCAAAAGAATTTTAACCGAGAACAGTGCAGCGTCCGAAAAGTTATTGAAAATACATTTGCCATTCTGGTTCGTCGTTGGCAGGTTTTTAATGGACCGATAGAGATGCATCCCACCAGTGTCGATAGAATACTGAAAGCAGCGATTGTTTTACACAATTACATCAAATCTTTTGATGATTCTGCAGCGATCCGCTATATGCGTGAAGAGAGATTTACTTATCCAACGACTGAATCTCTAAGAAGCTTCTACGAAGCAGGACTGAAATGGGATAAAGCTAGCGAGAGTAAATATTCCAGTGCAGTCAGGGACACGTACGCAAACTACTTATTGAATATACTGTGAAGCCATGTCATAAATTGTATCCTTTTTTGAGAGAAATAAAACAGAATTGCCATTAAAATGATGTTGAACACAAACTTGTTTGTTTAAAGATGGACGTCAGTTATGTGGGGGGTTAAATAAATTGGACGAAACTGGACGAGGGTCCCATTCAGTCTTCAGTCTCACTCGAGATACAAAAAAAGCTGTGCAAAAACACAATTATAAGGCATGTAGCAACAGGTTTTCCTTTGGAAACATTCCTGTAAGTGTCATACTTCACGTCATATTCCGTTTTTGCTGAACTACCTGAGCCTGAAATCCGATTTCTGACCTGAATTGACAGGGAAGCTAATTCGACCTGAAACAAAATAGCCTGACCTGACCTGTCAGGTTGTCAGGTTACCAGATTTCTTAGAAAAAAATGTATGCTGAGAAAAATTTTGTAAATAACGCAGGTCAGATCAACGATGAATCGGGTCATGTAAGGTTCAGAGAAAAACCTGACCTGACCTGAATTTTCAGGTCAACTAGATTCAGGTTCGGGTGAGGTCAAACCCAAACTGTTTCGAGATACTTATTCAGTAAACTCAAATTGATCCTGTCATAGCTAGGGCCTCTTCCAGATTTTCCCTCGGTACCCTAAGGAATGCCTTCTCCAGGTCGATGATAGGCAAGTACAAATCAATATTCCCTTTAAAGATCTTCTCGATAGTTTGCCTGAAACCACTCTGAGCCTCATTCAGAACCTCTTCAACTGTATCCCTGACAAGATCTACAAGAACAGTCGCATATACCTTGCCGACCCACTGTAATTGCTGCACACCTTAGGTTGCCCTTCTTATAAATCGGAGCAATAGCAGCGAAGCTCCCAGGCACGGCAGAAGACTTCGAATTCATCGCTAAATTAAAAAAAAAAAAAATTAGAGAAATTATTAGGTTTTGCCGAATATAAGCCATGCCGTGGACCTCATAAATTTCATATATAAATAGACAGCGAATAGGAATTTCATATAGTTGTGATGTTGTCACAGTAGAGAACACACCAAACTGTTTCGGTTTCAATATATATTTTGGTAATTTCAGCTTTTGTTAAAAACAAAATTTTAAAATTAGTTTAAAATTAAAATAAATCAACTCATATTTCATTTTTGTTTAAAATAACACAGGATTTTCATTAAAATTAAAAAGTTTTAAAATTTCGTCACAGACCTGGCAGTATTTTAGTTCTCGAATTTCTTTTTTTTTTTTCTTTAAAAAAAAATAACAAAATTTTCATTAAAATGATGTCAATCCGTCTGAGAATTGACAAGTTCTAAAATCTAGCGTCCCAGACCAGTCATTATTTCTGGCGGAATGCGGAAACCTATTTAATTTAGGTCCCAAACTTCTTTTTTTTTTAAATATAACAGAATTTTCATTAAAATGTTCTTACTTCGATTGAGAATCAACAAGCTCTAAAATTTGGCGTTCTAGGCCAGGCAGTATTTCTGCCGGAACGTTTTGCAATCTAGTTGCCAAATATGCTAGGAACGGAGCGTGAGGTGATCGGGTTTCCTTTTCAGTCACTTTGTTGGTAATAGCTGTTAAACAAGACTCCATTCGCTGTCTAATCGATTCGAGGCGTTTATCTTTTGAATAGTCTGTCGGCGTTTCTCGAGACGAGGTATTACCTGGATTTGGTTGGTCTTGTCGATCCAAACAGTTTTTTGGAGCACTTTTTCGATGATTAGATGATTCAGTTCGAGAAGAACGTTCCTGTTGAGTCGTTGATATATTTGGTCTGGCATTGTTCGGCTCCAGTTCTTTAGTGATTTCAAGACGTTTTACTGCACTCGTCGATTTGTTGGCGATTGTTGAACTTTTTTGGACCAATGACTGGTTTCGCTGAGAAGAACTGGATGTGTGTGGATGTAGTGACATAAGGTCGTCCGTGTCAATGGAAGTTATTTCTTCCGAATGCGTATATCTTTCTGAAGGTTTAGTGGCTCCACTGTGCTTTTCAGGATTGTCATTGTGACCGGTCGTGGCTATGTAACTAAGAGTGGACACCTCGCCTGTATACTGGGAAAAAACAGCCTCGGTAGCATAATCATGAACATTCGCGTTTTCAACAGATTCACTGACATTGTCATCATCCTTTTGGTTTTTGCTCAATTCAATGATTTGATGATTTGAATGTGGTTCAACGTCGATACTTTCACTCTCCCCGTTGATAAGGTTTAATTCTTCAATGTCAACGTCTTCCTCCACTTGAATATGAATGTGCGATCCGTTGACTTCGTCCAAATTCTCAGAAGCAGTTCCATTTTCCCGCATTTGCTCATCATTATTTCCATGCATTTGTTCATCATCGCTTTCGTCGAACAATGTGTCGTTTGTATGCGTTCTGGAAGCAAAGTGGAATTTTCATCAAGTATGTCGAAATCAAATACATTTTTCGTACGATCGCAGTTGTATGAACGAGTCGAGGAAATGGAGTCGTTCGTGATAAATCCACAATTTTTTGGGTGGTAGCTTCAAACGTCGTCTAATTTCTATACTCTTTTTCTCACGACAATATTTTTGACGTAAAGAGAAGTATCTCTTTTTCGCAGAATCCACTAAAAATGTTATGTTTATGCGTTTGTTTTGGCTGTATTTTGTTTTTCATGAAAATTACCAGTCATCCTGCTGTCAGTTGCAACGCTTTTCCATGCCTCTTCTTTTTTTCTTACATTTTTAAAATCTTTCAGCGATTTGTCATACAAAATTCGATTGTTTTGAATCAAATTTATAAACAGATCCGTTGATGCCTCCATGACGATACTTCCGAAACGATGTTTATTTGTGATGGTATACACGTGTTTTGAACGCAAATGGCCATATGATCAGGTCATAAATACTTTGACAAAAAAAAATCTGGCAACACTAATAAATTATTTGAAACATTACGTGGTACAGCTGCATATGTATGTAGTCTCAGGTACATGTGCAGCATGAACATAACTTTAAGCTAAATTAAATTAAATTGAGCTAAAATTAATGTTTCTTTAAAGTGCCCAGCACACTGAAACTTAAATTACCATTTAAATATGAAATTGTAACAATTAAATAAATAAATAAATAAATAAATAAATACATCAAACTCATGGAAACCGTCTGGTTTTCTTCAGAAAAACGGCCAGATTGTTAATGACCATAGAGTTAAGAGTTAGATCGGCGCTACTTAGCTCTGGTTTACCCATAATATTTCTCCTGAGGAGTCTATATCTGGGACAGACACTAATAACGTGATAGCCAGTTTCGTCACTTAGACCACAAAGACATTTGGGGCTATCAGAACAGCCGATGTTGTAAAGATGCTTGTTAAGGCCGCAGTGGTTCGTGATGGCTTCGATAACTCTTTTGATATCTGGCCTGCTGAGTTTCAACAGTGTTTTGCTGACTTCCATCGATGGAGTTTTGCAAAAAAAGTTTGGCGTATGGCGCCCTCATACTCATTCCATCTTTTAAGGTGCTCTTTGCGAAGCCATTCTTTGACTATGGCCTTTCTCAGCGAAATGGAAATGCCAAACATGGGTTCCGGACCAATAAATCCGCTTTTGGTTCCTTGGCGAGCAAGTTCGTCCGCTCTTTCGTTACCTAAAATCCCACAATGACTAGGAACCCAGAGGAGCGCTTCCAAGGCCGCAGTGGCGGTTGTTGTCTTTACGCCTGTAATGCAGAGACATGCCAGTCGCTGAAGCATATCTAGCCTTTTCTTGGCGGTGCATTAGGAAGGGGAAAACGGTTTTACGGAGCAAATGGTGGTACGAGGAAAAGTTTAAAACGAGGGAAACCGTATTATAGTGAAGTACAGTATTTGGAGGAAAACGGTAGTCAGGGGAAAACTCTAGTACGGGAAAACTATAGTAAGGGTAAGACGGTAGCACGGGGAACACAGTAGTACGAGGAAAACAGTAGTACGGGGAAAACGTTAATACGGGTAAAACGATAGTACAGTGGAAACGGTCATAAGAGGAAAACGGTACTACGGAGTAAAATGTAGTAGGGGAAAAACCGTAGTAAGTGAAGAACTATTGTACGGGAAAAACGGTGGAACGTGGAAAATATTAGTACGGGGACAACAACAGTAGTATGAGAAAAACAGTAGAACGGGGAAAACAGTGGTACGGTGGAAATAGTAGTTGGGGAAAAACGGTAGTACGGGGAAATGTCAGTACGAGACTGTGTTAGTACGGAGTAAACAGTAGTACGGGGAAATCGTAGTACGGAGAAAACAGTAGTAAGAAGACAACAACAACAGTATGAGGAAAACGGTAGCACGGGGAAAACAGTAGTACGAGGAAAATAGTAGTAGGGTGCAAACAGTAGTGCGGGGAAAACGGTCGTACGGAGAAATTGAGTACGTGGGAAAATGATATTACGGGAAGAGCGGTAGTTAGACGACTTGAAAGCTTAGTTTAGAAAGAAACTATCTACACCGCAACCACTTGCTACCACGTCTCTGGTTATATTTTATTTGTTAGGACAAAATATAACTACGTCCATATTAGATTTGTGTTGACAATAATTTGTTTGTTTTAGACTAACAATGCGAAGGATATTTTGAGGTTTATCGAAAAAAGTGTTTCTTGTCCTAGCCGGTCCTAAACATTCATATTTTTTAATGGGCGGTTTAACATCCATTTAGCCACGTCCCGTTGAGGATATGATAACATTTACGTCCATTAAAAAAGTTGGAAGTTCTGAACCGAGTGGAGCGCTTTTTCGGCAAATCAGGCACCAAAAAAAAGCTCTAGCCGGTTGAGAAATTCCAACTTTAAATGGGCGTAAGGGTTATCGGGCTGTTTCATTAAAAATGTGAAAATGACTCACTATGTCACCAAAAAATGAGATTTTGTTGTAAGAAGCACTTCAGCATAATATGTTTCGAAACCATTGTTCCATGCATCAAAATTCACGCTTTTTCGTAATATTACCTACTGAAAGCTGTTCCCAGTTTACAAACATCTGTAATGACCCCAATCTTCAACGGACCCGGCTAAACGAATGTTAAACTATTAAACCATCTTCGCACAAAGAAACAAAACTTACATTCAGCGTAAAAACTGAATACATACGCGTTGAAAAATTATTTCATCTTTGCGTCTGGCATTTGTGACGAAACTTTTTGAATACAACGTAATTTTGTTTTAGAAAAAGTGGAGCGTTTTTTTTGGCAAATTAGGAACCAAAAAATTGCTATAGCCGATTCAGAACTTCCAACTTTTGTAATGGGCGTTATCATATCTTCAACGGGACCCGGCTAAACGAGTGTTACACGGTCCGTTAAAGAATATGAATACTCACTACCGGCTAGAACAAGAATCACTTTGTTCGATAAGCCTCAAAGTTAATAAATTTTTTTTTCAGTGTTTAATTTTTGCAACATTTTTGGCAACAAAATTCAGATAGTGTAATTCTCTTGAGCAACTTTGCGTCACTTTTACGCATTTGAAGCTCGCAAAATGTTTTTCGAGAAATGTTTGAAAAGGGTTCTTAAAGGTTTTGCACGAAGAAAATTTTGGCAGCTGAATGCGCTCTGAAGTATTGCAAAAATACTCGAAAATATTTAAAATAAAAAAAATGAGGTTTCAATTTCAATACCTATTCAATAGCTATTTAAAACAGTTAATTAGATTACATAATCATAAACAAAAAAACAATTCCAAGTCTTTATAGAATTGTTTTTACTGCTTTGTTATATAGAGTGTTTTTGGAGGTAAAAGAATTCATTTATGCAGCTTTGATTGCGTATAACTCGAGGGGAAACCTATGTTGATTCTTTGGGACAGATCGATGACATTTTTGGAAATTTTATTTTTTTCCAATTCCAATTTCGTAATTTAAATAGGTGAGGCAGCTTAAATACGCGCAGGAGGTTATATCGCAGAGGGTGTTGTTAATGGCCAAAGTGATAAAAGCGGTCCCTTGCGATATCTCCACTGAAGAAGACTACGTATTCACTTAGCGTGTGAAGCACCAAAGCTTTAAGAAAGCAACCTAATTTAACTTTTTCAGACACGTTGCTAAGAATGCAGTGCTTCGAAAAGGGTTCTATTGTGCTTACCACTATGTTTGTAAGGGGCCGTTCATAAAGTATGTCACGCAAAAGTGTCAGATATCCGAACCTCCCTCCTCCTGTCACACTAAAATGTTTGAGATTGCAAAAATAATGTTTGGACTGTCGTCACGAGCCCGTAACCCCCCCCCCCCCCCCTTAGCGTAGCTTTTTGAACGAACT
>CM055404.1:74891606-74929846 GCA_029228625.1 Pseudolycoriella hygida
TCCACTGCGATCTGTTTTCTGTTCGGTACGGCAATCCAAATGCCTAATTTTATGTTTGTTCGAGTACAGAAATCTTACGAAGACGCCCTAATTCTATGTTCAAATACAAAATTTTACGGCCGTCTGATTTCTGTACAGAAATCCTACGACAGCCTAATTCTGTGTTCACACATAAAACCTATAGACCATCTGATATGTCTTTGAATACAGAAATCCCTCTACTCTGTTCAAACAAAGACTTCCACTGCGATCGGTTTCCTGTTCGGTAAGGCAATCCAACTGCCTAATTTTATGTTTTTTCAAGTACAGAGATCTTAAAACGACACCCTAATTCCATGTTCAAACACAGAATTTTACGGCCGCCTGATTTCTGTACAGAAATCCTACGACAGCCTAATTCTGTTTTCACACATAAAACTTTAAGACCATCTGATTTGTCTTTGAATACAGAAATCACACTACTCTGTTTAAACAAAGAATTCCACTCGCCTCATACAAAATGTGCTATCATACACTCTACACACACAAACACATGCATATGGGCTTTATATGGCGTCTTCTAAGAGCCCTGGCGCCCAAACGAGGACGGTACCCCCCCTTTTTTAAAATCTCATATGACGTAGAATGCCCACCCGAAAATTTCAAGAAAAGTTATCGAGCCGTTTTCGAGCACGAGCCAAAAACCTGGTTCTTCACGGTTTTTCATACAAAAGGCCCTGGAACTAACGTATGATGTTTGCATTAACTTTGGCTTCTATGAAACTGCCCTTTTTGTACAGAAAATGATCATTTTCTAAAGGTCGTATCTTCGGATCCACCGAACCGATTTTAATGAGTAAAAAGACGCCTTAGAATTTTCCGTAGAATCCTGGAAAAATATTTTCCGGGGGGTACGTCGCAAGGGGGGAAGTCAAAACTTAGCTGTATATATGGTTCCGAAGTCTATGAAAAAATTTTTCCCGAATTTTCTATTCGTATGGGGACTTGCGTCACGGGGGCATCGCTACCGCGCGCCCATGATTACAACGAACGGGAAATGATTATAAACGTGATATACTGGAAAATGACTATGAACTTTAAATGACTAGTGAATGAGGAATAACTATGAACGCGAAATGATGTGCAATAATGTGAAATAACTATAAACGGGAAATAATGGGAAATGACTACGAACGAGAAATAATAGAAATTACTATGAACAGATGATGATGAAATAATTTGAAATAGCTAAGAACGGAAAATGCCTAGTGAACGAAAAATAAGGAAAATAACTATGAACGGGAAATAATGGGAAATGACTACGAACTGGATTTTAAGAAATGACTATAAATGGAAAATCATGGGAAATTACAATGAACGGGAAATGACTAGTGAACGGGAAATAATAGAAAATGACTATGAACGGTGAATAATGGAAAATGTCTATGAACCGGAAATGACCATTTAAAAGTGAATAATGGAAAATGATTAATGAACAGGAAATAACTATTATGAACGCGGAAAAATGAGAAATAATGGAAAGTAACTCTGGACAGGGAATAATTGGAAATAACTATAAACGGAAAATGACTAGTGATAGGGAAATAATAGAAAATTACTATGAACGGAAATAATGGTAAATGACTATGAGCGGGAAATAATGGCAAATGATTACGAGCGGGAAATAATAGGAAATGACTATGAAGGGGAAATATTGGGAAATGACTATGAACTTGAAATACTGGGAAATGACTATGTGGCGTCGCGCCATCTTAGGGAATATTGCCAAGTCATCACGATTGGACGCATTCAACGTAAATCATCGAACGCATTCATTTTTATCAACTGACAAGATTGTCAATTCTTGTTTTGTTATCAATATTTGTATTGTTACCAATTCGTATTTAATCGAAGAAAATTACGAATAAAAATTATTACAACTTGTGGCTTCAACAAACTACCTTGTTTAGTTCCCACAATTTGGTGACCCCCGACAACGAACACTGTTCAAGTCTGATCAAATCAAAGGCAAATAGCCGACCTTAATTAAATTCTGCCGACCGCAGGTCAAAGCACAAATTTAATATTTATTCGTGTAACAAACACCAGGAATCTCAGTCATGACGAATGATTCAGAGAGTCAACAATATGAACAAAAAGCTGATGACAATGCGCATCAGAATGATTCTTCATTACAGCAAAATGCTCCACCTCAGGTGCAGCAAAATCAAGCAGTCAACAGAATTCAAGTAAGAGTTCCACCATTCTGGAAACAGAACCCTCAACTTTGGTTTCGCCAACTTGAGGCTCAGTTTGCCACTTCTTGCATTACCAGCGATCTCACTAAATTTAACACTATAGTAGGTGTTATGGAAAGTGACATCCTCTCAACGGTAAGTGATCTTGTACTTAATCCTCCTGCAAATAACATGTATGAGGGAATTAAGCAACGTCTTATTAAGCAATACGCTGAAACAGAAAATAAAAAAATTAAAAACCTCCTACACGAATTAGCGCTTGGAGATTCAAAACCATCAGACTTGCTTCGACGAATGAAAGAGTATTCGTGCGGAAAAGTCGGTGACGATCTCTTAAGAACTCTGTGGATTCAAAGACTCCCATCAAACATCCAGCAAGTTCTGGCGATCAGCACAGTCGACGTAGCAGAATTAGCTCGAATGGCAGACGCCATGATGGACATTGTGGAACTTCCTACAGTCCAGGCTGTTAAGACAGAGCAGCACATTCAACTCGACGACTTAGTTAAAATCGTTTGCCAGCTCGAAGGCAAAATCGACCGTCTTAAAAAACACCTCCGTGAGCCTAGTCAAAGAAGCAAACGAATGTCACGAAATCGTTCACCAACGCCAGCTAGGGCGTCATCTGTAACAGGCACCGAATTATGTTACTACCACCGTAAATTCGGCAGAGAAGCGACAAAGTGTAAAAAAGCGTGCCGATCAGCAGTCGAAAAAACAAACGGCCGATCTTGTCTAGCGACACTTGACCACGGCACTACTATTAGTCGCCTCTATGTTACAGACAAATCTTCGGGAAGGGCCTTCCTTATTGATACAGGCGCGGACATTTCCGTTATTCCTCCCAATTGTCGTGAAAAAGGTAATACTTCGAGTCCACTCAAACTCTTTGCAGCCAACGGCACGCATATAAGGACTTACGGAAGTAAAACGGTCACGCTGAACATCGGGCTAAGGCGTCCCATACGTTGGGTTTTCGTGATTGCAGACATGCAATCGCCCATAATAGGTTCAGACCTTCTCAAAAATTACGACCTTTTAATCGACGTAAAAAACAATAAGCTGAGAGACAATCTCACCGATCGCACTATAGTTGGAAAAATGATGCAAATTAAAGGTGCAATTCAAGTAAAATCACTGGCAGAGGAACAGTCGGCATTCCAGCAAATTATGCAGGAGTTTCCCGACGTCCTAGATCTCTCTTCCATATAAAAAGCGACTAAAAAGCACAACGTGACACACAGAATTGTCACTAACTGCCAGCCAAGACGACTTAGACCGGACAAACTGAAAATAGCTAAAGCCGAATTCGACGAAATGCTTAAGTTAGGCATTTGCCGTGCATCTGATAGCCCTTGGTCTTCGCCCTTGCACATCGCCCCA
Organism: Pseudolycoriella hygida; assembly: GCA_029228625.1. Lineage (NCBI taxonomy): Eukaryota > Metazoa > Arthropoda > Insecta > Diptera > Sciaridae > Pseudolycoriella > Pseudolycoriella hygida. Next base: position 74,895,227 of record CM055404.1, read on the forward strand.
AAACCATCAGGGGGCTGGAGACCATGAGGAGACTACAGACGATTAAACGCCGCGACCCTTCCAGATCGTTACCCTATATCGCACATCCAGGATTTTAATCACTTCCTGCACAACAAAAAGATATTTAGCGTAATTGATCTGGTAAGGGCTTATAACCAAATCCCGATGGCTAAGGAAGATATTCAAAAAACTGCCGTAACGACACCGTTTGGCCTTTTTGAATTTCCTTCTATGACATTTGGTCTTTGCAATGCAGCGCAAACCTTTCAGCGCTTCTTAAATTCCATCATTCAGGGTCTCGACTTTTGTTTTGCGTATCTGGATGATATACTAATCGCATCTAATAACAAAGAACAACACTTAGACCATTTACGCACTCTACTGAGTCGACTCAATGACTACGGCGTAGTTATTAACATGAGCAAAAGTTCCTTAGGAAAGTCAGAGGTCAAGTTTTTGGGCTATCAAATAGGCCAACACGGCACAAAACCTCTAGAGTCCAAAGTGAAGAATATTTTAGAACTTAAACCCCCACAGAACGTGTCTCAACTCAAACGTTTTTTGGGGATGTTAAATTACTATCGCCGATTCATGCCGCACGCAGCGGAAACACAAATCCCTTTACTAGATTGTACTAAAGGAAGTAAAAAGAAAGATAAAACACCAATGAACTGGTCTTCTTCACTAATGGCAGCATTCGAAAAGTGTAAGAATTTGTTAGCAAACGCAACCCTTCTGGCACACCCGTTAGAAGAGGCAGAAATTTGCTTAATGGTCGACGCTTCCGACTCAGCGATCGGAGGCGTAGTCAACCAACGGGAGGAGAACCAATGGCGTCCATTAGCATTTTTTTCAAAAAGATTGAGTCCGGCAGAGACTAAGTATTCCACAGGGAACTGCTAGCAATGTATGCCTCAATTAAGCACTTCAGAAGCATTTTAGAAGCTAGAAAATTTACAATTTTCACTGATCACAAACCGCTCGTTTTCGCGTTCAACCAAAAAAACGAAAAGGCTTCGCCGCGTCAATTGCGACACTTAGATTTCATCAGTCAATTTTCCACAGATATCCAACATATCGCTGGAGAAGACAACATCGTAGCCGATACGTTGTCACGAATCAACATAATCTCAACCATTTCGCTTGCTAGCTCAATAAACTATGAACACATAGCTCAGCTACAAGATACGGATGAAGAGTTAAAAGAATACAGGCAGAAAAAAAGTGGACTTAAGCTTCTAAAAATAGAATATCACAACGTTCTCATATATTGTGATGTTTCTACAGAAGTTCCACGGCCGTTTATTCCAGCCCCTCTGAGGAGGCACATATTTTCACACGTACACAACCTCGCACATGTAGGAGTTAAAGCAACCACTAAACTTATAAAAAATAGTTTTGTGTGGCCCACTCTGGCCCGAGACGTACAAATATTTTGCAAAAGCTGTAGAAGAACAAAACTCACAAGCACAATAAAACTCAGTTTGAACAAATTAAGACACCTAACGACCGATTTTCTCATGTACACATCGATCTGGTCGGACCCCTGCCACCTTCGGAAGGATACAGGTATTGTCTTACTTGCATAGATCGTTTCACTCGTTGGCCTGAGGCCATTCCGATCAGCGATATTAAAGCCGAAACGGTAGCCAAAGCATTCTTCCTTAATTGGATTTCGAGATTCGGAATTTGCTTATTATTAACTACCGATCAAGGTGCTCAGTTCGAATCCGAGCTCTTTACCGAACTCAATAAGATGCTAGGCACTCGTAAGTTACGAACAACACCCTACCATCCGCAAGCAAATGGGATGATTGAACGTTGGCATCGCACACTCAAAGGTGCCATTAAATGTCACTCCAATGCCCGTTGGACGGAAACCTTGCCGACGATCTTACTGGGCTTACGTTCAACGATGCTCGAAAGCATTAAGGCATCCCCTGCTGAATTAGTTTATGGAACAGGCATACGCCTACCGTTCCATTTCTTCGAGACCCCTCAACAACGGAACGTAAAATTAGATCCAGATACGTTCGTTGAAAGACTCAAAGAAAGTATGAACAAGTTACAACCAGTTCCAGTTCCTTCTTCTAACCACTCTAAACAGAAAATATTTACCCACAAAGACATGAGCACATACACACATGTATTTGTCAGACACGACGGCGTCAAGAAATCTCTTCAGCCGAGTTTCGAAGGGCCATTCGAAATAATTTCAAGACAAGAAAAATACTTCTCCGTGAACGTTAAAGGAAAAATAAAAAAACATTTCGTTAGACAGACTAAAACCCATGTTCACTGCTAACGAAATCTCTTCCTTTAATGTTAAGGCAACACTGGTAAGAAAAAAAGTACGCTTCTCCTTGGAGAACCAAACGTACTAATTTTCGCGAATTCCGTAATTTCGAAATATGAATTCTCAGAATCTTGTGTATTTAAGCAGAACATTCTGACAATTCGTCCTCTTATAATTCATTTACATCTCGATCTATTAACATCGGCAAAGTAAATCAAACCAAACGAAATGTCTCATAGTAAAAGACAAAGTGCACCAGCAGAAGCGCCATTGTGGTTAAAGGAACTTATCTGCACTATGACCAGTTTGCAACAAGATATTTGGAGACAGGACGTAACGCTACGGGAAATCCATTCACTTGATTTGGGAGACCAGTTGGCGCAGCAGAACAGTTCCCAAATTAACCGTTACACGCCCAACACTCCATTAGCACCCATCAGTGCAATGAAAAAAAGTACCGTGCGAAAATTAAACCGCACACGTATCCCGACACCCATCGCCATCGCAAGACCTGTTAGGATAAACAACGCAGCGCGCATATGTTGGTACCACAGGCAATTTGGGCAAGCATCTGCGAACTGCATTCCACCATGCGAATTCGTCGCGCCAACCATTCCGCATCAACCATCGAAAGCTAAAACTAGTTTCAAACAACGAAAGGTTATTGTTCAAATACCAGCCAGCATGCCAGCAGGTAAAAATATCAACGCCCTGGTTAAAGAAACAACATCAGGAACCGAACGAACAGACGCTTCTTTAACACAAACGCCAAAAATGGATTGGAACGAGGAATGTGAGCAGAACAAAGACACTTACGCAACGTCTTCTTCACCATCCAGTGAGTCGGAAACTGAGGTAGACATACAAGAAAAGGCTTGCTAAATATTACTCTGTAGTTCTCCTAATAAATTATATTAAGAACTATACAAAATACACTTTCTTTTCTTTCTTCATAACGAAAACTATTATCTTTTCCATCTTCAAGAAAGATAAACTTTCCAAATAAAGAAATTTAATCACCTTTTCTTTTTTCGTCACAAAACCATGATGTCTTGTCTTAGGAGGGAGTATTGTGGCGTCGCGCCATCTTAGGGAATATTGCCAAGTCATCACGATTGGACGCATTCAACGTAAATCATCCAACGCATTCATTTTTATCAACTGACAAGATTGTCAATTCTTGTTTTGTTATCAATATTTGTATTGTTACCAATTTGTATTTAATCGAAGAAAATTACGAATAAAAATTATTACAACTTGTGGCTTCAACAAACTACCTTGTTTAGTTCCCACAACTATGAACGGGAAATAATAGAAAATTACTATAAACGGAAAACAATGGTTAATGACTATGAGCTGGAAATAATGGGAAAAACCTACGAACGGGAAATGACTATGAAAGGGAAATAATGTGAAATGACTAGTTAATGGGAAAAGACTATGAACGCGAAATGACTAGTGAACGAGAAATAAAGGGAAATTAACATTGAACGGGAAATGAAGGGAAATGACTATTGAACGGGAAATAATAGAAAATGGCTGCGAACTGGAAATAATGCGAAATAACTATGAACGGGAAATAACTATGAGCGCGAAATAATGCGAAATAATTATGAACGGAAAATGAAGTAAACGGGACATAATGGGCAACACCTATGAACAGGAAATAATGAGAAATGACTGGAAGCGGGAAATGACTGTGAACAGTAAATAATGTGAAGTGACTATGACTGAAAAATAACCATGAAAGGAAATGACTAGTGAACCAATGACACACATTTTCACGCCAACAACACACATGCGGACTTTCCAAACCACTCGCTATTTTTATTTTCTTTCAAGGAAGTTTTTAGTCAGCTGAAATCTGACCTCTCACTCAGTCACTCGCAAATTTTTGATCTCCGCTAACGACTTATCCTTTCTTTCAAGACAGCTTTATGAAACTGAAATCAGATCAACTTCGTTCTTCTTTACTGTAGCATTATTATAAGAAATGTTTCGTTCACCGCGAATGATATTTTAACATCTTTTGTTGAATCAAAAACAAACCTACACACAAACTTACAGCACTCATTACAGTAAACTGCATATTACAGGTTGTTCATTTCACATGAACAAACATTGTTTAAACAAAAAATTCTACGGCAATCTAACATCTGTAGATATTCGCTACGACCTGCTTATTCTGAGCTCGATCACACGGCCTTCTGATCTCTGTCTCCGAGTACAAAATTCATACGACGGCCTATTTCTATGTTCAAACACAGAATTTTACGGCCGTCTGATTTCTGTACAGAAATCCTACGACAGCCTAATTCTGTGTTTTCACATAAAACTTTAAGGTAATCTGATTTGTTTTTGAAAACAGAAACCCTACTACTGTGTTCAAACAAAGAAGTCCACTGCGATCTGATTTCTGTTCAGTTAGGCAATCCAACTGCCTAATTTTATGTTTTTCCTACGACAGCCTAATTCTGTGTTCACACATAAAACTTTAAGGCCATATGATTTGTCTTTGAATACAGAAATCCCACTACTCTGTTCAAACAAAGACTTTCACAGCGATCTGATTTCTGTTCAGTACGGCAATCCAACTGCCGAATTTTATGTTTCTTCGAGTACAGAAATCTTACGAAGACGCCCTAAGTCTAAGTTCAAACATAGAATTTTACGGCCGTCTGATTTCTGTACAGAAATCCTACGACAGCCTAATTTTGTGTTTACACATAAAACTTTAAGACCATCTGATTTGTCTTTGAATACAGAAATCCCACTACTCTGTTCAAACAAAGACTTCCACTCGCCTCATACAAAATGTGCTATCATACACACTACACACACAAACACATGCATATGAGCTTTATATGGAGCCTTCTAAGAGCCCTGGCGCTCAAACGAGGCCGGTACCCCCCCCCCCTTTTTTTATAATCTCATATGACGTAGAATGCCCACCCAAAGGTCCCTGCAAAATTTCAAGAAAAGCACGAGCCAAAAACGTGGTTTTTCACGGTTTTTCATACAAATGGCCCTGGAACTAACCCACTAACTAACTAACTAACGTATGATGTTTGCATTAACTTTAGGAAATGATCATTTTCTAAAGGTCGTATCTTCGGATCCACCGAACCGATTTTAATGAGTGAAAAGACATTTCGCCTTAGAATTTTCCGTAGAATCCAGGAAAGATATTTTCCGGGGGGTACGTCGCAAGGGGGGGGGGAGTCAAAACTTAGCTGTATATATGGTTCCGAAGTCTAGGAAAATTTTCTATTCGTATGGGGACTTGCGTCACGGGCGCATCGCTACCGCGCGCCCATGATTACAACGAACGGGAAATGATTATAAACGTGAAATACTGGAAAATGACTATGAACTTTAAATGACTAGTGAATGAGGAATAACTATGAACGCGAAATGATGAGAAATAATGGGAAATAACTATGAACGGGAAATAATGGGAAATGACTACGAACGAGAAATAATAGAAATTACTATGAACAGATGATGATGAACGGGAAATAATTTGAAATAGCTAAGAACGGAAAATGCCTAGTGAACGAAAAATAAGGAAAATAACTATGAACTGGAAATACTGGGAAATGACTATGAACGGGAAATAATAGAAAATTACTATAAACGGAAAATAATGGTTAATGACTATGAGCTGAAAATAATGGGAAAAACCTACGAACGGGAAATGACTATGAAAGGGAAATAATGTGAAATGACTAGTTAATGGGAAAAGACTATGAACGCGAAATGACTAGTGATCGAGAAATAAAGGGAAATTACCATTGAACGGGAAATGATGGGAAATGACTATTGAACGGGAAATAATAGAAAATGACTGCGAACTGGAAATAATGCGAAATAACTATGAACGGGAAATAACTATGAGCGCGAAATAATTATGAACGGAAAATGAAGTAAACGGGACATAATGGGCAACACCTATGAGCGCGAAATAATGAGAAATGACTGGAAGCGGGAAATGACTGTGAACAGTAAGTAATGTGAAGTGACTATGAATGAAAAGTAACCATGGAAGAAATGACTAGTGAACCAATGACACACCTTTTCACACCAACAACACACATGCGGACTTTCCAAACCACTCGCTATTTTTACTTTCTTTCAACGAAGTTTTTAGTCAGCTGAAATCTGACCTCTCACTCAGTCACTCGCAAATTTTTGATCGCTCCGCTAACGACTTATCCTCTCTTTCAAGACAGCTTTATGAAACTGAAATCAGATCAACTTCGTTCTTCTTTACTGTAGCAGTATTATCAGAAATGTTTCGTTTACCGCGAATGATATTTTAACATAAATCCCAAAACATCTTTTGTTGAATCAAAAACAAAACTACACACAAACTTACAGCACCCATTACAGTAAACTGCATATTACAGGTTGTTCATTTCACATGAACAAACATTGTTTAAACAAAAAATTCTACGGCAATCTAACATCTGTAGAGATTTGCTACGACCTACTTATTCTGAGCTCGATCACACGGCCTTCTGATCTCTGTCTCCTAGTACAAAATTCATACGACGGCCTAATTCTATGTTCAAACACAGAATTTTACGGCTGTCTGATTTCTGTACAGAAATCCTACGACAGCCTAATTCTGTGTTCGCACATAAAACTTTAACACCATCTGATTTGTCTTTGAATACAGAAATCCGACTACTCTGTTCAAACAAAGACTTCCACTGCGATCTGATTTCTGTTCAGTTAGGCAATCCTACTGCCTAATTTTATGTTTCTTCGAGTACAGAAATGTTACGAAGTCGCCCTAATTCTACGTTCAAACATACAATTTTACGGCCGTCTGATTTCTGTACAGAAATCCTGCGACAGCCTAATTCTGCGTTCACACATAAAACTTTAAGACCATCTGATTTGTCTTTGAATACAGAAATCCCACTACTCTGTTCAAACAAAGACTTCCACATTCTACTGATTTCTGTTCAGTACGGCATTCCAATTGCCGAATTTGATGTTTCTTCGAGTACAGAAATCTTACGACGACACCTCAATTCAATGTTCAAACACAGAATTTTACGGCTGTCTGATTTCTGTACAGAAATGCTACGACAGCCTAATTCTGTGTTCGCACATAAAACTTCAAGGCCATCTGATTTGTCTTTGAAAACAGGAATCCTACTACTGCGTTCAAACAAAAAAGTCCAATGCGATCTGTTTTCTTTTCAGTTAGGCAATCCAACTGCCTAATTTTATGTTTGTTCGAGTACAGAAATCTTACGACGACGCCTCAATTCAATGTTCAAACACAGAATTTTGCGACCGTCTGTTTTCTGTACAGAAATCCCACGACAGCCTAATTCTGTGTTCACACATAAAACTTTAAGACCATCTGATTTGTCTTTGAATACAGATATCCCACTACTCTGTTTTTTTTTTTTTTTTTATTTTACAAGCCACATTTTTTTATTTCAATACATTCTACAATAGATGTGATCGTTTATAGACAATTAATATGATATATAGAAAAGAAAAAGGAAACATAAAAAGAAGAAAATTAAATAAATGCTGGACAAAGGGAATGCTTTACTGCAAGAAATACAATTCCTCCATTGGAGTGCTCTTGGGGATGTTGGAGATAACACAAATAGCATTGCCTTGCTGGATGGCAAGAGACACCCTTTGGAACAGATATTGCCGTGACCTCGGTTCTCCAGTTGTTCGTATTAGGTTAGAGCCGACCTTGTACAGTAGGTTCACCGCTTCCTTTGACCAGGGACCCAACGATTCTACAGCAAATGCGACGAAATCGTAGTTTTGTTTGAGCTTGGAATACTTATTGTGCTTACGAATTGCGGCCATATTCGAAGCCATACCTGGTTGTTTTATCCTGCCAACCATGTTCGAAGCAGCCAAAGAATCGGCGCATGTTGCATCCCACACCAAGGCTGTACCTTTATTCCAGGCGGTGTAGGTGATGCCGTCTGGGCGTTTTTTACCATCGTCACGGAACAAGCCCGGGGGTTCTAATAAGGAACTCATATTGATTGAAGCCAAGCTTCTGTGTAGAATACGATTGAGTTCTGCATGACGGAAATATTTTCCAGAGTTCTTCTTACAATGGAGGCCGTGCCTGCCCAGCGAATCCACAGGGGTACCACAAGCGCATACGAAAGGGTGGCAGAGTTTAGTTCCGAGACGTAACCCGACGCACGTGCGAAAAACGTCGTTGGTCAGCAGAGTTCCGATGTTGGGGCTCGGTACAACGTTTAGCCATGCTCCTGACATTTTGTCTTGAAGAAGTTGAAAGCGGTACTGCTCAGTTTCGTTAGGGAAAGGTACTTCTGATGCCACTCTAATGGTGTTGATCTGGTCCCAGTGGAATTGTGAACAAAGATCTTCCGGTAACCTGTTATTGTTTATCTCGTTCCACCTCGACACAGCTTCAGCAAAGTAGGTGATTCCGGATTCGTTGTCCCGTAAATTGATTAATATAGACACGAAATCCATAACCCCATGTACCAAAGAGAGGAAGGATGGTAGCGAAATATCCAGCATTGAACGAATGCCTAGACCGCCAAAATTAACCGGAAGGCTTGATTGAACCCAATGGGGGTGATCTAGTTGAACGTTGGATATTGTTTCGAGTGCAGACTTAATGTTCAAGTCTAATTGCTTTAGCAGATCTGGAAATTTCCACAATGGAGTGCATCGGAACAGGTATACGAGTTTTGGGATCGCAAAGCAATTTTTCAAAATAAAATATGCGTAATGGTGCTGGAGGGAAGAAAGTCGGTTGATAAGGACTTGCATTTTCTCAAATTTTCTCTTAATGAATTTTTCCATGCCTCCTTCTAGCAAGGGAGCGCCTAATAACTCGAAGTCGTCGTCGCAAACGACTCGGATTCCGGGTGCTAGAGCTTCGAATTCATTGATTATTATTCATTGATCAGCTTGACCACTACAGAAAAATAGCTCGCACTTCTCTGCATTTAGCTCTAAGCCTAACTGTTTAGCTTTTGTCTTAATAACGGCAAGTGACGATAGGACGATGTTAGGTAAATCGCCAACCGTGCCGTCGTCCAGGTACCAAATGTTCAAATCGGTAGTCAGTTGTGAAATCAAAGGATGGATCGCGAGGCTAAAGATCAATGGGCCTGCTGGGTCGCCTTGTTGAGCTCCCACTTGTGATGAAATTATCTTGTTCCCAAAAGACAGGAACGTCGGTTTCAAATAGCATTGACGAAGGTAATGATAAAGATTCGGAACTTTGATTTTGATTTCCTTCAACATAATATCTCTCTCTACGCTGTTGAAAGCGTTCTTCACGTCAACCTTCAAAATCATCTTGGCCCGGTTTGTCGGATTTCGAATGTATGTTCTAATGGAGTGGACTGCAGCTTCACAACCATATTTTACGCCGAAGCCAATTTGTTTGGGAAGCAGGTAGTCGACCATGTCAGGCTTTACAGAAAAACATGCAATTTTTGATGTCAATCTACGAACTGTGGTGCCGATGGCTATTGGCCTAATGCCTCCATCCTTTTTCACTAAGGCGCAAAGGGAACTCCGTAAAGAAGTTCACAAATTTCTTTGAGTTTCCGGCTAGCATTGAGTTTCATTGAGTTTTCCGGCTAGCAAGAAATTTACTAAACTGGTGATCGAGTCGAGCGCTCTCTTGCCAGCTTCCCCAGCAGACAAAGAGATGATGTCTTTAAGGTGCTGTGGACGCAGTCCATCGGAGCCAGCGCTAGCACCGTTTGCAAACGAACAGATTGCTGACTGAACCATGCCGGTGTCGACTCGAAGCGGTTGTGTTGACTCGTCAGGCTCTCCCGGGAAGATAAGCTTTCGTGATGGATCAGGGTGTTTATGCAGAAGCCGCTCGAAAGTGTCACTTGAATCCGATCCCAGGGAGTCGGTTGAACTCATGAGCTTAACTGCTCCTCGAATATCGAAGTCTGCTAATTTTGCTTCCACTCTAGAACTCAACGATGTTTGCTTGTTCGACGGTTTATAGCTACGCGTTGGTAAAACCGACGTATTCGAATTTTGTTTAATTATTTGGACCAGTGATGTATTGGTCTGCTTCTCCGGTAGGCGTAGTGACTTGAACGCAAATAATATTAATTCTTTCCAATCGTCGACCGCATTCGTACTTATGCATTTATTAATCAAGTGAGAGAGATCGTTGGCTACCACATATCTGGCACCTTTTGGTATCCTCTTAACTATATTGTAAGTTCGCTTTAATTCAGACACATATTTCATAAATTCAATGTTTGAGGCCGAAAACTGCGATTGGGTGGTGTCGTTTGAAGGCTGCTGATGAGACTTTAAGTGCATTATGTAAGTTGGTCCATTTTTGGCGTCAAAACCGCACTCAAAACATTTGTACTCATCGGGGACGTGTTGTTGTGTTGACGTGTCGTTATCTTCGGAAGTGGACGGAGGAATTGACTTTGCCTCGATAGCTGCCTGAATTTCCTCTGCAGAATGCACTCTCCCATGAGTTCGAACTCCAGCGTATGTTGGAAAGCTCCGCTAGCAAATCGGGCAAATATGCTCTACTTCACTATCGGAGTCAATGTTTCAGTAAGAAATTTGGAATTGTTGCGCCAGATCTATTACGTTTTCGTGCGTCGAAGTCGAACAGACAGCAGATTGAACGTCAATGTGGGATAGTGTTGACTATCAACGGTGTTTTCGAGGTAAATAAAGTATTACATAAACGAAATGACCTTGCATTTTTCGCACCATAAAGAATTCAAAAATTTGTAACAAACCCGCGACGATGTGTTGAACGAATGAATGACGACGCGAGTGTGACTCCCTGGGATGCGTTTTCCCCGCTTCAAGTGATTTTTCAAGTTGTATTAGCAATCCAAATCTGGCGAAAAACGACCACGTCGAACGTAACTGTTTCCATATAACAAATACCGGGACTTCGCACGATGTGGATTTACATTGGGCTGATAGATGAAACTCCTGTGTTTGAACGCTTTTTGGGATTTATGTGTCCTTCGCAAATCCACGTATGGTCAAATTGGATCTGACAAAACCGCACTATTACAATTAGGAACCGTACAAAAAGAATTGATTATCACGGGCTGATCGAAACACGTCCAACCGTTGCAAACTTGTCAACTTGATTCTGTTCAAACAAAGACTTCCACTGCGATCTGATTTCTGTTCAGTTAGGCAATCCAACTGCCTAATTTTTTGTTTGTTCGAGTACAGAAATCTTACGACGACGCCCTAATTCTATGTTCAAACACAGAATTTTGCGACCGTCTGTTTTCTGTACAGAAATCCTACGACAGCCTAATTCTGTGTTCACACATAAAACTTTACGACCATCTGATTTGTCTTTGAATACAGAAATCCCACTACTCTGTTCAAACAAAGACTTCCACTGCGATCTGTTTTCTGTTCGGTAGGGCTAGCCAACTGCCTAATTTTATGTTTCTTCGAGTACAGAAATCTTACGAAGACGCTCTAATTCTAAGTTCAAACAAAAAATTTTACGGCCGTCTGATTTCTGTACAGAAATGCTACGACAGCCTAATTCTGTGTTCACACATAAAACTTTAAGACCATCTGATTTGTCTTGGAATACAGAAATCCCACTACTCTGTTCAAACAAAGACTTCCACTGCGATCGGTTTTCTGTTCGGTAGGGAAATCCAACTGCCTAATTTTATGTTTCTTCGAGGAAAGAAATCTTACGACGACGCGTCAATTCAATGTTTACACACAGAATTTTACGGCAGTCTGAATTCTGTACAGAAATCCTACGACAGCCTAATTCTGTGTTCGCACATAAAACTTTAAGGCCATCTGATTTGTCTTTGAAAACAGAAACCCTACTAATGCGTTCAAACAAAGAAGTCCACTGCGATCAGATTTCTGTTCAGTTAGGCAATCCAACTGCCTAATTTTATGCTTCTTCGAGTACAGAAATCTTACGAAGACTCCCAAATTCTTTGTTCAAACACAGAATTTTGTGACCGTTTGTTTTCTGTACAGAATTTCTACGACAGCCTAATTCTGTGTTCACATATAAAACTTTAAGGCCATCTTATTTGTCTTTGAATACAGAAATCCTACTACTGTGTTCAAACAAAGACTTCCACTGCGATCTGTTTTCTGTTCTGTAGGGCAATCCTACTGCCTAATTTTATGTTTCTTCGAGTACAGAAATCTTACGAAGACGCCCTAATTCTAAGTTCAAACACAGAATTTTACGGCCGTCTGATTTCTGTACAGAAATCCTACGACAGTATAATTCTGTGTTCACACATAAATTCTTAAAACCATCTGATTTGTCTTGGAATACAGAAATCCCACTACTCTGTTCGGTAGGGCAATCCAACTGCCTAATTTTATGTTTCTTCGAGTACAGAAATCTTACGAAGACGCCCTAATTCTATGTTCAAAAACACAATTTTACGGCCGTCTGATTTCTGTACAGAAATCCAACGACAGCCTAATTCTGTGTTCGCACATAAAACTTTAAGGCCATCTGATTTGTCTTTGAAAACAGAAAGCCTACTACTGTGTTCAAACAAAGAAGTCTACAACGATCTGATTTCTGTTCAGTTGGGCAATCCAACTGCCTAATTTTATGTTTCTTCGAGTACAGAAATCTTACGACGACGCCCTTATTCTGTGTTCAAACACACAATTTTGCGACCGTCTGTTTTCTGTACAGAAATCCTACGACAGCCTTATTCTGTGTTCTGTGTTCGCACATAAAACTTTAAGGCCATCTGATTTGTCTTTGAATACAGAAATCCCACTACTCTGTTCAAACAAAGACTTCCACTGCGATCTGATTTCTGTTCAGTGCGGCAATCCAACTGCCGAATTTTATGTTTCTTCGAGTACAGAAATCTTACGAAGACGCACTAATTCTATGTTCAAACACAGTATTTTACGGCCGTCTGATTTTTGTACAGAAATCCTACGACAGCCTAATTCTGTGTTCACACATAAAACTTTAAGACCATCTGTATTGTCTTTGAATACAGAAATCCCACTACTCTGCTAAAACAAAGACTTTCACTGCGATCTGATTTCTGTTCAGTATGGCAATCCAACTGCCGAATTTTATGTTTCTTCGAGTACAGAAGTCTTACGAAGACGCCCTAACTCTAAGTTCAAACACAGAATTTTACGGCCGTCTGATTTCTGTTCAGAAATCCCACGACAGCCTAATTCTTTGTTCACAGATAAAACTTTAAGACCATCTGATTTGTCTTTGAATACAGAAATATCACTACTCTGTTCAAACAAAGACTTCCACTGCGATCTGTTTTCTGTTCGGTACGGCAATCCAACTGCCTAATTTCATGTTTTTTCGAGTACAGAAATCTTAAAACGACACCCTAATTCCATGTTTAAACACAGAATTTTACGGCTATCTGATTTCTGTACAGAAATCCTACGACAGTCTAATTCTGTGTTCACACATAAAACTTTAAGACCATCTGATTTGTCTTGGAATACAGAAATACCACTACTCTGTTCAAACAAAGACTTCCACTGCGATTGGTTTTCTGTTCGGTAGGGCAATCCAACTGCCTAATTTTATGTTTGTTCGAGTACAGAAATCTTACGACGACGCCCTAATTCTATGTTCAATCACAGAATTTTGCGACCGTCTGTTTTCAGTACAGAAATCCTACGACAGCCTAATTCTGTGTTCACACATAAAACTTTAAGACCATCTGATTTGTCTTTGAATACAGAAATCCCACTACTCTGTTCAAACAAAGATTTCCACTGCGACCTGTTTTCTGTTCAGTAGAGCAATCCAACTGCCTAATTTTATGTTTCTTCGAGTACAGAAATCTTACGACGACGCCTCAATTCAATGTTCAAACACAGAATTTTACGGAAGTCTAATTTTTGTACAGAAATACTACGACAGCCTAATTCTTCTGTTCGCACATAAAACTTTAAGGCCATCTGATTTGTCTTTGAAAACAGAAACCCTACTACTGTGTTCAAACAAAGAAGTCCACTACGATCTGATTTCTGTTCAGTTAGGCAATCCAACTGCCTAATTTTATGTTTCTTCGAGTACAGAAATCTTACGACGACGCCCTTATTCTGTGTTCAAACACAGAAATTTGCGACCGTCTGTTTTCTGTACAGAAATCCTACGACAGCCTAATTCTGTGTTCACACATAAATCTTTAGGACCATCTGATTTGTCTTTGAATATAGAAATCCCACTACTCTGTTCAAACAAAGACTTCCACTGCGATCTGTTTTCTGTTCGGTAGGGCTAGCCAACTGCCTAATTTTATGTTTCTTCGAGTACAGAAATCTTACGAAGACGCTCTAATTCTAAGTTCAAACAAAAAATTTTACGGCCGTCTGATTTCTGTACAGAAATGCTACGACAGCCTAATTCTGTGTTCACACATAAAACTTTAAGACCATCTGATTTGTCTTTGAATACAGAAATCCCACTACTCTGTTCAAACAAAGACTTCCACTGCGATCTGTTTTCTGTTCGGTACGGCAATCCATCTGATTTGTCTTTGAAAACAAGAACCCTACTACTGTGTTCAAACAAAGAAGTCCAATGCGATCTGATTTCTGTTCAGTTAGGCAATCCAACTGCCTAATTTTATGTTTGTTCGAGTACAGAAATCTTACGACGACGCCCTAATTCTATGTTCAAAAACAGAATTTTACGGCCGTCTGATTTCTGTACAGTAATCCTGCGACAGCCTAATTCTGTGTTCACACATAAAACTTTAAGACCGTCTGATTTGTCTTTGAAAACAGAAATCACACTACTCTGTTCAAACAAAGACTTCCACTACGATCGGTTTTCTGTTCGGTAGGACAATCCAACTGCCTAATGTTATGTTTGTTCGAGTACAGAAATCTCACGACGACGCCCTAATTCTATTTTCAAACACAGAATTTTACGGCCGTCTGATTTCTGTACAGAAATCCTACGACAGCCTAATTCTGTGTTCACACATAAAACTTTAAGACCATCTGATTTGTCTTTGAATACAGAAATCCCACTACTCGTACTCTTTGTCAAACAAATACTTCCACTATCGACTGATGTTCTGTTCAGTACGGCCAATCTAAGTGCAGAAATTTTGTGTTTTCTTCGAGTTTCGGATCTTACGAAGACGCCTTATTTCTATGTTCAAACACAGAATTTTACGGCCGTCTGATTTCTGTACAGAAATCCTACGACAGCCTAATTCTGTGTTCACACATAAAACTTTAAGACCATCTGATTTGTCTTTGAATACAGAAATCCCACTACTCTGTTCAAACGAAGATTTCCACTGCGATCTGATTTCTGTTCAGTACGGCAACCCAACTGCCGAATTTTATGTTTCTTCGAGTACAGAAATCTTACGAAGTCGCCCTAATTCTATGTTCAAACACAGATTTTTCGGCCGTCTGATTTCTGTACAGAAATCCTACAACAGCCTAATTCTGTGTTCACACATAAAACTTTAAGACCATCTGATTTGTCTTTGAATACAGAAATCCCACTACTCTGTTCAAACAAAGACTTTCACAGCGATCTGATTTCTGTTCAGTACGGCAATCCAACTAACTAATTTTATGTTTCTTCGAGTACAGAAATCTTACGACGACGCCCTAATTCTATGTTCAAACACAGTATTTTGCGACCGTCTGTTTTCTGTACAGAAATCCTACGACAGCCTAATTCTGTGTTCACACATCAAACTTTAAAACCATCTGATTTGTCTTTGAATACAGAAATCCCACTACTCTGTTCAAACAAAGACTTCCACTGCGATCTGATAATTCTGTGTTCACACATAAAACTTTAAGACCATCTGATTTGTCTTTGAATGCAGAAATCCCACTACTCTGCTCAAACAAAGACTTCCACTGCGATCGGTTTTCTGTTCGGTAGGACAAACCAACTGCTTATTTTATGTTTCTTCGAGTACTTATTCAATCCACAATAGCACGAAATCTAGGACTGTATACTACATAAATGTTTTGCTATACAACTTTCTGACACACACGTACACAATTCTTCCTTTTTTAAGGCCACACGAATGAATTCATTGAAAATTAACCTAGTAACACATCAAATACGCAATGCTTAAGTGTGCGCGCATGCTTTCATTTAAATGTATTTGTGGTCTTTTTTGTGGGCGACCACAAAAAGACTGCAACGACCACAAAAGTTTCAAGTGAAATATTACCCAAATTAACCAACACAGCATTACCAAATAGGGGAAGACCTGTAGTGCTCAAGACTCTTCCCCGGTCTTCCCCATAAAACCATTAACAATCATTCATTTTATGCATTTTTAAAGTATGTAAAAAGAGCCTTTACCGTGGTATATACTACAGTAAAGGCACTTTTTACGGAGCTCGTACGTAATTAAGACGAGTGATTTTTAATGATTTTATGGGGAAGAATGGGAAGACTCTTGCGTACAGTGAATAGAATACAAATGTAGGATTGGATTTATTCGTCGATAGCGGTTAACTCAAACAATATTGCACCTTTCGATGCAATAGTCTAGATTTTTATGGTAACTTCAGTAGATGTGGATTTTTGCAATAAAATTAGTTTCAGTAAATTTTTGAAGTTTTTGAAATTTTGAATGTAAATAAAAAATTTTTTGCAGTGAATATTTTAAGAATTTAATTTCTTAAATATAAATAAAATTTAGTTTTTTAATGACTTCCTAGGATTAGTTATATACTATGGGGTATACAATGTATTATGTGGACTAATTCCCGCAGCACCCTGTACAGAAATCCTACGACAGCCTAATTCTGTGTTCACACATAAAACTTTAAGAACATCTGATTTGTCTTTGAATACAGAAATCCCACTACTCTGTTCAAACAAAGATTTCCACTGCGATCGGTTTTCTGTTCGGTAGGACAATCCAACTGCCTAATTTTATGTTTGTTCGAGTACAGAAATCTTACGACAACGCCTCAATTCAATGTTCAAACACAGAATTTTACGGCAGACTGATTTCTGTACAGAAATCCTACGACAGCCTAATTCTGTGTTTGAACATAAAACTTTAAGGCCATCTGATTTGTCTTTGAAAACAGAAACCCTGCTACTGTGTTCAAACAAAGAAGTCCACCGCGATCTGATTTCTGTTCAGTTAGGCAATCCAACTGCCTAATTTTATGTTTGTTCGAGTACAGAAATCTTACGACGACGCCCTAATTCTATGTTCAAACACAGAATTTTACGGCCGTCTGATTTCTGCACAGAAATCCTACGACAGCCTAATTCTGTGTTCACACATAAAACTTTAAGACCATCTGATTTGTCTTTGAATACAGAAATCCCACTACTCTGTTCAAACAAAGACTTCCACTGCGATCTAATTTCTGTTCAGTACGGCAATCCAACTGCCGAATTTTATGTTTCTTCGAGTACAGAAATCTTACGAAGACGCCCTAAGTCTAAGTTCAAACATAGAATTTTACGGCCGTCTGATTTCTGTACAGAAATCCTACGACAGCCTAATTCTGTGTTCACACATAAAACTTTAAGACCATCTGATTTGTCTTTGAATACAGAAATCCCACTACTCTGTTCAAACAAAGACTTCCACTCGCCTCATACAAAATGTGCTATCATACACACTACACACACAAACACATGCATATGAGCTTTATATGGAGCCTTCTAAGAGCCCTGGCGCTCAAACTCAAATTGGAAATAGCTAAGAACGGAAAATGCCTAGTGAACGAAAAATAAGGAAAATAACTATGAACTGGAAATACTGGGAAATGACTATGAACGGGAAATAATAGAAAATTACTATAAACGGAAAATAATGGTTAATGACTATGAGTTGGAAATAATGGGAAAAACCTACGAACGGGAAATGACTATGAAAGGGAAATAATGTGAAATGACTAGTTAATGGGAAAAGACTATGAACGCGAAACGACTAGTGATCGAGAAATAAAGGGAAATTACCATTGAACGGGAAATGATGGGAAATGACTATTGAACGGGAAATAATAGAAAATGACTGCGAACTGGAAATAATGCGAAATAACTATGAACGGGAAATAACTATGAGCGCGAAATAATTATGAACGGAAAATGAAGTAAACGGGACATAATGGGCAACACCTATGAACGCGAAATAATGAGAAATGACTGGACGCGGGAAATGACTGTGAACAGTAAGTAATGTGAAGTGACTATGAATGAAAAATAACCATGGAAGAAATGACAAGTGAACCAATGACACACCTTTTCACACCAACAACACACATGCGGACTTTCCAAACCACTCGCTATTTTTACTTTCTTTCAAGGAAGTTTTTAGTCAGCTGAAATCTGACCTCTCACTCAGTCACTCGCAAATTTTTGATCGCTCCGCTAACGACTTATCCTCTCTTTCAAGACAGCTTTATGAAACTGAAATCAGATCAACTTCGTTCTTCTTTACTGTAGCAGTATTATCAGAAATGTTTCGTTTACCGCGAATGATATTTTAACATAAATCCCAAAACATCTTTTGTTGAATCAAAAACAAAACTACACACAAACTTACAGCACCCATTACAGTAAACTGCATATTACAGGTTGTTCATTTCACATGAACAAACATTGTTTAAACAAAAAATTCTACGGCAATCTAACATCTGTAGAGATTTGCTACGACCTACTTATTCTGAGCTCGATCACACGGCCTTCTGATCTCTGTCTCCTAGTACAAAATTCATACGACGGCCTAATTCTATGTTCAAACACAGAATTTTACGGCTGTCTGATTTCTGTACAGAAATCCTACGACAGCCTAATTCTGTGTTCACACATAAAACTTTAAGACCATCTGATTTGTCTTTGAATACAGAAACCCCACTACTCTGTTCAAACGAAGATTTCCACTGCGATCTGATTTCTGTTCAGTACGGCAATCCAACTAACTAATTTTATGTTTCTTCGAGTACAGAAATCTTACGACGACGCCCTAATTCTATGTTCAAACACAGTATTTTGCGACCGTCTGTTTTCTGTACAGAAATCCTACGACAGCCTAATTCTGTGTTCACACGTAAAACTTTAAGACCATCTGATTTGTCTTTGAATACAGAAATCCCACTACTCTGTTCAAACAAAGACTTCCACTGCGATCTGATAATTCTGTGTTCACACATAAAACTTTAAGACCATCTGATTTGTCTTTGAATGCAGAAATCCCACTACTCTGCTCAAACAAAGACTTCCACTGCGATCGGTTTTCTGTTCGGTAGGACAAACCAACTGCTTATTTTATGTTTCTTCGAGTGCTTATTCAATCCACAATAGCACGAAATCTAGGACTGTATACTACATAAATGTTTTGCTATACAACTTTCTGACACACACGTACACAATTCTTCCTTTTTTAAGGCCACACGAATGAATTCATTGAAAATTAATCTAGTATCACATCAAATACGCAATGCTTAAGTGTGCGCGCATGCTTTCATTTAAATGTATTTGTGGTCTTTTTTGTGGGCGACCACAAAAAGACTGCAACGACCACAAAAGTTTCAAGTGAAATATTACCCAAAGTAACCAACACAGCATTACCAAATAGGGGAAGACCTGTAGTGCTCAAGACTCTTCCCCGGTCTTCCCCATAAAACCATTAACAATCATTCATTTTATGCATATTTAAAGTATGTAAAAAGAGCCTTTACCGTGGTATATACCACAGTAAAGGCACTTTTTACGGAGCTCGTACGTAATTAAGACGAGTGATTTTTAATGATTTTATGGGGAAGACTGGGAAGACTCTTGCGTACAGTGAATAGAATACAAATGTAGGATTGGATTTATTCGTCGATAGCGGTTAACTCAAACAATATTGCACCTTTCGATGCAATAGTCTAGATTTTTATGGTAACTTCAGTAGATGTGGATTTTTGCAATAAAATTAGTTTCAGTAAATTTTTGAAGTTTTTGAAATTTTGAATGTAAATAAAAAATTTTTTGCAGTGAATATTTTAAGAATTTAATTTCTTAAATATAAATAAAATTTAGTTTTTTAATGACTTCCTAGGATTAGTTATATACTATGGGGTATACAATGTATTATGTGGACTAATTCCCGCAGCACCCTGTACAGAAATCCTACGACAGCCTAATTCTGTGTTCACACGTAAAACTTTAAGACCATCTGATTTGTCTTTGAATACAGAAATCCCACTACTCTGTTCAAACAAAGATTTCCACTGCGATCGGTTTTCTGTTCGGTAGGACAATCCAACTGCCTAATTTTATGTTTCTTCGAGTACAGAAATCTTACGAAGACGCACTAATTCTATGTTCAAAC
This sequence comes from Pseudolycoriella hygida, assembly GCA_029228625.1. Taxonomy (NCBI): domain Eukaryota; kingdom Metazoa; phylum Arthropoda; class Insecta; order Diptera; family Sciaridae; genus Pseudolycoriella; species Pseudolycoriella hygida. The sequence continues at coordinate 74,915,858 of CM055404.1, forward strand.
ACAGTATTTTACGGCCGTCTGATTTTTGTACAGAAATCCTACGACAGCCTAATTCTGTGTTCACACATAAAACTTTAAGACCATCTGTATTGTCTTTGAATACAGAAATCCCACTACTCTGCTAAAACAAAGACTTTCACTGCGATCTGATTTCTGTTCAGTACGGCAATCCAACTGGCCGAATTTTATGTTTCTTCGAGTACGGAATTCTTACGAAGACGCCCTAATTCTATGTTCAAACACAGAATTTTACGACCGTCTGATTTCTGTACAGAAATCCTACGACAGCGTAATTCTGTGTTCACACATAAAACTTTAAGACCATCTGATTTGGCTTTGAATACAGAAATCCCACTACTCTGTTCAAACAAAGACTTACACTGCGATCTGTTTTCTGTTCGGTACGGCAATCCAACTGCCTAATTTTATGTTTTTTCGAGTACAGAAATCTTAAAACGACACCCTAATTCCATGTTCAAACACAGAATTTTACGGCTGTCTGATTTCTGTACAGAAATCCTACGACAGCCTAATTCTGTGTTCACACATAAAACTTTAAGACCATCTGATTTGTCTTTGAATACAGAAATCACACTACTCTGTTCAAACAAAGATTTCCACTGCGATCTGTTTTCTGTTCGGTACGGCAATCCAACTGCATAATTTTATTTTTTTCGAGTACAGAAATCTTAAAACGACACCCTAATTTCATGTTCAAACACAGAATTTTACGGCTGTCTGATTTCTGTACAGAAATGCTACGACAGCCAAATTCTGTGTTCGCACATAAAACTTCAAGGCAATCTGATTTGTCTTTGAAAACAGAAGCCCTACTACTGTGTCCAAACAAAGAAATCCACTGCGATCTGATTTCTGTTCAGTTAGGCAATCCAACCGCTTAATTTTATGTTTGTTCGAGTACAGAAATCTTACGAAGACGCCCTAATTCTATGTTCAAACACAGTATTTTACGACCGTCTGATTTTTGTACAGAAATCCTACGACAGCCTAATTCTGTGTTCACACATAAAACTTTAAAACCATCTGATTTGTCTTTGAATACAGAATTCCCACTACTCTGTTCAAACAATGACTTCCACTGCGATCTGTTTTCTGTTCAGTACGGCAATCCAACTGCCTAATTTTATGTTTTGTCGAGTACAGAAATCTTAAAACGACATCCTAATTCCATGCTCAAACACAGAATTTTACAGCTGTCTGATTTCTGTACAGAAATCCTACGACAGCCTAATTCTGTGTTCGCACATAAAACTTTAAAGCCATCTGATTTGTCTTTGAAAACAGGAACCCTACTACTGTGTTCAAACAAAGAAGTCCAATGCGATCTGATTTCTGTTCAGTTAGGCAATCCAACTGCCTAATTTTATGTTTGTTCGAGTACAGAAATCTTACGACGACGCCCTCATTCTATGTTCAAACACAGAATTTTACGGCCGTCTGATTTGTGTACAGAAATCCTACGACAGCCTAATTCTGAGTTCACACGTAAAACTTTAAGACCATCTGATTTGTCTTTGAATACAGAAATCACACTACTCTGTTCAAACAAAGACCTCCACTGCGATCGGTTTTCTGTGCGGTAGGACAATCCGACTGCCTAATTTTATGTTTGTTCGAGTACAGAAATCTTACGACGACGCCCTAAATCTATGTTCAAACACAGACATCATACGACAGCCTAATTCTGTGTTCACACATAAAACTTTAAGACCATCTGATTTGTCTTTGAATACAGAAATCCCACTACTCTGTTCAAACAATGACTTCCACTGCGATCTGTTTTCTGTTCAGTACGGCAATCCAACTGCCTAATTTTATGTTTTTTCGAGTACAGAAATCTTAAAACGACACCCTAATTCCATGTTCAAACACAGAATTTTACGGCTGTCTGATTTCCGTGCAGAAATCCTACGACAGCCTAATTCTGTGTTCGCTCATAAAACTTTAAGGCCGTCTGATTTGTCTTTGAAAACAGAAACCCTACTACTGTGTTCAAACAAAGAAATCCACTGCGATCTGATTTCTGTTCAGTTAAGCAATCCAACTGCCTAATTTTATGTTTGTTCGAAAACATAAATCTTACGACGACGCTCTAATTCTATGTTCAAACACAGAAGTTTACGGCCGTCTGATTTCTGTACAGAATTCCTACGACAGCCTAATTCTGTGTTCACACATAAAACTTTAAGACCATCTGATTTGTCTTTGAATACAGAAATCACACTACTCTGTTCAAACAAGGACTTCCACTGCGATCGGTTTTCTGTTCGGTACTACATTCCAACTGCCTAATTTTATGTTTGTTCGAGTACAGAAATCTTACGACGACGCCCTAATTCTATGTTCAAACACAGAATTTTACGGCTGTCTGATTTCTGTACAGAAATCCTACGACAGCCTAATTCTGTGTTCACACATAAAACTTTAAGACCATCTGATTTGTCTTTGAATACAGAAATCACACTACTCTGTTCAAACAAAGACTTCCACTGCGATCGGTTTTCTGTGCGGTAGGACAATCCAACTGCCTAATTTTATGTTTGTTCGAGTACAGAAATCTTACGACGACGCCCTAAAGCTATGTTCAAACACAGACATCATACGACAGCCTAATTCTGTGTTCACACATAAAACTTTAAGACCATCTGATTTGTCTTTGAATACAGAAATCCCACTACTCTGTTCAAACAATGACTTCCACTGCGATCTGTTTTCTGTTCAGTACGGCAATCCAACTGCCTAATTTTATGTTTTTTCGAGTACAGAAATCTTAAAACGACACCCTAATTCCATGTTCAAACACAGAATTTTACGGCTGTCTGATTTCCGTGCAGAAATCCTACGACAGCCTAATTCTGTGTTCGCACATAAAACTTTAAGGTCATCTGATTTGTCTTTGAAAACAGGAACCCTACTACTGTGTTCAAGCAAAGAAGTCCAATGCGATCTGATTTCTGTTCAGTTAGGCAATCCAACTGCCTAATTTTATGTTTGTTCGAGTACAGAAATCTTACGACGACGCCCTAATTCTATGTTCAAACACAGAATTTTACGGCCGTCTGATTTCTGTAATGAAATTCTACGATAGCTTAATTCTGTGTTCACACATAAAATTTTAAGACCATCTGATTTGTCTTTGAATACAGAAATCACACTACTCTGTTCAAACGAAGATTTCCACTGCGATCTGATTTCTGTTCAGTACGGCAACCCAACTAACTAATTTTATGTTTCTTCGAGTACAGAAATCTTACGACGACGCCCTAATTCTATGTTCAAACACAGTATTTTGCGACCGTCTGTTTTCTGTACAGAAATCCTACGACAGCCTAATTCTGTGTTCACACGTAAAACTTTAAGACCATCTGATTTGTCTTTGAATACAGAAATCCCACTACTCTGTTCAAACAAAGACTTCCACTCGCCTCATACAAAATGTGCTATCATACACACTACACACACAAACACATGCATATGAGCTTTATATGGAGCCTTCTAAGAGCCCTGGCGCTCAAACGAGGCCGGTACCCCCCCCCCCTTTTTTTATAATCTCATATGACGTAGAATGCCCACCCAAAGGTCCCTGCAAAATTTCAAGAAAAGCACGAGCCAAAAACGTGGTTTTTCACGGTTTTTCATACAAATGGCCCTGGAACTAACCCACTAACTAACTAACTAACGTATGATGTTTGCATTAACTTTAGGAAATGATCATTTTCTAAAGGTCGTATCTTCGGATCCACCGAACCGATTTTAATGAGTGAAAAGACATTTCGCCTTAGAATTTTCCGTAGAATCCAGGAAAGATATTTTCCGGGGGGTACGTCGCAAGGGGGGGGGAGTCAAAACTTAGCTGTATATATGGTTCCGAAGTCTAGGAAAATTTTTTTTTCCGAATTTTCTATTCGTATGGGGACTTGCGTCACGGGCGCATCGCTACCGCGCGCCCATGATTACAACGAACGGGAAATGATTATAAACGTGAAATACTGGAAAATGACTATGAACTTTAAATGACTAGTGAATGAGGAATAACTATGAACGCGAAATGATGAGAAGTAATGGGAAATAACTATGAACGGGAAATAATGGGAAATGACTACGAACGAGAAATAATAGATATTACTATGAACAGATGATGATGAACGGGAAATAATTGGAAATAGCTAAGAACGGAAAATGCCTAGTGAACGAAAAATAAGGAAAATAACTATGAACTAGTATGAGTATTGAAAATGATAGTATAATAATGGTTTATTCAATTGTATATAGAAGGTTATACACCAAAATTACATATACAATAGGAGGCAAAACTACGGTTTGTTTTAAATGTAGTAAATACCTAAAAAAATAATGATAGTAATAATTATAATCTTAGGTTGGTCATTAAACAGCGTGTAAAAAGCTAATCAATTTATATTTTAAAGGGGCTTAGTTAGAAATAAAATTTTTGGGATCCAGCGTAATTCAAAGCAATTCGATGTATTTCCCTAAACCGTGAGACAAATGGAAAACCCTACCTTTTGCTACTACTGATGTAATCGAAGATAGAATGTTTTAAAATAATGTTCTTAATCGATAAAAAATACAAAAAAACTGTAATCCTAGTTATGATATATTTATACGCATTTATGGTTAAAATTTTGTTTATAAGTTTTCATAAGGGGCTGTCTCTAAATTTCGTAACACAATTTTTGAAATGTATAACTATGATCCTCTCATTCTTCGATGGTACGTATGAAAGAGATAAAAGGATGGTCCTGTTCACCTTCATATGAAAAACCCGGTACATGTCAGGTTCAGGTTCAAGTCAAAACTTTAGGTTTTTCGAACAAACTTCTCAGGTTGACCTGACCGTAACCTGACGTGTATTTTCCGAACCTAAAGTTTAACTTTCAGGTTCAGGCTTAATCAGGTTGAACCTGAAATTTGAAAAATCAGGTTCAGGTTTACTTCAAGTTCAGGTCAGCCTGAAATAAAACAGGCCAGACCTGACCTGTTCCGAGCATTATAACTGGAATTCTACTGGAACTTTTGTATTTTTTGTATACCTGTAAACGTCTCAATACATTCTGGACAATATATACGGAACTTCGCTATGTTGGCTGAAACACCACCACACTGATAATGTAGCCACTGATTACAATGATCGCAACAAACCATGTCGTCAAAACTGTCCCTTTGATCGCACATCTTGCAGTTGAAACATCTTCGTTTCATTCTACTCACTCAATATATTAAAATTTATCAAAAAATAATAGTAATTATATGTAGCAAAAATAAAGCTTTTTGATAATATGAAGAAAGTGTGATAGATGAAGTTAAGCTATCGAAAAAATATGTTACTTAGATCTGGAATTATATTAAATACTTTTCCAGTTATTTTATTTTTGTGGAAACAGAGCTGGGTTAAGTTATCCAAATTTTTAAATCGAGTGTTTCGAAGCAATATTGAGGTTTGTAGTTCACCCCTTGATTCCTTAGGGTTCGCTGTTGAATCTCTAATGATTCACTGTTGGCTCACTAACATTTTGTAATAATTTATTGACAACAATTTAAGAAGAACTTTGTTTTATTTAAAGTCCTATTTGCAACGCTTAACTTAGACCTTAGCAGATATTACTGGCGCGCGGTAGCAATGTGCCCGTGACGCAAGTCCCACTAGAACTAAAATTAAAAAAAAATCGATGACTCCGGACTCAAGCCCACAAAAATATTTATATCCTTACACAACAAAATTCGACGTTTCAGACCCAAAGGCGTTTCAGGGTGTTTGTGCACTCCTCAGATTTAAAAAAATAAATTGGAATAAACTTGGAATTTTATTTAGTCAATTTAATCCCTATACAGAGAACAGAATATAAGTTTAACACCTGTAATCCATTTATTCATATTTACACCAAATATCTCTGAATATATCCTAACAATTGTGATATTTCGCTTTTTTACAATTGATAATTAGTTGGAGTAGTTGGAAGTGTTCTAGTGTCCGTACCAAATTATACGAAATTATATGTTTTCATTTATTCACATTTTTAGTCCATTAGTACTATTTTTTTAAGGACAGTGCTCTTTTTTGGTCAGTCTACTATATTGAATTGCGTACTATTTTTTGTACTTCATTTTCAACATCTGTACTTAGTGTACTGTTTTTTTTACCAATAGTCCAAAAATTCTGGTTGGGAGTCGGTTAAAAAATCTTTAACTGTAATGGAAGAGAACACATCATTCTACATAGCGACACATTCAACAGCTCTTTTTAAGGAATTTGGCTATAATATAAAGAAGTACACTCACCGAGGTTTAAATAAGAACTTTGCAAACTTTGTACTTATGCGCAGGTTTTCGTAGTGTTAAAAACCTGCGCAGTTCTTATTTAAATATCAGTCATTGTATGTAATAATAATAATAATAATCTACCTTAACAACCCATGAAGGGTTAGAGGCTAGATCATTGTTTTTACTAGTTTTGCTGCTTTTGTGGTTCTACTTTTTGTGATCCTTTCATTACCGGAAAGTTTTTTTACTGTGCCAGTGGTAAGCTGTGCGACAAACCCAGTGCCATCTATGAGATGTACTAGGAAGCGAAACTAGTAGGAGTAGAATACCGACACCTCCAAACAATGCCTTCCACCGGTAAGCCGTACGATGGCGCTACACTCAACTTCACATGACTTGAACCGATTCAATCAGCTTTGTTTTGTTTACAAATATAAAAGTCGGAACTCTGCGGTTGAGTTTCGAACAAACGCACTGGCAACTCAATCTCATAGTAGGAAGCAGACGTGTTAACCACTAACTTCGCTATCGTGTTGTCCAAACTTGGATAAAAAATAGATCGAGTCATTATCTGTCAAAGTCCATTTTCATTTTGAGAACAGTTCACTTTTTCAAATTAAATTAAATGTATTATGTATGTATGTATGTATGTATGCATTATCCAGCCAAATAAGGTGACTTTGGGCTCGTTTGAAAGCTTATGGCTCTAGCAACAGACTGTCATCAATTTCTTGACACAATGATTCGGTTAGCACAGTTTCTGATAGCAAAATGTTTCGTGGGGGTAATAAAACATCGATACTTTCGACATTTTTTCAGCTGACTAATACCGAACAAATGCGTAAATGAATAGGAAACATTCAGAGACCCATAGTCTTTCATGTCTGAGATCCTCCTTCACTTGGATCGCTGTTTTGTTGGAAAAAAATCCAATATTCAGAACTAAAAAAAAATAAAATTAACAAAACGATTTTTAATTTGATGTGGCAAAACATTTCTGGGGTTTTGATTGGGCACTTTTGTAGTGGCTAGGCCACAGCTATTTTTACACTCTTACTTTCCCAGAACATTCTTGCCGCAGAGAGTTATACACCCTTGAAAGTCGAGCACACTTTGGGCTCTCGCTCAACAATCGGTAACTGGTCGATGTCTCGACCCAAATCTTACCTCTATTATGGCCGTTACTCATAAAAAGTACAAAGCAATTGGTCCCGTATTACTTTAGTTGTTGACAAAAAACTGTTTTTTGACCCCTGAGTATACCATGCACTCCAAGGCCTCTAAATCCGACAATATCGATTTTAAAGAAAATCGGAAAAATACGTATTTCTCGACTTGAAACCACGATTATAGGCATGCATCACTTGCTCTGATTCGAAATACGTGGTAAATCCATTGGTCGAAGTTTGCAGCGTTACTATGAAATGTGGAAAAATCAGAAAAACTCCTAATGCAAAGATCCAATCGCATCCCATATTCCCTTAAGATGAACGGTTCAAAGATATCATACAAGAAAAGTGTTCGCTTTTTAGGTTACTACGTCCAACCGAATCTCAAATACAACCAACATATCAGCAGAATGCTGTTTAAGGTTCACACAGGGTTATATTAGCTCTATCTTGTTATGAGGACGAATAATGGTATTTCGCAAGATGTCAAAGTTAAGATTCATGTGACTATACTGAGGCCGGTCCTTACTTATGCGGTAGCGCTTCGGCATAGTCTACACGAAAAAAAAAGAAAATTGGAACAAGGCTGTGTGCCGAATAAAAAGGCTGTGTACTGTACAAAAAGACTGTGTGCTGAAAAATATGACTGTGTGATATACACTACATACAGTACACAGTCATATTATTCAGCGCAGAGCATTTTTATACAGCACACAGCCTTTTTATTTGGCACACAGCCTTATTCCAATTTTTTTTCCGTGTACCAAAATACTTTATGAAAAGTTCTATTTATTGTGTTGCTTGATCTTTGAAAACTGAATTTCTAAATCACTTTGTATTGCTTTGTGTCGTGCTGATATACACATTGCCTTGCCAGCATAGATGTACTGATGAGTCCTTAATAAGACGAAATCAGCAAATATGTTAGTAGATTGTTAAATTGAAACAAAACGTTCCTTTTTTTTTCCTTTGGTCTATATTCAAGCAATACAAAGAGTGATTTAGAAATTTATGAAAAGATTGAAGCTTTTCGAAAATAAATGTTTCCGTATGTCAACTGATTTTAGAAGGTCAAGGTCAAGTTACAAATTTGTTTCTGTAGAGAAATTGCACAAAGTTACAAACCTCCCCATCCCCATGCTTAACGAGCACCATAAGACTTATTTACATGAAAACTGTTATTAGTAAATTTGGAAACTTTTCAGATGAGCGAATTGCTATTTGCCTTTGTTGTTAAAATTACCAAAAAATATAATATTGATTGTTTTTCTCGTATTTTTCAATCTGCAAGGTGAAGCCTTTTGAAATTTCGGAAAAATTCAAGTTTCGTGGTCACTCCTAGGAGGGAGGTGGGGGTGGGTGGTTATGGTAGAGGACCACCCCCCCATCAATATTCAGTAGTCATTTGGTGGCGGTCGTCCCTGGGGGGATGTGGGGGGGAAGTCAAAATTTTTTTTATTTTTTTTTTCATTTTTGAGTAATATAAAGTGTGAGAAGGGCGGAAAGAGGGCGGGAGAATGATTTCGAGTCTAGGGGTGGCATTTTGTAAAAGGAAAATTCATTCGCTCTCGTTGCATTTCGTAAAAGCAAAATTCATTCGCTCGTGGTATTTTGTAAAAGGAAAATTCATTCGCTCTCGTGGCATTTTGTAAAAGGAAAATTCATTCGCTCTCGTGGCATTTTGTAAAAGGAAAATTCATTCGCTCTCGTGTCATTTTGTAAAAGGAAAATTCATTCACTCTCGTGTCATTTTGTATTTTTTGAATTTTTCCCGAATGAATTTTCCTTCCCAGAATACGCCGCGCGGAGGCTGCTTACGTGTTCCCATTGGCCCTGAAAAGGGCCGTTTTGCTGTATTAAGGTGGTGACCCTTCTGTTCGTCAGTTCAGAAGTATTTAACGAGAAGTATTTATTAATACGCCTATTCATCATACAACTTCTGCAACTCTTCTTGCAACGACAAGAAAATAGTTCACAACAGCATATCAACGATCGAAGATACTCACTCAATGCAAAAAGCCATAAACAACTTTATAAAATGGTGCTCCGACAACGATCTTGAGCTCAATGCCAGCAAATGTAAAGTTATCACCATCCACCGAAAAAGTTATCCAGTCCTGGCGAACTATCATATAAATGGCAATGTGATTGAACGTGTTAACTGTACGAAAGACATCGGTGTAACGTATGACGACGACTATACTTTCAATGGACACCTTGAATTGGCAGTCAAGAAAGCCATGGCAATGCTTTCGTTTTTGAAACGCCAATGCTACGCTAGGTTCAACGTCGATACAGCCAAGGTGCTATATTCAGCAATAGTCCGTTCGCATCTATAATTTGCCAGTACGATTTGGTCACCGCACCATTCGGTTCACATCCAATCCATAGAAAGTGTCCAAAGACAGTTCGTTTTATATGCAAACCGTGATCGTCGAGTCGAAGGCGATTCTAATCCATATCGTATTCGTCCATATGCTGAAAGATGTGAAGAACTTCAGCTCGTTTCACTTTCAAGACGTCGGACCGATGCAGCGATATTTTTCATTCATGATGTTCTCACAGGGAAACTAAACTGTCAGTTTATCCGTGATAAACTCATATTGAACGATGGCACGCGAATTCTACGTAGATCTTCACTGATTAGAATCACTGGTAGTTCACATGAGTATTCACAATTCTCACCACTAAACTTCGCATGTCGACTATTTAATATTGCTGCCAACTACATCGATCCGACCCTTCCGTCACGTGAATTCAGAAGAGAAGTCCACAAGCTTGATGACTCGGTGTTCGGTACCTTCGGCCTTGTTGGATGATGTGTTTGTTTTGGTGCTTTCTTTTCACAAATATCATTTAAAACCGAAAGCACTTACCCGGTGATTAACCTTTTCCATTTATCTGATGTTTTCCAAAAAATTAAAGGAGATCGCAGGCATTGAATGTATAAATCCCTTTTGCTTTTTTTTAAAAGCTGCTTCTTGTGCTACTCCAGTTAGTCTTCCGTAGTACTTTTCACTCTATTACATTTCTGGGGAACACTTCAGTGACATCCCATCAGTACGTTTCCCGGGAACATTCATTTGGAAGTTTTCGATAAGAAGTTAGCGCGTAGTTAAAAAATTAGTTATGGCAGATTGATTCTATAACTGAAAAACAATAATTCCTACCATTAACGATGTCATACCGTCCTGCCTCCTCAGGATCTAGAACTCGGAATGAAATATTTGTATGGGAAGTGTGGGAACGAGGTCTGATTCTCAAAAACTTGCGATGCTAAGTTGAAACTATAGCTAAAAAACAAGAATTCCCACACTTTGCGAGGTGACAACATGTCACTTCCTCATGTTCTAGTACTCAGAATGAAGTATTTGTATGGGAAGTGTTGGAACGAGGTCTGATTCTCAAAAACTTTCGATGCCAAGTTGAAACTATAGCTAAAAAACAAGAATTCCTACACTTTGCGAGGTGACAACATGTCACTTCCTCATGTTCTAGAACTCAGAATGAAGTATTTGTATGGGAAGTGTGGGAACGAGGTCTGATTCTCAAAAACTTGCGAAGCTAAGTTGAAACTATAGCTAAAAAACAAGAATTCCCCCACTTTGCGAGGTGACAACATGTCACTTCCTCATGTTCTAGAACTCAGAATGAAGTATTTGTATGGGAAGTGTGGCAACGACGTATGGTTCTTTGATGCCAGCATGGTTCTTCGGCCGAGTCTAAAAATGAGTTATGTTATATTGCCTTCGGCAGCAACTCTCGCAAGTAGTTACTTTTTTCCTGCGCTCTTCTGATCCAAATAACTATTGAATACAAAACATCATCATCATCATCATCATCATCACACTTTATAGACCGTTTGTACCTTTCGGTGTGAGGTCTTTACTACTGATCATGGACCACCCTTCTCCATACTCCCCTATCCTGTGCCAAGGAGATGGTTTGTTCGCCTAGAGAAAGTCCCCTAACTTCTACATCGGATTTAATTGAGTCTATAAACCTTCTCCTTGGCCTACCCCTGGGACGCACACCCGGGACTTGAGCATCCAATATCCTCTTTGGTAGCCTGCTATTACCCATCCTCTGAACGTGCCCGTACCACCGCAGACGACTAATCCTTGCCGCCTCTTCCACTGATGTTACCCCTAAGTTTTCCCTGATGTCGTCGTTCCTAATATGATTGTCCCACTGTTCCCTCCGATTTACTTTTGCTATGCTCCTAAGAACCCTCATATCAGAAACCTCCAGGTCATGCACAAGGTATCCGCAGTCCACCCAACTTTCACTACCGTATAAAATCGTTGGTCTGTAGATTGACCTGTGAATAGCTAGCTTTGTGCCACTACTTAACTCCTTTTTGTTGAACACATACGACCTCAACTGACTGGCCACTGCATTCCCCATTCTTCTCCTTTCTTCAAATTCCCTAACTAACTTGCCATTCTCCGAAAAAAATGGCTCCTAAATATTTAAACTCAGAGACCTGTTCCAACTGCTCCCCATTTAAACTGCAAACTACATCCTTCCGGGATTTGCCAATATGCATAACTTTAGTTTTACTGACACTTATTTTCATGCCGTATTCCTCACATGCAGCATTCAGGCAGTCTAAATTCGCCTGCAAATCCTTGGCATTATCTGCTAATAGAGTTAAGTCATCCGCATAGGCCAGGATTTTCATGATTACTTCCCCCACCTTCACATTCCCTTGCAAATTCGCTTGCCTGATAATCTTGTCCATAAAAATTATGAACAGAAGAGGGGAGAGACAACAACCCTGACGAACCCCCTCATTAACTTCGAAAGCCTCACTAATTTCACCATCTATCCTTACCGCAGCCTTGCTCCCTGAGTAGATGCTTTTGATAGCGCCCAATAAACTTCCATTAACCCCGTATTCGCCAAGTACCTCGAACAGCGTTTGCCTCGGTACCCGATCGAATGCCTTTACTAGGTCGATGATGCACAAGTATAAATCAATATTTCTCTCAGAGAGCTTTTCTATAGCCTGCCTGAGACAAAAGATCTGATCCTGACAACCTCTCAGAGGTCTGAAACCCCTCTGAACCTCGTCAAGAACATCTTCCACTATAACCCTAACCCTGTCTACTAGCACACTTGTATAAACCTTTCCGACCACGCTCAAGAGTGAAATCCCCCTGTAGTTGGTAAGGACTTTGCGGTTACCCTTCTTGAAGATCGGAGCAATAACACCGCAGCTCCAGTCAGCGGGTACTACTGAGGACTTCAATGCTAAATTGAAAATCCTACAAAGCCATTGAACCCCACCCGGCCCGCTATTCTTAATAAATTCTGTCCTAATTTCGTCCATACCTGCGGATTTTCCTGCCTTCAGCCTGCTGACCTTTCGTGACACTTCCCCTAATGTAATTTCCTCCTCACCCTCCAAGCTACGGCCCTCTTCCCTGTCAAGGCTTGTTACGGGATTGACAGAGGCGAATAGATCCTGAAAGTAATCCTGCCAGGTTTTCAGGACCTCACCTTATCTGTAACTAATTCGCCATCTTTACCCAAAATGCTACCGCAGCCCTCCTTTTCACCACCACGCCTAATATCCTTGATTGCCGACCAAAATTTTTTACCCCTTCCTTGACCAGCCTCTTCCAATTCCTCCCCAAACTTTTTCCACGACCGACCCTTCGCTTCCTTGACTAGAGCCTTAACCGTCTGCCTGCAAGCCCTGTAAGCCTCATGCTTTTCGTCCGCCTTATCCTGTAACCAAATCAAATACAGCTTCCTTTTCTCTAATACCGCCTTTTTGATATCTGCGTTCCACCAGCCTGCCTTTTTGTTTCTACCCCCACTAGAGACACTACCTAGACATTCCTCAGCTACGCCCAAGACAAATTCCTTAAAGTTTGCCCACTCAACCTCAATGTCTACGCAGCCCGGAGGAAGCCTTTCGAAAGCTTCGCTGAATTTTGACATAAAGCGAGACTTAACTTCCTCGTCCCTGAATTTTCCCACACGAAATTTCCGAACCACCACTTTTTCCTTTTAGCCTGACAGAGTTTACTAACAGAGAGATGGGCACCCAAAAGGTAGTGGTCTGAGCCAAATGTGAAACCCCTGAAAACACGTGTGTTCCTGACTTCCTGTCTCCTGTCCTGCTCTATAACCATGTAATCAATTATTGACTTGTGCCCCAAACTATTATTAACGTAAGTGTACCGATGGATCCACCTATACCTAAAGAAAGAGTTGGTTACTGCCAGTCCATTGAAATCGCAGAAATCCAACAACCGCTTTCCGTTTGAGTTTAAAACATCCTCCCCGAATTTGCCCACTACCCTTTCATAGCCGCCACTGGTCTTACTGTTTCCTATTCTCCCTTTGAAATCCCCCAACAGAATCACACACTCACTACCTTTTTTGCTGACAACATCCCCTAACTGCTCGTAAAAGGTGTCAAGATCGCCAGCACTGCTACCCTCGCACGGGCTATAAACACTAACCAGCCGATAAATACCTCCTGTCCGCTTAATGGAGCCCCACA
>CM055404.1:74930346-74943841 GCA_029228625.1 Pseudolycoriella hygida
ATGGAGGACGATAGTTCACCATTCTGGGGTTGTGACATAAAGACCTCACACCGGAGGGTAATAATGGTCTATAAAGTTTGATGATGATGATGATGACTTCAGTGTTCGAAGAATTGTTTCGCGCGAAGTCAAATTCTTGCTTATGAAATCGGAGAGCATTTTTAAGTATTCAAGTCCGTACAACCTCGATTGTATTTTGTATTGATCAAGATCAAATTAACTCAACAAGTAAATCAACCAATTCTGAACAGTTGATGTAACTGGCCTGTGCTTAGCTCATCATGTAAAAAAGTCAATAGTCTCGCACATAGCTAATAGTAGAAGACCATAGCGTCAAAAGCGATATATATAGCAAAAGACGTTTTTATCTCAATGAAAAAAACTGTATTTCTTTCAAATTATTTATGTACTATACCAGCTGCCCGCCGCAGGAGCTTCTGTTGTAGTAGTAGGAGTTTTTGTTGTTGTAGTGGTAGTAGTCGTTGTAGTTGTCATATGGAACAAAATTTGGTACAAGGTGAACATAATTTCAGCATTGTTGCCACATCCACCACTTTGTCCAAAGCCCTGACCACATCCTTGACCACACCCTTGACCATAATAAGGTCCGAAGCATTGTTCAACACTTCCCTGAATTGATATTAATTTTTGTAAACACAAAAAGTGTTGAAATCAATTTTGATGAAACTTACTTGAACCAATAAACCGAGGACCACCAAAGTAACTAGCAGCTTCATTTTGCTAACAGATATTTTTGCTCAAGAAAATTTTTCTTTTATAGCTTTTCTACTACATTATTCATCCGGTTTTTTAAGCAAAAAGTAAAAATAAATTTGAATACAAATGCGGGAAAACCAAAATAGACTAAAATTTGTTGAAAACGCATTATACTTGCAAATTTTTGTAGCTATTACTGCTATCGGATGGCACCATACAAAGACTGAGTCAGACCACCCCGTCAGATGTTCGGATGTAGGTACTTTACGCCTCATACATTAATAGAACATAATAGTTCGATCAAAATCTGGGATAGTCGTCTGGCGACTATTATGGTTTCTGTACGTTACATTCAATCATTCACAAGAGTTCATTCATTCACTGTGCCTCGTTTCCAATGCTTCGGTCGCCGACCAAAATATAGGAAATAAGGCAGACGATATGTTACCGAACTGTGCTTCGTCTTCTATGCTTTGTACGGCAACCAAAGGCTGAGAAAGGAAGCAAAGTTCGGTAACATATCGTCTGCCTTATTTTCTATATTTTGGTCGGCGACCGAAGCATGGGAAACGAAGCACAGTGAATGAATGAACTTTCTCAATGAATGAACTCTTGTGAATGCTCGAATGAAACATACAGAAACCACAATAACCGCCAGACGATTATCCCAGATTTTGGTCGAACTATTGGGACATAATGCTTCTGAAAATATCATTTTTCTACAAAATGTTATTTTCGTGAAGAAGAAAAACATTTTCAGGAAAAATAGCATTTTCAAGAAAAATAACGTGTTCAGGAAAAGAACATTTTAAGGAAAAATAAAGGTTCAAATTGATTCGTTAGATTTCTCAGTAGTGGCCGACAGATCAATGTACCCTTTGTGCTACCCAGTCATCGTAAAAATCCTTTCAGAAGCCCCGTTAAGGACCTCTCCTCCACACGAAAACCCCGTCCACATCGCTAGCCTTGTACAAGAGCCAGCAATCGATTGGACCCCTCTTGAACAGTTGCACACCTGGCATATGACCCGAGCTTCACGTTCATATGTAATCAGATGCTACCCTATTCAAGTAACTAGTCTTCGCCACAAGGCTGGTGGCGAGTCCAGTCCAGATTTAACCTCTCACCATAAACCGCAAAGTTTTCCCGCTCGGGTCTCGACTTACACGGAACGAAGCCAGCCCAAGAAGTCTTCACTGATTGGCATAGTGTAGCACATCACTTATTTCATCATTTAAAAGCCACTCACAATTCTTAATCCTACTTCCAATTGTTTAACAAAAATCGAAAAACTAAAAGTGCTGATTTCGTCGTTTACGACTCATGAGTACACTTTGTCTTAAGACCATGTGTACATCAGCAACGATGGCCATAGAATGATACCCAGACTGTGTCAACTCGCCTTTTATTGAATATTTCGACTCCAAAGGGCTAACCATACCCTCTGTGCAAAGAAGCACACAAACTTGCTATCAAGGTAAAAATTGAGTACAATTGCACCCATAGAAGTAATATTTTACTATGGCTGCTGTACCTTCGGCGAGAAACGAGAATTTTCTCAATTTTTAACTTATTTCATATTTAATTGATCAGTTCATTCAATAATTAATTTATTATTTTGTTTTCATTCATTTCATTTTAATTCAAATTTGTTAGATCACTCTTGGAAAAATCATCATTTGAGTATAGGTCATGTTTAACCTAAAAAATAATTGTCAATTTTTCAGTGTTTTAATTTACAAGAGATGGCGCCGATGCCAAACTTTATGATAAATTTGTTATTTTGTATGGGATGTCCATGATTTTACTTGGAAAATGCAATTTTTTTATTAAAATGCTCATACATTTCAATGTTTTGTGCTTGAATATTAAACTTTAATATGTTCTGTGTGATGATACAGCCAATACAAATGGATTAACTTTAATTTTCGGTGTGAAATTAGTGTTTTTCTGTGTTCCGTTTACGTAGGACCGCGACAACATAATGAATATCTGTGTTTTTCACACATTATAAGCTGTTTCAGTGATAGTTAAGGCTAATAAACTAGATCAAAACACATAATAATAGAAATTTAGACAAATAATCGATATTAAAAAGGTTCTATGAAGAATTTTTGTGGATACAATGTTGGTGTTTTGTTCCTTCTTTTTTTTCAAACAATTTCAGTTTTGTGTATAAATGAGGTGTTGTCTGGTGCAAATTGATCGGTTTCGTAAAATCCACACAATTTTGATAGCTCAAATGAGTTGAAAATCTTTTTTATCTGCATTTTGACTCAAGTTCTTTGTAAAATGGTCAACACACGGTACAGAAAAACACTAATTTCACACCGAAAATTAAAGTTAATCCATTTGTATTGGCTGTATTATCACACAGAACATATTAAAGTTTAATATTCAAGCACAAAACATTGAAATGTATGAGCATTTTAATAAAAAATTTGCATTTTCCAAGTAAAATCATGGACATCCCATACAAAATAAGAAATTTATCATAAAGTTTGGCATCGGCGCCATCTCTTGTAAATTAAAACACTGAAAAATTTACAATTATTTTTTAGGTTAAACATGACCTATGCATTGAAAATCATGCTCGGAGCGGTAGCGGAGAGCGTGACGCAGTCCCCACACCCCAAAAAAAACGTCCACAAACCCAAAAACCTCCATACAAAAACCTTTGGGACAAGACACGATGTATAGGCGAAGTTTTGAGTTTTTTCCCCTCGCCCCCCTTCCCCTCCACATTATTTAAAAAAAAAAACTACGTCGCAACAGCTTTCAAACAAGCCCTCACTCATCAAAATCGGTTGAAAATTGGCTGAGATATCGCCAATCAAAGATGACCAATTCCTAAGGAAAAGTGGTCAAATTACCTTTGTAAGTAATAACAATTTTATTCCTGTGTGGTGTGTCAACGATCTATCTATGTATCTACTTTTTTTTTCTCGAGAACCGCCCGAGCGATTTTCTTAAAATTTTCAGGGAACGTCAGTCCCGGCCCCAAATGAAAAATTTCATATGCCGCTTTTCCGGGAAAATTCTGGAAAAGTCGTGGCATGGGAAAAAGTGGTCAATTTTGAGGGTTTTTCGGTAATGCTCGGAGTTTTCGAATTTTAGCTCCGGAGTGACAATAGCTAGAGAGTTGGCTTCTTTGGGAAAGTTATAGAGTTTGGTCAGGAGAATTTTTTGGGATCTTAAGAAAATGGTTGCCAGCAGTCAAACTGGCGCCATCTTGAATTTTCCCAAGCAATAATTAGGGTTTTTTTGGTTTTCGAATTTTAGCTTCGGAATGACAATACTTAGAGAGTTGGTTTCTTCGGGAAAGTTATAGAGTTTGGTCAGGAGAATTTTTTGGGATCTTAAGAAAATGGCTGCCAGCAGTCAAACCGGCGCCATCTTGAATTTTCTCAAGCAATAAATTAGGTTTTTTTTTGGTTTTCGAATTTTAGCTTCGGAATGACAATACTTAGAGATTTGGTTCCTTCGGGAAAGTTATAAAGTTTGATCAGGAGATTTTTTTGGGATTTTCAGAAATCTGCCAAAGTGACGCCATCTGGATTTTTGTAAGGTATAAATTATGCTTCTTTGGGTTTTCGATTTTTAGCTCCGGAATGATAACAATTAGAGAGTTGGTTTCTTCTACAAAGTTGTAGAGTTTTATCAGAAGAATTTTTTGGTATCATTAGAAAATGGCTGCCAGCTGTCATAGCGACGCCATCTTGGATTTTCGTTTATGCTTCTACGGTTTTCGAATTTTAGCTCCGGAAGGACGCTACTTAGCGCTAGCGAAATAATTTTTCAATACTTTCAGTTTTTACACGCAAAAATTTAAATTTACTCAAAAAAATCTACGCAATAAGAAACAAAAGTCAAATTTTTGCAGCGCAAAAACTGAAAGTACAGAAACATTATTTCGTCGTTGGGTCTGGCATTTGTGACGCAATTTTTTTAACACAACGTAATTTTGTTTCAAAGAAAGCGCTCTAATTTTTTCAGGAAATCAAAACTTTGAACACAAGGTTCCATTCAAACGAACTTCTGCGTATTTTCTGCGATAGCGTCACCTCAAGCGATATCATTAATTTTGGAAGCGGACTTACGGACTGCGTCACACTCTACCTTTAAAAAGGTTTTTGTTGTGATTTATATTTATCGTTCACCGTATAAGATCGTCGATCGTATATATGATTAGTTTATATCCTGTCGATGCAAAGCACAGGAAGAAGAGAAATTGCCCATTGAGACTCCGAGACATAAAAGGAAGTCGATACCCATTCTGGTGAGAAGAAGCGGATTATGTCATCCACTTCAATATCACCATATATGCTAATTGGTGAACATCGAGACTCAGAGATATAAAAGGAAGCCGATATCCATTCTGCCGGGAGAAGCAGATCATATCATCCACTTCATTATCGTCATATATATCAATTGGTGAACAGTGAGACAACGGATGTGAAGGTTGAGAAAGGTGGAGTAGACGTATGGAAAGTTTGGTTGAAGAAAGAGGTGAGATGAGAGATTTTTATTTTCGTGAGATTTGAAGAAAGTGCTATTCCTATATCATATTTCGTTGTACACTCTTTTTTTATTGGAATTCAAGAGATCGTCCTCTCGAATTCATGTGCGGTCATTATCGTGTCGAGCCAACGAGAAGTGACCGTTACATCCTCAACCGGGATTCCCCGCGCATTTTTTAGACACATAAGTGCGCGCCTAGACATTATCCTAGTAATATACTTAAGTGAACATTTTATTTCCTGCCCTTCGCAATCAAGGTTAAATATCCGTATATAAGAGAAAGAAAAAAATCCTCTTGTAAATTAAAGCAAAAACAGTCTGAGCTGTATATCATTTAAATACATTAATTTGTTGAATTGCTGCGTGATTCCTTAATATCATTGAGAGGATAACCAATTCTATGATATATCCTATTATTTCTGGCTATTCGGAAAATTTGTAAGCAATGCCAGCGTGCATACAATCATAAAAGAAAGTTAAGAGGAGAAAGTTTGATGTCTATGATATAAACCTTGTGATAAGCTAATTGACTAACAGTCGCCGAAGGAATAGAGCCAATGACTGCTCTCGACAAGCTTGTTTTTTTATTATCATTAATTTGTTTAAAGAAGTTAAGAAAGTGATGCGTACAATCCATATCAAGAGATCGAACCTTTTTCTTATTGATTAATTTGACTATAATAATTGAAAAGTTCTTATAGCGCTACCGATAAGAATCATAATATATCCTAATATATAACGTCGCTTATTCATATTTGATCACTCGTTAAAAACTAAAAGAAAGAAAAATGGAGACGAATGATCAGTTTGAAGATCCTGCCATAATCCTCTCTAACCCATCCGGGGCATATTATTCCGTATCCCTTTTGTCAGCGGAAATGATTCAATATGAATTTGAAACTCAAGGCATCAAGCCAAGCCCTTCTCTCAATCAGCAACGGAAGCAGCTGGTCGAGCAAGTTACATCCAAGAGTTACGTGAACTGTTTGTATCCCTCTTCCCTGCCTCCTCGTGAGGATATAGAACGATGTAACGCGTATTTGGACAAATGGACTAAATTTATGCATGAATCTACTCCTAACATGAAACTTACTCGTGATTATCTTACTCGAACAAAGTTTTTGCATCGTAGGATTCAGGCAATTGATACTTCCGAAGGAGAGTCCTCACTAGCGTCGAGACTTGTCCTCTTGAAGAGAGACGCCGAACTCTTCCTTTCTAATCTCATTATTGCCGATATGACTATTTCAAAAGAAATCAACCCTCAAGAAACCGGCAAAGATATAGTCGCGCATATTGCCGATTGGTCCATCTCTGAAGAGGCTACCGCTCCGAAAAACGATAGACCTGAAAATCCTTGGCAAACGCCGTTCCGTTTAGGAGGATCTTCACACACCAACAGACCCAATGAAATCGTTACCGACTTCTTCGACCGTTATAGATCACTAGGGGAAAATAAACCATCGACCTCGCGATTGCCAGATCACGTCCTTTTAGAATCTTCTTTGGAATTCTATGAAACTATGAAACTTTTTCGCAAATATCTCAGCAAGCATAGCACGAAAAAGGAAAGCATTTGATGTCACAAAATTGGGAAAAAATTTTTGTGGGAATCGAGTCAAGGGTCTGGGCACTGGAGCAAATGGAATGGACGAAATTGAGTTTCTTGGCCATATACGAAAACAGTTTTTCGTCTATATTTCCTTAGCTATGCAATATGGAGACTCACTGTCAAAGACAAAGTTGTAGAGAATGAAATTTTAGCGTACACGTGTTTCAAGGTTTTGGGGAAATATGGTTCAATCGTGGTGTATGGCCACTTCCATAATTAGGCAGGATGACCAATATCTCCAGAACTATGAGAGATAGAAAGTTGCTTCCAACGGCAAAGTTGTACAGAATAAAATTTAAGAGCACACTTGTCTCAGGGTTTTGGGTAAAAATGCCACAATCCTGTGATATGACCACTTCTAGAATTGGGAGGGATGACCCATATCTCTAGAACGGTAAGAGGTAGAAGGTTGCTTCCAAAAGCAAAGTTGTATAGAACAAAATTTTAGAGAACACGTGTTTCAGGGTTTTAGGGAAAAATGACTTCGTCCTTGGATATAAGCTTTTCTAGATTTGATTGGTCTGAGACGTACTTCGGTAGGGCCTTTGACATTACCTTGGGTAAATTCTATTAATCTTTGAAATCACAACAAAATCCCTTTTTAAAAAGGAAACGTGACGCAAGTCCTCGTCTCTTCTTCCAAAATAACTGGCATCAATTGGGGTGACGCTTACAGCTTTGAAACGCAAAAATCTTTTTGGAATGTTTTCATTTTTGATTGAAAAAATGCGTCACAAATGTTGGACCCACCAATGTAATAATTTTTCTGGGCTTTCAGCTTTCATACGCAAAAATTGCATTAGTGACTCATATTTTTAAATCAAAAATGAAAGCATTCCAAAAAAAGTTTTTGCGTTTCAAAGCTGTAAGTGTCACCCCAATTGATATCTGTTGTTTTGTGTGAAATTTTTCGACGAAAAAAATTTCTGGCGAAAAAAATTTCCGGCGAAAAAAGTTTATCCCCTCAACTTCCTCTACAACATATCAAGAGTTTTTTTTTAGCTGCCGCCGCCGCGGCGCCAAACTGTAGCGTGGCGGCTACTAGTTTCATGGGCGAAAATGATGCCCTCAACTCCCTCTACAACATTTCAAAAGTTTTTTTTGAGCCGCCGCCGCCGCCAAACTAAAGCGTGACGGCTACTATTTTTATGGGCGAAAATGATCCTCTCAACTTCCTCTACAACATATCAAAAGTTTTTTTTGAGCCCCCGCCTATTTTCCGCCATACACTACAACACACCCAACCCAACAATTTTCCCTTTGACTCCAAACCTCTATCTCAAACACCCAACCTTGTCTCATACAAAGTGTTCTACTGTACATTATCACACACAAACACATACATATGGGCTTTATATGGCGCCTTCTAAGAGCCCTGGCACCCAAACGTGGCCGGTACGCCCTTTTTTAAAACCTCATATGCCGTAGAATACCCACCCTGCAAAATTTCAAGAAATGTTATCGAGCCGTTTTCGAGCACAAGCCAAAAAAGTCGGTTTTCATACAAATGGCTCTGGAACTAACTAACTAGCTAACTAACTAACTAACTAACCCACTAACTAACGTAGGATGTTTCCATTAACTTTGGCTTCTGTGAAGTAGCACATTTTGTATAGAAAATGACGATTTTCTAAAGGTCATATATTACGAAAACAGGGTTTGTTTGAAATAAACTCTCCAATTTTAAATTATGCCTTTTATTTTTATTCTTTAACCAACCGGTTTCAGGAACTATGTTCCCATCATCCATTAGAGATGATATTGAATACAGAGCTTTAAAAATTATGATGGCACATTTTATGGTTAATCTCCTTTTGACGAAAGAAAAAATTGATAAAGAAATCAAAACAATTGTCGACATCGGTAGAGTCAATGGCTACCAAGAAAGCGCTGTGATGAACATAATCAACAAACACCAGAGAAAAAAGGCACTTGAGAACGTCTCAACGTTTTTCAAAGACAACAAGCCTGAAAAACCTGTAAAGCGAGTGAGTTTTGCCTATTACCCCCGTGTCACAGATGGAATGAAAAAAATATACAGAGAATACGACACACAGGTAGTCCATAGAAATGACTATACCCTCAGACACATGCTGGGTTCGTTGAAAGATGTCCCCCTGACATTAAGAAGTCTGGTATATACCGGATACAGTGTAAGACCTGTGGTAGATATTATTATGGGATGACAATCAGGCAACTAATAACTCGATTTTTTGAACATGTAAATTCCAAGAATTGGAAAAATAAGACGGCTGTGGGCAAACACTTGTTTAAAACTAATCACGAAATCGACATCACGACCCTAAAATTAGTTGAAGAAGTGAGACGCCCATGGAACATTGTATATAATGAAGCAATCCACATTCGTAAGAACTCTCATTTAAATCTATTGAATGAAGATAAGGGAGATGTCGATTCGCTTATCCTGACCTTGTTTGATAAGAAGAGAACCATTGACAACAACATCATAAGCTTAGACGATTCGACACATACTGTAGTGGATGACGACGAGTTCTTTGACTGTGAATGAACATACAAATATGACTACAACGGAACACCGCAACATTGACGGTTTCGAGAGCCTTGTAATGAATGGCACATTGTATGACGACACTGAAATGTGGAAAACGTTACACTTGACATGAACCTACCCGATCTCTAAATGAAGTTGTTTTGTAATTGTACTCGTAATTGTAACATTGTTCACCCTGTTGTCACCTGTTAAAAAATTCGTTACCCGTTGTATGATGTACGTAATTGCAGTATCAATTTTGAGATGACTTTATGTATGTCTTTTTCAAATTTCCTTAAGGTTGTGTCAATATACTTTTAGTTTGAACCAAGCCCTGATGATGGGAACATAGTTCCTGAAACCGGTTGGTTAAAGAATAAAAATAAAAGGCATAATTTAAAATTGGAGAGTTTATTTCAAACAAACCCTGTTTTCGTAATATTTACACAATTGTGCCGTATTCTGCGTATCAATTAATTAATAATTTGTTAATTGAATTATTATTACACTAAAGGTCATATCTTCATATACCAGAATTGGGCCATATTTTCCCAAAACCCTGAAACACGTGTTCGCTCAAATTTAACTCTGTACAACTTCGCCTTTGGAACCAACTTTTTAACTCTCATAGTTCGGGAGATCTGGGTCATCCTGCCCAATTATGGAAGAGGCCATATACCAGTATTGGGCCATATTTTCTCAAAACCATGAAACACGTGTTCGCTTAAATTTAATTCTCTGCAACTTTGCCTTTGGAAGTAAATCTCCATATTGCATAGTTAAGGAAATATAAACGAAAAATATAGACAAAAAGTGTTTTCGTATATGGCCAAGAATCTCAATTTCGTCCATTCCATTGGTCCCAGTGCCCAGACCCCTGTACCGATTCCCACAAAATTTTTTCCCAGTTTTGTGACATCAAATGCTTTCATTTGACACCAAAATGAGGAATTTCCGTGCTATACTTGCTGAGATATTTGCGAAAAAGTTTCACCGACCTTCGAAAAACCATGTTTTTGGTCACTTCCTCGACCATATCTCCGGAATCACTTGATTGATTTTGCTTATCTTCGAAATTGAATCATGGGAGACATGTACCTTTCAGGGAAAAAAAGTTTAGGCTGATCGGTTCAGCCGTTTGAAAAAAAGTGGAGACGGACGGACGGACATTTTTTTATTGCTGATTCGTCATATTTAGACGATAATAGATGCATCTCCCCAACTCCCACCTCGACCTACCCCATGTTACAATTAAATTGTTTGTAGTAAACGTATAGGACCTTTGTACTTCGTACGGGTCCAAAAAATTAACGAATATGAGCTTCTTTAACGTGAATTTCACAATGAAGCTCATACAATGCTATGAATTATAACGTAACCTATAAATAGTAATAATAGTCCCGAAGGTAGTCGAAGGTGACACTAAGTGTTCTGAACGTAGCTGAAGGTGACACTAAGTGTTCCGAACGTAACCGAAGATGACACTAAGTGTTCCGCGAAAGCGTCACTTCGAACGATACCGTTAATTTTGAAAAGGGACTTACGGACTGTGTCACTCTTTTTTGTGTGCCTTGATTTTCCTTTACCTTTTCTCCTCTAACTTCCCGGTATCCAAATTATTGTTGAAAGAATAAAACACCTTTATCTTGATTTCACCGGTGTAAATTTTATTATTTCAAATAAAATAAAATAAAACGTTAGGATGCATTTCTAAAGGTCTACCTTCCATCATCAGCAACACGAGATTAAAGGAGTATTCGAAAATACAAATTAAACAATTGATCTAAATTAATACAATCGGCTGAAATCAAATAGATTTAAATATCTTTTCTTTTTTCTCTCAATAGGAAAGGTATATCACCAAGTGCAATGTGACACCAGTAAAACACCTATTATTGACTACTACGTTATAAAATCATCATATACAATTAAATAAACATGATTCGACGTTACCTCTATCAGTGTTCATTAACTTTATAGTCGGGTTATATAATAATTTTGCTTTTAATTTTATTTTATACTTTAATTCAATCTTATGTTTGAAGCAAAATGTAATACACAGGTATGTACAGTTTCATTTAAAATCTAAAATTATTTTTAGCGAATTTCTCGGGCTAGCTATAAGATAATCTTACTCAACACGACGGTTCCGTAGGCGAAGGAGCCGACGGTGAAGGTTCCGATATGTATTTACCCTTTGCGAAAATTGTTGTTTTCCCGCTTCAGGCATTGTTTCGATTAAATCATCACTATCCTCACCACCGTCATTGTTACTGTCTTCAATTTCCATAATATACTGGCGACATGTCGGACATGTGTTTTGCTTCAGGAGCCATGTTTCGATGCAGGTGTCATGATATTTATGCTGTAAAACACTCGGTTATATTACGATTCTTTAAGTAAATGCTAAGTAAATCTGAGAACAAAAACCGAGGATTTTATGTCGAACATTCTGAGTAGTGATATTGATGTTGTAGTGCTCAGTGCAACATGGCTAAATGACAGCATTCACCGCAACGAACTATTCGATAAAAACTTTACAGTTTATAGAGCAGACCGTGATCTTACACGTGCAATCAAGTTTGATGGTGGAGGTTGCTTGATTGAAGTTAAATCAAAATTCTATTCACGTAGATTGGACGACTCAAAAAGACTCTTTATAAATGTTAAATACATAAACGAAAATAATACGCTTGATCAGTACGAGTACAACACCCACTTCAAAAAGATAGATGAAATTCTAAGCGTTAACTATACGAATAGTGAATTTTTACTACTCGGAGATTACAATCTTTCTGATTCTATTGAGTGTAACTTAAACTCAGTCGGAATCCAACGTTGACCATACAAAACTATCAGTAATAGAAGATATAGACCCTTTAGTTAAAATTGAAAAGCAACACCCTGCCTTGATGATCACGCTGAACCTGAAACCATTAAAATACTTGAACGAAAGAAACCTCCCGAAATTTAACTAACGAACTACGTTAAACTGAATAGAATGATTCGAAGCATTGATTGGGAGAGAGAATTAGAGTGCTTAAATGTTGATGAATCCGTAAAAAGGTTCTATAAGTTGATAGATACGTTGCTTGTTAGCGTACCTAAGGTAAGACGTATCACAAGCAAATTTCCATGTTGGTACTCAAACGAGCTGATAAAGTTGATAAATCGTAAGTCTATCATAAAAAGATCACACGACTCTAAAGTGAAACAGGGTCTTAACGCCGAAAGTGACTATAAACAATTTTCCGACTTGCGTAAGGAAGTTAAACGCATGCAAGAGAAGTGTGAAAATGACTATGTTTACAAAAACTGTCTACTAACACGAAATGTTTCTTTTCATACACCAAGTCACAGCGTGCGTCAAACTTACTACCACGAGTAGTGCAGCATAACGACATCACTGCCACAGACACACAATCTGCTAGCGACCTATTTGCTGATTACTTTGCTTCGGTGTACCAAAGACCGGACCGAAATAGGGTGAGTGGAGACCAGGTTTTGCCAGATTCCCACATGCCCTCAATAGAAATAGAAGAAATTAAGTCAATCCTTATCAAATTAGATCAATATAAAGTACATAACCCTGATCAAATTCCAGCCATAGCTTGCCATTGTCGATACTATATAATAAATCCATAAGATCGGAGAAATTCCCTAACCAATGGAAGATTAGTTATGTTCTGCCAACCTTCAAATCAGGAAGCCGCTCCAAAGTTGAAAATTACCGACCTATAAGCATCTTAAGTGCAATTTCTAAAATATTTGAACGAATAATGTTCAACCATCTGTATGAACACATTAAAGAGCATATCAACAAACACCAACATAGATTTGTACTGGGCAAATCAGTCCAGTCCAACCTTCTAGAGTACCTTAATTTTATAGTAGAATCGGTATCAAATGGCGGGCAAATCTATACAATATTCACCGACTTCTCAAAAGCGTTCGATAAAGTTTCACACAACCTACTCCTACAAGACTTAAAATTAGTTGGTGTAAACGATGTATACGTACCTATTTAACAGATAGAACAAAATTAGTTACGATCGGAAATACGAAGTCCAAGCAAATAAAACCCTTATCCGGGATACCGCAAGGGTCAATTCTTGGACCGCTACTCTTTTTAT
>CM055404.1:74953458-74970707 GCA_029228625.1 Pseudolycoriella hygida
CGCTCAAGAGTGAAATCCCCCTGTAGTTGGTAAGGACGTTGCGGTTACCCTTCTTGAAGATCGGAGCAATAACACCGAAGCTCCAGTCAGCGGGTACTACTGAGGACTTCAATGCTAAATTGAAAATCCTACAAAGCCATTGAACCCCACCCGGCCCGCTATTCTGAATAAATTCTGTCCTAATTTCGTCTATACCTGCGGATTTTCCTGCCTTCAGCCTGCTGACCTTTCGTGACACTTCCTCTAATGTAATTTCCTCCTCACCCTCCAAGCTACGGCCCTCTTCCCTGTCAAGGCTTGTTACGGGATTGACAGAGGCGAATAGATCCTGAAAGTAATCCTGCAATTTTACAAATTTAAAACAAAAAAAAACCTTTGACAGAGATGTATGATGTGGCGTACCGAATCCCGTGTATCGGCGATGGAAAAAACGAGACATGTTATTTCAAATACACGGGTCAAACGGGCCGCAAAGTAAATAAGAGAACGAATGAACACGAAGAAGATGTAAGAGCGTATAATCAAAATGGACAGTTAGAGGGAACAACAGCTTTAGTACATCATTTTTATGACACAGTAGCTCCCTTGAATTGTTCATTGGCATATTGGAGCTACATAGATCTATGTATATCGGTCCGTTTTGATGGAAATAAACTAAAACTAAAACTAAAGGTCACGCTCCCGATATAGATAACATATCGATCTTAGAAGTTGAGCATGGCTACGCAAAAAGAAAGACCTTAGAATCATTACATATCCTAACAACTACCCAGTCCATGAACTTTAGACAAGATACGGACAACATAAGCGCGGTGTACAAAAGCTTAATTAAAGCAACGCTAGCTCCATCTATAGAAACATTTGAGCTCTTCCATTTAATAACTCTGTTAATGTCATTAACGTTTTTGTTTCTCTATGTAAGTAAATGTCGTGAATTTTTTTATTTTTTAGAAAAATGTTTCATTAATGTTAAAGTCAAGTTTTTATCGTAAGTTTTAATTTGTGATAATTTTTTAGCTGCACTCAGTCATAGTTAATTTTGAGTTTTATTGTACAGACTTTCAAACAACTGATGATGTATCAATAAGATGCGAAACGTCTTAACAACGTAGTTTCTATCACCCGTTGGGCCGGAAAATCGAGAAAAACCCAATTCAATTATTTAAAGACATCATTTCTGATGGGAATCAAAAATTCATGGAATTTGACATGGTTTCACATAGAACACAGCGCCACTTTTTTATACATCAAAATAAATTCAAAGGGAACAAAGAAATTTTGACATTTCACATTTTCTATGAAGACCACTCAGGTGTTACATCTATCTGCCGAAGCGCCGTCCCAGGTGCTATATTTTCATTTCTCTGCTCATCACACAACTCTGAAACGTCGTCAGAAGATCGAGCCGCTGTCTTTACCATAAGTATTTATCGTGTATATGTGTTAGTTTTGCTTCTATGAATTTTGACAGAAAGAAATCGGCGTTCAGTCATTGTCAGTATTCAGAGCCGGTTAGTTCATTTAAAAGATTTAAAGTTGATAAAACAAATATATCAAACAACAGCAATGGACAATTCACGTCGTTTGGATTTTAATAAACAGCTTCCTCGACAGAAGTTGACTCAAGATGACAGCGATAATTGCACAATTTGCATTGACGATTTTTGTAAGGACCAAACAGTTGTGACATTACCGTGTACGGTAAGTTCATTTTGTAAAAACGTTTACAAACTTAAACATGTTAGAGCATGTCAGAACCCCTCAAAATTAAGATTTTTTTCACTTTCGGCTCTAACATGAAGTATGCAAAACTAAATACTAAATTTTAATATTATCTTCATTTACTCCGTATTTTTAAATTTATATAAAAATATATTTAGAACTCAAAGAAATTATTTACTAAACGTTTGAAAGCTTTTTGGTTTGGATTATTAAGGTTGAGTGTCGGGAAAATAGTGTTGTGGTGATGTTTGATTCTGTGTATAGGCTCATTTATTTCATAGTTAGACGTCGCTGTTTGGAGATAGAATGTCGGGGGATTTTTTGTAAATCGTGTAGGGTGATGGAACGCAATTTGTGACGAGAGTGTAGTCTTAAGTCTGCCGTGTTTTATAATGTGTAATAATATTTCATCCATCTGGATCCGACGAGTTTCAAGTGAGTGCATATGTAGTTGTTTCAGTCTGGTTTTATAGTCCGGTTTGACCCAGTTGAACCTGTAATACAGAAGTCGAGTGAATTTTCTCTGGTCTACGTATTTAACATATTGTGGTTTCCAGACTGAGCAACAATATTCCAACCTAGTTCGCACATATGCATAGTATAGCTCAGTATAGGATTTTTGAAACGCCTCGTTGTGCGAAAGATGAAACCGATCATCTGGTAACATTTACGCGTTGTACTAATGATGTGTTGGTTGAATTTAACTTTTTCATCAAATTCTACACCCAGCTCTTTCTTTACTTGGACCTTCGTTGTTGTTACGCCATTTATTGAGTACTCGAAGTCGATCTTGTTAGGCTAATAACTGATGCTGAGTGCATGGCATTTCCCTACATTCAATGTGAGTAAACGATTTTCGCACCATTTCGCCATCAAGTCTAGGTCAGCTTGCAGTTCCAAGCAGTCTTGCATGTTATTGATTTTCTTTGATAATTTATGATCATCTGCGAAAAGTGAGCTCCTTGATGACTTGAATATTGACGGAAGGTTGTTAAATAATAAAAAGAGTAGCGGTCCAAGAATTGACCCTTGCGGTATCCCGGATGTGGGTTTTATTTGCTTGGACTTCGTATTTCCGATCGTAACTAATTGGGTTCTATCTGTTAAATAGGTATGGAACCATTGATTGTATACATCTTTTACACCAACTAATTTTAAGTCTTGTGAGAGTAGGTTGTGTGAAACTTTATCGAACGCTTTTGAGAAGTCGGTGAATATTGTATCGATTTGCCCACCATTTGATATCGATTCTACTATAAAATTAAGGTACTCTAGAAGGTTGGACTGGACTGATTTGCCCGGTACAAATCTATGTTGGTGTTTGCTGATATGCTCTTTAATGTGTTCATACAGATGGTTGAACATTATTCGTTCAAATATTTTAGAAATTGCACTTAAGATGCTTATAGGTCGGTAATTTTCTACTTTGGAGCGGCTTCCTGATTTAAAAGTTGGCAGAACATAACTAATCTTCCATTGGTTAGGGAATTTCCCCGATCTTATGGATTTATTATATAGTATCGACAATGGCAAGCTATGGCTGGAATTTGATCAGGGTTATGTACTTTATATTGATCTAATTTGATAAGGATTGACTTAGTTTCTTCTATTTCTATTGAGGGCATGTGGGAATCTGGCAAATTCTGGTCTCCACTCACCCTATTTCGGTCCGGTCTTTGGTACACCGAAGCAAAGTAATCAGCAAATAGGTCGCTAGCAGATTGTGTGTCTGTGGCAGTGATGTCGTTATGCTGCACTACTCGTGGTAGTAAGTTTGACGCACGCTGTGACTTGGTATATGAAAAGAAACATTTCGTGTTAGTAGACAGTTTTTCTTCAATGTTTAAAACATAGTCATTTTCACACTTCTCTTGCATGCGTTTAACCTCCTTACGCAAGTCGGAAAATTGTTTATAGTCACTTTCGGCGTTAAGACCCTGTTTCACTTTAGAGTCGTGTGATCTTTTTATGATAGACTTACGATTTATCAACTTTATCAGCTGGTTTGAGTACCAACATGGAAATTTGCTTGTGATACGTCTTATCTTAGGTACGCTAACAAGCAATGTATCTATCAACTCATAGAACCTACTTACGGATTCATCAACATTTAAGCACTCTAATTCTCTCTCCCAATCAATGCTTCGAATCATTCTATTCAGTTTAACGTAGTTCGTTAGTTAAATTTCGAGAGGTTTCTTTCGTTCAAGTATTTTAATGGTTTCAGGTTCAGCGTGATCATCAAGGCAGGGTGTTGCTTGTCAATTTTAACTAAAGAGTCTATATCTTCTATTACTGATAGTTTTGTATGGTCAACGTTGGATTCCGTCTGAGTTTAAGTTACACTCAATAGAATCAAAAAGATTGTAATCTCCGAGTAGTAAAAATTCACTATTCGGATAGTTAACGCTTAGAATATCATCTATCTTTCTGAAGTGTGTGTTGTACTCGTACTGATCAAGCGTATTATTTTCGTTTATGTATTTAACATTTATAAAGAGTCTTTCTGAGTCACATTTCTCAATTGATATCCATAAATCTTCGTCCGTCACTTCCCAGTCGTCCAATCTACGTGAATAGAATTTTGATTTAACTTCAATCAAGCAACCTCCACCATCAAACTTGATTGCACGTGTGAGATCACGGTCTGCTCTATAAACTGTAAAGTTTCTATCGAATAGTTCGTTGCAGTGAATGCTGTCATTTAGCCATGTTTCACTGAGCACTACAACATCAATATCACTACTCAGAATGTTCGACATAAAATCCTCGGTTTTTGTTCTCGTAATCGTAATCGTAATATAACCGAGTGTTTTACAGCATAAATATCATGACACCTGCATCGAAACATGGCTCCTGAAGCAAAACACATGTCCGACATGTCGCCAGTATATTATGGAAATTGAAGACAGTAACAATGACGGTGGTGAGGACAGTGATGATTTGGATGATTTAATCGAAACAATGCCTGAAGCGGGAAGACAACAATTTTCGCAAAGAGTAAATACATATCGGAACCTTCACCGTCGGCTCCTTCGCCTACGGAACCGTCGTGTTGAGTAAGATTATCTTATAGCTAGCCCGAGAAATTCGCTAAAAATAATTTTAGATTTTAAATGAAACTGTACCTATCTGTCTATTACATTTTGCTTCAAACATAAGATTGAATTAAAGTATCAAATAAAATTAAAAGCAAAATTATTATATAACCCGACTATAAAGTTAATGAACACTGATAGAGGTAACATCGAATCATGTTTATTTAATTGTATATGATGATTTTATAACGTAGTAGTCAATAATATGTTTTACTGGTGTCACATTGCACTTGGTGATATACCTTTCCTATTGAGAGAAAAAAGAAAAGATATTTAAATCTATTTGATTTCAGCCGATTGTATTAATTTAGATCAATTGTTTAATTTGTTTGTATTTTCGAATCCTCCTTTAATCTCGTGTTGCTGATGATGGAAGGTAGACCTTCCGAAATGCATCCTAACGTTTTATTTTATTTTATTTGAAAAAAAACATTTTCCTTTAATAATAAAATTTACACCGGTGAAATCAAGATAAAGGTGTTTTATTCTTTCAACAATAATTTGGATACCGGGAAATTAGAGGAGAAAAGGTAAAGAAAAATCAAGGCACACAAAAAAGAGTGACACAGTCCGTAAGTCCCTTTTCAAAATTAACGATATCGTTCGAAGTGACGCTTTCGCGGAGCACTTAGTGTCATCCTCGGTTACGTTCGGAACACTTAGTGTCACCTTCAGCTACGTTCAGAACACTTAGTGCCACCTTCGACTACCTTCGGGACTATTATTACTATTTATAGGTTACGTTATAATTCATAGCATTGTATGAGCTTCATTGTGAAATTCACGTTCATATTCACGTCATATTCGTTAATTTTTTGGACCCGTACGAAGTACAAAGGTCCTATACGTTTACTACAAACAATTTAATTGTAACATGGGGTAGGTTGAGGTGGGAGTTGGGGAGATGCATATATTATCGTCTAAATATGACGAATCAGCAATAAAAAAAACTATCCGTCCGTCTCCACTTTTTTTCAAACGACTGAACCGATCAGCCTAAACTTTTTTTTCCCTGAAAGGTACATGTCTCCCATGATTCAAGTTCGAAGATAGGCAAAATCATTCAAGTGGTTCCGGAGATATGGTCGAGGAAGTGACCAAAAACATGGTTTTTCGAAGGTCGGTGAAACTTTTTCGCAAATATCTCAGCAAGTATAGCACGGAAATTCCTCATTTTGGTGTCAAATGAAAGCAATGTGAAAATGTCAAATACGGGGAAAAATTTTGGTGGGAATCGTACAAGGGTCTGGGCACTGTCACCATGGATGGACAAAAATGAAAATCTTGGCCATATACGAAACAATTTTTGTCTATATTTTTCGTCTAATATTTCCTTAACTATGCATATGGAGAGTTTACTTCCAAAGGCAAAGTTGTAGAGAATTAAATTTAAGCGAACATGTTGTCACTGGTTTTGAGAAATAGGCCCAATACTGGTTAGGGGCCTCTTTCCATAAATTGGGCAGATGACCCAGATCTCCAGAACTATGAGAGATTAAAGTTGGTTCCAAGGCGAGTTGTAGAGAGTTAAGTTTGAGCGAACACGTGTTTTTCAGGGTTTTTTGGGAAAAGATGGGCCCAATGCTGTATATGAAGATATGACCGTTTGAAAATCGTCATTTTCTATACACAAATGTGCTACTTCACAGAAGCCAAAGTTAATGGAACATCCTACTTATTAGTTAGTGGTGAGTAGTTAGGTTCCAGAGCCATTTTGTAATGAAAACCGACTTTTTTGGCTCGTGCTCGAAAACGGCTCGATAACTTTTCTTGAAATTTTGCAGGGATCTTCGGGTGGGTATTCTACGGCATATGAGATTTTAAAAAGGGGGGTACCGGCCACGTTTGGGTGCCAGGGCTCTTAGAAGGCGCCATATAAAGCCCATTTGTATGTGTTTGTGTGTGTAATAATGTACAGTAGAACATTTTGTATGAGACAAGGTTGGTTGTTTGAGATAGAGGTTTGGAGTCAAAGGGAAAATTGTTGGGTTGGGTGTGTGTAGTGTATGGCGGAAAATAGGCGGGGGCTCAAAAAAAAACTTTTGATATGTTGTAGAGGATGTTGAGGGGATAAACTTTTTTCGCCGGAAATTTTTTTCGCCAGAAATTTTTTTCGCCGGAAACATTTTCGCCTAAATATTTGTTTCGCCGGAAATTTTTTCTCCAAAATTTGTTTCCTCTTTCACACAAAACAACAGATATCAATTGGGGTGACACTTACAGCTTTGAAACGCAAAAACTTTTTTTGGAATGCTTTCATTTTTGATTTAAAAATATGAGTCACTAATGCAATTTTTGCATATGAAAGCTGAAAGCTCAGAAAAATTATTACATTGGTGGGTCCGACATTTGTGACGCATTTTTTCAATCAAAAATGTTTTGACCACTGGCAGCTTCTTGCCAGCGTTGACTACTCAAAGAATAAGTAGTCTGGCTATTTCCAAAAATATCACCAGTCACATTAAAATGATACTAATATGATAGCCCGAGCTAATTCCTGAATTAATTATTCTCCTGAGCTCAGAGAACGCGAAGAATAAAGCTCCTAAAATTTTAACTAAGTGAAACGCACTGTTTACTGGTTAAAAACGTATTGATTTTATTGATACAAAAAATCTTTCTTTTATACAGTTTTCTTAACTACAATTGTGAAATACATTATTCTGGAAAGAATGATTACTCATGTTTTACACAATTGAGAAAGTAACATCATTGTTGAATCATGTTCAATCATGTTTACATTATGCTTAATTTATGCGGTCATCCACATACTCAAATGTAGATGCATAATTTCATAACATTGGTAATTAGAATGAATCATCATTTTCACTACCAAGTTCAAGTTTAAGAACATGAAAATACATGTCGCGCGAATTTGTTATGAAAGCATAAGCATTTCGTCATATTACATTTGAGTAATTTAGACACATTACAATATGTTTGTTTATGGTACTTAACTATGAACAAATAAACAAGCGGTGAATACTCTGAAATCCGAAACTTCCTTTTGGATACCATGAAGTATTAACACACTCCCGGCATTGAACGAATTTGTTCAATCACAATATTTCTTAATCGGAAAAAATTCGATTATTTGTAATGTGATGTTTAGTACTTATGCTAAAATTACTTCTAAGAAATTATGTAATAAAAATCACAATTTATTAGTGGAATACATACTTTCTCATGGCTTGTTGCTATAAAACAAGTGTAATGTATTTTGTAAAGGATCAGTTTATTTTAACCATTCAAACAAGTGAAGTTAAAAATGTCAAGTGTAATTTCAGTTTTGAGTTCCCGTTCGGGATGAGTGTCACGCCAAAGTTTGAGCCGGACGGTTTCAGCACGCTCGAGCTCCTCAAGCGATTGGAGTAGAAGATCAGACACAACAGCTTCAGATGTTACATCCGAACATCCTAATTGTCGTATCTGCCAGTGGTTGCGGAACACATCAGAGACGCCTGTGAGAGGACCAAGCGTCCCATCTATCACCGAGTATGGAAACGAAATGGTACGACTATTGCGCGGGAGTACCGTTGCTGACGTCTTCTTTTCGTTCATTTCTGACGAACTCAGGAAACTATTTGGAACTGTTTACCCATTTAGTGTGTACAGCCAAGATGCTGGACAAACGAGTTATGGAATAGTGGTGACGGTTCCAGGCCTGGATATACGTTTCCATTTGTCGAATTAGAGAAAATTCGAGAATTGTTTGTATGGTTGTCACAGGCGTATAAGTTTACTTTGAATTTTAAATAAAGAAACTCATTAAGAAAAAGAAATATTTTTCAAATGTCCGCTTCACACTTCTCTTCTTTTGTGCATGGGCCGGAAAAGAAACGATAGATTCTCTTCTTTTTTGTTGGATTGATCCCCTATAAATTTCAAATAAGTTCACCAAATGTAAGTATTGTATAAAACTAGCGCATGTGAAAGTAAGTATGTTCAGATAAAAGTAAATGAACTAAATGTACGCTTAGAAACAAAAAGTGTCTTAACGTATCTTACCATAATTATCGTGACAATTACTAGTTATGAAAATGATATGTGCACTGCATCCCTGGGTTGTGCGGGTGGTGGGGTGCTGTTTCTTTGATCAACGTCTGTATCCTCACTTCCAATAATGCGAGGGATGAAAGTAGTAGTGGGCCTGTATTTATAGGTTGCCCAGACAGTCATGCCAATCCCAACAATAACCATGGTCAATGTGATGTATACGGCTGTATAATGGTGCACGTTATGCCATTCGAATTCATTAGTTGCCATTTCTTGTTCTTCTTTCTGCCTTTTTATGGCGCTTTCTAACTCTTTTAGTTGGGGGTCCGGTTGAAAATCCAAAATTGGTTTTCCCGTTGTGAACATCATTGCCTCCGTTAGGACATTTGTCAGGTTGATGGGTGGTACCAAAATGGTTGGAAGTTCGCTCTGAAGCATGTTTTCAGATGCAATTTCCATGTTGTTAGTTTGCAATGTACAATGTTGTTGCAACGAAATAATACCAGAATCACTTGCGGTACATACAGTTGAACCATAATCGCATATTATGTTGAATATGGTTTGCTTCGGTACTGTGAATAGGAAATGATTTGGCGCCATCAATTTTGACCATACTTGTGATGATTTCAATTCCTTCAGCATACATTTCGGAGATATTTTCTTTGTTGGGTGAGTGAATATCGCCATTTCACAATTTGCCATGCCATTGTTGGCTGTGTATAATATATGCTTTTGTTCGCATATAATTAAATCCTCAGAATACGCCTTACATTCTGCTTTTTCCAAACGTGTCATCGTGTAATAACGATCCAATAGTTTATTAACTCCAATATACTGCTGGTTTGTTTTGATCATATGCTTTGTGTTGTCGATGGTTTTAAATGGCACTGGTATAACAAGATACATGTTATAGAAGTCGCGATGTATTAACGGCAATGTTGATTTTATGATTATTGTTGTTGGTGTAATTTTCATTTTCGCTTGCAATAATCCATATATTTTTGTCAACTTTGCTGGACTTGAGTCACCTGGTACCATTATGTCTTTTCTGATCTTTGAGCTTATCATTTCCAAATGATTATTTAGCTGCACGGGTGTTAATAGGCTGATTGGAATTTTTCCGTGATGGATTTGTGAGATTAACTCAATAATTGCAATTTGAGTTTCTCTGTGGCTGTTGATGACCATTAGGGTTTGCAATGCCATGATGTTGAACACGTCAAATTCTGATATTTCATTGCCTTCTCTTATCCCATTCAATTCAGCTTCGAATTTTGTCAATTGAGATGCTATGGCACTTTCTTCTCTTTTGAGGATATTTGCAGTGATGTCTTGCACTGATGTTTGCTGATTTATGAGATGCATTGCATGTTGGTAACTGCTGTTGAGTTGATAGATTTGATTTTCTAATCTTTCTGCATCATTATTGTCCATAACCCCGGTTACTACTTTTAAGCCACTGCCAATGAAGTTTGCCCATCCACGTCTGACTCTGGTGACTATCTTACTGCTCCAATCTGAAGATAGTGCTTTCCTCAAAATGTCCTGGCAGGCGTGTGATAGGAAAGACGCTTTCTTTTCCAACATTTCATTGTCATTTGATGCCAGTTGCCTTCCGTGGCTGATCATTTTGGTAGTTTGCTTGACGATTTCTGATGGGTTCATTGAGTTGAAGCTATCGGACCATTCCCGCCTTTTTCGAATTAACGAATGTTGCGAAAAATCGATTATCAACTTATAATTTTCAATCGCCGATACTGCTTTTTGCCGGAGTTGTTTCCTTGTGACATCACAGTAGTCCGATGGCGTTATTTTCATGGATAATAAATCCAAGCGATTTAGTTGCTTTTTGATTTGTTCCACTTGTGACCAGTATGGATCCATTTTCATGTAGCTAATGATGTCCCATTTGTCATTTGTTAGACTCATTTTACCATTTTCTTCGAAGTAAAGCCCTGGGTTGTGAGGAAACGAAGTATAGTTGCATTGGCTGCCAAAAATGCCATTAATTAGAGCCATGAGTGCTAATACAAAGATCCATAGGCAATTTGGGTTGTTCATTTTCTTCGATCTTGTTCTTCTTGCAACCGGTTCGTTTATTTCATTCGTTTCCGATTCCTCGGTTAATTGTCTTCTGATAGTTGCAGGAATCGTTCTCGCAACTTTTTTCTTCATTGAAGGCTTTCCTTGACTGTTGGTAGATGTTGAGACAGATGCAGTTTTGTTCTTGGGCTCCAACTGTTGTGGTTGTTCCTCTATTTCAACTGGTAGAGGACAAATGCGATGTATAGCTCTTCTTAACACTTTAAATTGTGTTTGGATGCGATCAAGTTTCACTTTTCGTGTCTTTGGATCAACAGCTTTGTCCATGTTCGTTGTGCTCAGGTTCAACACTCTGCCAAATTTCCATTTTAACGGTGGCGTGTTATCCTCGTGTATGATAACTAACGTTCCAATTTGAATGTTGTCTCGTTCGGTGTTCCATTTAACTCTTCTTTGTAATTCAGCAATGTATTCTTTTGACCAACTGCGCCAGAATTCATTCCGGATGCTAACAATTTTATGCCACATTTTTACTTTCGACGAAAAAGGTATATTTACATCGTTGATACAGTTCAATGGTTTTCCTACTAGGAAATGTCCTGGTGTCAAAGGCTGTAAGTCGTTTGGATCGCTTGACATAGGTGTCAGAGGTCTGGAGTAGAGTATTGCTTCAACTTCAGATAATATAGTTGCCAGTTCGTCATATGTGAGTTCCATGGAATGTATCATCTTTCGTATGTGAAGCTTTGCAGATTTTACGGCTGCTTCTGCCAATCCATTGAAGTGAGGACTTCTGGGCGGTGCAAATTTCCATTCGATCTCATAATCTTGACAATATTTTATAATTTGTTGTTGATGAACTTCTTCGGTCATTAATTCAGAAAGTTCTTCAAGCTGATTGTACAATCCTCGAAAATTAGTTGCATTATCGCAAATGATTTTCTTTGGAGCTGCTCTTCTGGCAATAAAACGTTTGAGGCAGTTAATGAATCCATCGATGCTCAAGTCGTTAGCCACTTGTACTACATGGGGTGAAAAGTCCGCGGCCTTGCAATGAAAGAACTAACTTTTACATATGAAATTAATTTTATTCTTCAACGTAGTCTCCCTGAAGGGAAATGCACTTAGTCCAACGGTCCTGCAACATTTGGATACCTTTGGTATAATAGGATTTCTCCAACACTGCAAAATAGGCCTCTGTTTCGGATATCACCTCATCATTAGAGTAAAATCTTTTTCCCTGTAGCCATCTTTTTAAGTTTGAGAACAAATAGTAGTCGCTGGGGGCCAGATCTGGAGAGTAAGGTGGGTGGTGGAGTAATTCATAGCCCAAAGAGTCCAGTTTCACAGTTGCTTTTATGGATGAATGCGCTGGTGCATTGTCATGATGAAACTGGATCTTTTCTTCTGCATATGCGGTCGTTTTCTCTTGATCTCGTTGTCGAGCTGTTCCAATAATGTGACATAGTACTCGCCAGTTATTGTTTTTCCTTTCTCCAAATAGTCGATAAATATTATGACATGCGCATCCCATAAAATCGTGGCCATAACCTTGCCTGCAGATCGCTGTGCCTTTGGGCGCTTCGGTCGGCTTTGACCAAATTCTAACCACTCTACAGACTTTCTATTGGACTCTGGTGTATAGTAATGAATCCACGTTTCATCAAACGTGACAAATCTACGCAAAAACTCCGTTATATTACGCTCGAACAAAGCTAAATTACTCTCTGAATGGTCAAGACGGTGCTGCTTTTGATCAATTGTTAGAAAACGCGGCACCCATCGCGCAGAATGCTTTTTCATGTCCAAATACTTGTGTAAAATATGTCGCACCCGTTCTGTTGATATTTTGAGGATGTCAGCTATTTCACTAACTTTAACTTTCCGATCAGTCAAAACAATACGATGGATTCTTTTGATGTTTTCTTCAGTAACTGCTTCACTTGGACGTCCTGAACGTGGGGCATCATCGGTGCTTGTATTACCTCGTTTAAATTCAGCATGCCACTTCTTGACCGTTGTATACGACGGAGAAGATGTGCCATAACACTTATCCAGCCATTCTTTGCTTTGCACCGTATTTTTTCCCATTAAGAAACAATGTTTAATCAACACACGGAATTCATTATTTTCCATTTTTTACGAATAACAAAAACCTGCGTCACTCTATTGACAGTAATTCGAAAACTATGACACCAAATGTCAGGAAATTTTGGCTGTAGACAAGTAAAGGGTGGTACTACTGAATGTTAACAAAAATTCTGAAGTAATGACGCCATCTCTATGTGAGGCCGCGGACTTTTCACCCCATGTAGTAGATGCACAGCTTTTGTTGTGAAGCAAACGAATACACATATGTATGCTTTTGTGGTCCGTTTTCCTCGTATTTTATGATGAATAACCACAGGTCCAGCGAAATCCAATCCAACTGAGTAGAACGGCCTTGCTGCATTCACTCGTTCAGCGGGTAAGTTACCCATATTTTCCAATAATGCTGGATGATTGGAACACCATTTGTGTAGACGAAAGTCTCCCTTTTTGCATAGTTTGATTAATTCTTCTTGCAGAATTAATGCGTTATGTAAATCATCAGATCCTGTCATCACATCGTCAACGTTGAAATCTCTCTTTGCTACTATAGATGCTTGAGGAAATTTCTTTGAGTATTGCTCAGCCAATGTCTGTAATGCTTTGATTGCCAAGTAAGACGCACATGTTGTTCCATATGTTACTGTTTTCAACTTGTAGTATCGTAATGGAAGCTTTGGGTCTTCTCTCCAAACAATCATTTGCCATTTCTGATGTCCTGGATCGATCTCCACGTTTCGGTACATTTTAGTAATATCCGCGGATATTACAAATTCATGCGTTCTGAACCGCGCTATTATGGAAAATAGATCCTGTTGTAACACGGGTCCATTTGCCAGGATTTCATTCAATGAAATGTTTGATGTCGTTTTTGCGGAAGCGTCGAACACCACTCTAAATTTTGTTGTGCTGCTCGATGGGTTCCTTACACCATGATGTGGTATGAAATAATTTTTCTGGCTAATTTTATGCCTTGGAACTTGTTCCATGTGTCCAAGCTCCTCGTACTCCCTCATAAATTTGAGGTAATCATTTTTTAGGTCCGCATCTCTAGAAAATCGTTTTTCCAAGTAGAGAAAACGTCTAGTGGCCATATGCTCGGATTGACCCAGTATTGAAGGGTCCTTTGTGAACTGCAATTTCACTATGAATTTGCCGTTGCTTCCATTTCTCATGGTTGTAT
This sequence comes from Pseudolycoriella hygida, assembly GCA_029228625.1. NCBI lineage: Eukaryota > Metazoa > Arthropoda > Insecta > Diptera > Sciaridae > Pseudolycoriella > Pseudolycoriella hygida. The sequence continues at coordinate 74,967,589 of CM055404.1, forward strand.
CTTCGAAAAATTTTTCACAACTCTTTTCCAATGGTGTCATTGGTTTGGGTTCTTGCTGCTTTTCTTCTAACTTCCAAAATTGAGCCAATTGCTGATCTAATCTAAACACGGTGTTTTGCAAATCTGGTAATGTGTCACCAACTGATATGATTCCTATTGACATAAGTTTGAAGAAAAGTTCTCCTCCGATTACAATGTCGACAGGTGCTGGAATGTTGAATTGAGGATCTGCCAATGAAATGTTTTTAGGCATGTTCCAACTTTTGATTTCAATTTTGCTGGTAGGTTGGCATGTAGTTATTTGTTTAATAATGAACACTTCCAGGTGCGTTTGAAATCCAGAGATGTTTGAGCCAATTTTCACGATTGTTCGCTTTTTGCTCTCTGCAATTATTGACCCAACTCCTGCCACCTTTATAGATGTGTTTGAATGATCCAAACCCAATTTGTGATGCAATTTTTCAGTCATGATATTTAATTGCGAACCAGAGTTCAAAATTGCTCTGGCTCTTACTGGGTTGCCATTTTTGTCATCTACTTTGATGACAGCTGTAGCCAAGAATACGTGGTTGAATCCATTATTTTTTATTGCTGATCCAAACAATACGTCGGCCTTATCTCGACTTGTTTTTTGAATCCTTTCAAAGTGCAATAACTTGTTATGAGGCCGTTTGCAGGTCATGCATAAACCACTTTTGCAGGCCTTGGTATCGTGTCCTTCCCGTAGACAATTGATGCAACGTTTCCATTCTCTGGCCTTCTTGTATCTGTTTTCAGGTGTCATTGCCATGAATGTTGGACACTTGTTGATTTGATGCTTTTCATTGCATCCACAAAAAACAGACTTACTTAATTTTTTCTGAGAGTTTCGTTTTTTAGAAGTCATCATCAATGAAGTTCCCATTGCGGAAGGTTTTTCCTTCTTTTTTCCGCTGTTATTGCCAATATTTGCTTGCTTTTTTAGGAAACCACTGTTTTTTGCTGACAGATTTTGTATGCGTTGTTTCAAAAAGTTCATTAAGTGGTCAAAGTATTCTCATACAATGCCAATGTAGGTCTGTCAATTTGCCCTTCTATTAGGTAGTAGAGCGTGTAATTAAAGGTGTCACTTAACTCAAACTGAATGTTTGTAAGTGTGTCCACGCTTTCTCGTATTCTGTCCATAACAGTTTTCATGGACTCAATAGAATATTTTTTCATCGGCTCACCTTGCGTTATTTTCTCGAAAAGCTGCGATACAATTATGTGAGTGTTGTCAAATCTTTCACTCAGAATTTTCCAAGCTGTGTTGTAGCTTTCGTCCACCAATGGTAGTGTAGAAATTAATCCAAGTGGCTCACCTTCTAGATGCGCCTGAAGATATGCTAATTTTTCGCAGTTGTCCAAATCATTTTTGGTTTCAATCATTCTTGCGAATAGCGCTTTAAACGAATTCCATTTTACGTAGTCCCAATTAAAAGTGGGTATGCTTAGTTTGGGTATTTTGGCTGATGACTGTACCGTCGATTGCTTGTTGAATCGGTCCTTTGAGGTTTCCTCTTTTTTATGCTGTATGAGGATTTTTTTGTCACTAATTCCAATTGCATAGTGTTGACCGTATCGTATTTGTCCAAGATGAGTTGTCGCAATACATATAATTCATCTTTGTCAATTGTGTTCAATTGCGGATCCTTTGCCATTTCAAATTTCCAGGCGTCGATTAATTTGGTCAATGATGTGAAGATAGCTTTCAAAGCTATATTTTGCTTGTTTCCATCGGAGTCTCTTGCTCCTAGGGAATGTGTACTGACGTTGTGCAGATTTTGTTGACTGGCTGCCTTAAAGAGGTTATTCAGATCCAGTGGGATACCTATTTGTTTGGGCTGCAATATTGAGTCCTCAGGTATATCTTCGATAACAACGTTATCGATCGGATTATTCGCTTTACTCAGAATGTCAAGTGTATTCAACAAACTTGACATTTCGTCTTTGTACTCTTTGTAAGCCGCTTCGGTTTTTCCGTAGTAGTCTGAGACGAAATAATCGCTTCCACCGTCCAAGTCCGTTGCGTCTTGTAGCAACTGATGGTTCTCAAAGAATTCTTGAAATTGACTCTCCAAAGCCTTCAACCTTTCCCCGATGTAGAGTTTAGTTTTTCTCTTCGGTGGTGTTTGCACATATGCGGACAATTTTTCTTTTATTTGCTCGCTAATTGTTCTCTGTCTTTTTAGAAGAGCTTGAGACATTTTTTGGGCTTTTATAAATTTAACGTTAAATGTCGAGATGGGTGTTTCTCTAAGTTAAGTGCACTTGGATTGTGAACCTATTGGTGTCAGTCGGCTGCAGTCCGCTGATACTCAGGTATAAATTGTGACTTAAATAGTCACGTCGGGGTCACCAATGTTTTGACCACTGGCAGCTTCTTGCCAGCGTTGACTACTCAAAGAATAAGTAGTCTGGCTATTTCCAAAAATATCACCAGTCACATTAAAATGATACTAATATGATAGCCCGAGCTAATTCCTGAATTAATTATTCTCCTGAGCTCAGAGAATGCAAAGAATAAAGCTCCTAAAATTTTAACTAAGTGAAACGCACTGTTTACTGGTTAAAAACGTATTGATTTTATTGATACAAAAAATCTTTCTTTTATACAGTTTTCTTAACTACAATTGTGAAATACATTATTCTGGAAAGAATGATTACTCATGTTTTACACAATTGAGAAAGTAACATCATTGTTGAATCATGTTCAATCATGTTTACATTATGCTTATTTTTTGTCGTCATCCACATACTCAAATCTTCTTCTTCTTCTTCCTTAGCCTTTTATATCCTCTGCTGGATGTGGGCCTCCCCCATAGATCGCCACTTTTCCCGGTCCATTGCCACTTGCTGCCACGTCGTGCCTGCCGTTCTTTTGATATCGTTGGTCCATCTTTCCGGTGGACGTCCCATCGGTCGTTTCGTTGGTGGCCGCCATTGCATTATAGTTTTCGTCCATCGATCGTCGGTCGTTCTGGCAATATGACCAGCCCAATTCCACTTGAGCGACGCTATTCGTGTCATGACATCGATGACTCTTGTTTGTCGCCGGATCCACTCATTTGTCATTTTGTCCCTGAGTGTGATTCCTAGCA
>CM055404.1:74971207-75062718 GCA_029228625.1 Pseudolycoriella hygida
GATTTTTGATACGACACAGTTGCATTGTCCTCAATGTCACTTTCGTCCATTTCATCAAAGTATTTGGCTATTTTACCACTATCGAGTTGCTCCATATCATTATCATCTAAATTAAAATGAATGTCTACCGGCGCAACATTATCATTTGTATTACTCATGTTGACAGCTGCAAACAATTTTAATTATTAATGTCACAATTTAAGTATTTAATTATTATTTATTTATTTATGTAGTTAGTATAGGTCGACCGCTTGTAGTCGACCTTGCTAACTACCTTATATTAAAACTGTACAAAATGATTATGTATGAAAAATCAAATAAAAAAGGAAGATGCTTTCCCATGACATGGTATCCTTTTTTGTCAAAAATTAAATAAATTAAACTAGTACTTTTCCACCGCGAGGTCAGACTTTTTTGTTACATAAAAAACAGTGTGACGTTTAAGCGATATATTAGCATATCTAGTGCAAATTATAGACTATAAGAATTGGAAAAACGTGTGCTTATCAGAACTTTTTCGCCTGCGAGGGTCACACATACGAATGGTATTTCGTAAAAGGGACCATAAGTCCCTTTTGTAAAAGGGATCATTAACCGCTTGGTTTAATATTTTTTAAGATAAGGACGGAGCGCTTTTAACATATTTCAAATTTCCCGTTGTATTGTTTGGCTGATCAGATGGGTAGCCACCGGCGGTGAGGTTGAGAGTGATTGAGTTGGTTCGTCTTGTGGGGGTTCCACAAGGGTAATAAAAAAAATTTTTCGTTCTTGTCTTCTTATACAATTTATTACATATTTTTTTAATATACATAATTTACATAATATATTAACATTTGCTTTGGTTGTTGAGATTCGTGATGATGAAGATGTCGATCCAATATGTTGCCGCCGAGGTTATATTTCGTTGTTATTAAGTTAGGTGAAATGCGTAGTCAGGTGAAACACTAGATATATTCAATTACGTAGTTGACAGCAGCGTTCTTTTTCAATGGTGTCGTTGCAAGACATTGCACTACTTTCATCATACGAGTCGTCGTCACCATCGAAGTGGAAATCGATAACTTCGTTATTGTGGTGATCGTTGTCATTGTCCGACTCGTTTACCGTGTCATTGCAAGACATTGCAGTACTTTCCTCATACGAGTCGTCGTCACCATCGAAGTGGAAATCGATAACTTCGTTATTGTGGTGATCGTTGTCATTGTCCGACTCGTTTACCGTGTCATTGGAAGACATTGCAGTACTTTGGTGATAGTTGTCATTGTCGCTGCGTAAAACGTTGAATTTGGTTATTGTGTAGTATTCGTTTGCTGGTCCGACTAACTTTGTTATTAGATGACAATAATCTACTATGTTATCGGCCCGAAACAGTGCAGCACTGGATTTCGAATAGAAATTTTCGGACGGATAGAATAAGTAGAACTTTTCAACGTTACAGACAATGGCAAATGTTTGGTCGGTGACATTTAAAATGCCACAGGTATGGGTGGCAAAGTAAGTCAAAAGTCCCTCTTTCAATGTTGTCGCGGATTGGCCGCCATCACACATATATCCTTCGGCTGTGGAATCAGAACCAATGTCAATCGCGTAGTGGTTGCCAAACAACGCAATGTCATTTTGGTTAATGTCTGCTACATTTAAAGTTCCATCTGGAGGTGCGTCTCGTGCCGTATTGTGCATTTCTAGTATTACATTTTCATAAAGGCATATGCCATTAGCAACAATTGTGTTTACAATTGCACTATTCCAACACTCGAACGTTGGTAAATCGATGCATTTGATTAATGCCGCTATGGCCATAGGTAGCCAGCGATTTCTGGTGGCATCTGATTTCGTGGTACCTAGTAGAACTGATGAATGTTTTGATAATGTTACGAACTTGTCCTTTATGAACAGATTTAACGGTTCGCGTGGTGTGCTCGTGCTTTCGAAGTTCGCAATTTCTTGCTCTTTCTGAACAAGTTCAAAATATATTGCGATGACAATGGGTTCGCCACTTTGGACGTCGCTTGCACCTAATTGAATGGTATCACCATGGTTCACTGAGCAGGCCTCTAGCGGTCGACATAATATTCCATTTATGTACGTACCGTTTTCAGATTGATTATCTTCTAGGTATATTAGGCCGCCTTCGTAGATCAACGAAGCGTGATTTGGTGAGACAAGGTCATTATTAAACATCACTTCATTTTCTTCGCCTTGGTAGTTGGCGGGTCGGCGGCCGAAGTAAATTTTATTTTTTCGTTTGCAGCAAGTAATATTTTGTCGGATTCGCAAATATTTCCGCATGAATACATGAGTGTCACTTCCATGTCTTTAACTGGTGGCTGCAATGGACGCTTCGACAACAAAAATGTAACTTGGACACTATCGTTATGCAAGTGTGATCCAAAAGTTAATGTGTCACCATGGCGTATCTGTTCCTGTTCCATGTGCTTGACAACATTACCATTTATCCATGTTTGATATGTTTTGGATAATGATTTTATGTAGTAATGTGTTTCATTCCACACAATGTGCGCCTGTTTGGTGCTAAGGTATGGCAACGAATAATATCCATTTGTACATTGTGCCACGCGTTCTTTGGTGGCTTTGCCGATAATGAAAGCACAATTCTGATATAAACGCATATTTCGTGTTGTACAATCGTCGCCGCGTATTGTCCGCAGCAGAACTTCAGTTGAATTTATTGTATTCGCACGAGTGGCCATTGTGTCAACAGTTTGCTTTATAATTTCCACGCTGAAAGCTGTTGTGGCAAAAGCAAGTTTATCGCCATGTTTCAGTTGAGCAACGGGTGAAATGACACCGGCACAACTCAGCCTACGACCATTTATGAAAGTGCCGTTGGCACTACCATTGTCGCGAATTTCAACATCCATTGTCTTTGTTAATTGGATGGACGCATGGTTTCTTGCAATATGTTTGCTGTTAATGACAACATTGTTTTTGTTGGCTTTCTTCTGAACATACTGCTTCTGTACGACTACCTCTTCGTCCACTCGTAGCATCAGCATGCGTTTGATATCAGTTTCATTATCTGGTATCATGTTTAGGCTCACTGTTGGGTACCGTTTCTTTCTGCGGTCTTTTGCTATGGCCTCTTCGAATTCTTTATTTGCCATGTATAGCGAACGGCCAATTGCCGTGTGATCGTTTTCAATTTCTTTCTTTATGAAATAGTTGTGTGCGTATTTCGTAAAGTGACTTGCACGCGAAAAGAAATTTGTTATTGTACTAATTTCCGGCTGTTTTGTCAATTCCACGGCCAAAATATTTTCAATGTGTTCGTGCAACTTTTCCATCATTTGCTGCTTTTTGCTTAGTAAGCATTTGTGAAATTGTTGCAATTCCAACGAACATTTATATTCGATTTTTTGTAATTGTCGAATAAATTGATTAATATTGTTGTGGTCCTTGTCGTGTACACGTTGGATCCGCCAGTGGAAGGTTTCTGAACCGTTTGTAGTACGTGATTTTTGTCCATGTATTTCTTAAATATGTTATAAGTTCTGTTCCAAATGCTGTGCCTGCCACATCTCTTTCAATAACTCTGATGGCTGGGGCGAACAACTCTTTTGGTAGGTAGCATAATGTTGTTGCTCTTACAACTGCTACATAATTTTTTTCAATGCGGTCTTTGGCATACACACGTCTTTTGTGAGCCCAAGCTGACACTGCTCTTTGGTAGTGCACAGCACAACCGATTATTTCAATACCGGCGAATACTTCACGGGCCGCCTGTCGTATACAGTGCTCATGGTCGCTACGCATCTTTCGGACCGTTGTCGTTGGGCCCAGCCAACTCTTGGCCATGTTGAAAATTTGTATCGTCATATCTGCGGTCAGTGCATGTGATACAAGAAAATATCCAATGGGATAATTTCGCTTACGACATCTGTAATGTATCATTAGTAGTTGGTGGCATTTGTCGAACTTATGTTTGCGGCTGGTCAACTCACTGGGAACTATAGAAAATGTTCCATCCACTTCTATAGTAATAGTGTTCCCAGTGGCAGCTGCAATGACGGTATTGCTTTGAAAAGCTGCGAATGTGTGACCGTCCTCAGTGTCAAACGTTCCAACAAAAAATCTGTTTTCTTTATTGCCTAGTTCGAATCCGTATTCTTTCCGGTAATCGATGTCTTGCATCGACGTTTGCAATTCCTTTAAATCATTAGGTATGCGTTTTGTCGTAACACTTCTCCGAGCATTGTACATACTGCTACGACACTCTTCGAACGAAAGTAATTGTCGTGCATTCGGATGCTGTTGCGACACTTCGGTGTAAATTAAATCGAAGGGAGTGATAACGTCTGTTCTGCATCTTGCGAGTAAGTCGTGTTTGAAGTGTCGATTCTGTATATCCGCGGTGTGTGGGTTGCAGCCACTCCAGTGTGCTTGTGTTATGGTTAGCGTATTTTCTTTAATATTGCATCTACCATGACAATGTGCGTTGATGCAGTGGCAGTATGTGGTATCCTTGTGTTTTTGGGTACCAAATCGGTATAAGAAACCGTTTGGATCCGCAAGGAGGTAAGTGCTTCCCGTACCGGGAACCAACTGATTGGCAAGTGTTATATGAAACACTTGCTTCGCTCTTATATCTAGTGTTCTACGCATTTCACCGAACATTTTGCGGCGTTCTGCTAACGATGATGCAGTTGCGCAAACATAAGAAACATAAGGAAATCATGACTCAGAGACAAACAATTTTCTATTTTCTTAAATAAAACACAACAATTTATATTACAAAACAAATTTTATTAAGCTTCCAAAACTGTTCAAAACTAAAAGTCTCAGTGAAACCTGAGCAAAGTTGAATATTAGACAATTTTTTTTATTATAATTATTATTATTATTTCTTTATACTAATCTTGTGTAACAAAAAATATGTCTTAACTAGTAAAAAATAAAGTTCGCTTAGAATAACTTAATACTAATTTTACATACGGTCAACAATTATAAGATTACGTAGCTCTAGTATGTGGACAATTCTAAGGAGCTCGTATATTTGAAAAATTAAAAAACTCATAGTGATGAAAGTTCATGGTCAGTAAAAACTGAAGAACAAGAAAAGAAAATTAAGAAATAGAAATAGAAGTAGAGCAGCAACATTTATAGAAAATTTTCTTTACCAGAACAATCTTAATAGCAATGAGCTAAATCCGTTAGAGTGGTTTTTGGTCTTTTGTGCATAACTCGAGCAAATCTTTTCTGCTTTCCATAATTTTTGTTTGTTTGAAAGGTCTGGCAATTTATGAAAGAAAATTTTTTTTAATTGAGCTTTTGCACTCAGCTTGGGCCCCAAAACTGAATCTCTGCTAATGTCTAGCGTTTTGTCACACTCTACGTCACAGTCTACCTTTAAAAAGGTTTTTGTTTGTGATATCAGTCGTTTTGGAAGTTTTTAGTTTTTAAAAAAATTTCTATTGTTTGAATAAAATTTTCTTAGAAAAGAAAATTTCTCCGGAAAAAAATTTTCTCCAAAAATTAATTTCTCATAAAGATATTGGTGTTTAAAAAAATTTTTTTCTTTCGCCTCGATTTTGGCCAATTTTATTAAATTTGTGTTCTGATTTTCGGATTTATGCGGCAATAAATAATAAAAAATAGCGAAAATCGAAAAACAAACTTTTTTTATGATTTATTTAACATTTATTCACAAATTCTAATGCAAACTACGTAGAAATTGTCGATAGAGTAATGAACTCGTAATCGTCCTATTACAGGTGACTTATGAAGCTTTTCGAAACACTTATTTCAGTGGGTTTTTCGAAAGGCATTACTTTCAGGCATTTCGAATCGATTAATTCCACTGGGCCGTTTCTATCCGCGCTGTTCGTCACGTTGTCAAATTTTTTCTTGTATGCACATTTAGGATTGATTGATTGTTTTATTATTTCTACAATATACATTTTGGTATTAAATTAATTAAGTTTCAGAGTGCATGGCACATTTAAGAAACATTATTACTATTTATTTATTTATATTTATACTTATATTTATTTATTTATTATTATTATTTGTTTATTTTTTTTTTTTAAATTTATGTTTTTATTATTATTTTTTCTTGTATGGACATTTAGGATATTTAGGAAAAGGAATCAATCATAACCAGGTAAATATTATACGCAATTTTCGCAGATTCTGCGTTTTTGAAGCTGTGAAGATATTGGTTAGTAGTACAAATTGAGAATTGAAAATTTCATAAACGGACTCCATTGCATTGATTGATTGATTGATTGTTTTATTATTTCTACAATATACATTTTGTTATTAAATTAATTAAGTTTCAGAGTGCATGGCACATTTAACAAACATTATTAATATTTATTTATTTATATTTATACTTATATTTATTTATTTATTTATTATTATTATTTATTAATTTTTTTTTTTAAATTTATTTTTTTATTATTATTTTTTCTTTCGGGGACTCGCGTTAATTGGGCGTACCTCAATTCCTCACGCATGGGGGTCGTGCGGTAGAGAGAATGCTCTGGTACGCACGTTAATCTGCAATGTCTTCGTGTTATGTTATGAAAGTCATTTTACCAAGTTTTGACCAATAGTCTACTGGTGAAGAAGAAAACGACGACGTTGGACGTATTCGAACGATAGCACAGCAGATGCAAATACATATCATGGAAAAATTATACATGCGGGCTCTTCCATGTGTGCCCAAATGAAAGGCGCCAGAGCTACCAGGTAATGACATTAAAAAGTGACTCGAAGAGTAGGAAGAGTACATGTGTGCCCAAACGAAAGGCGTATTCGAACGATAGCACAGCAGATGCAAATACATATCATGGAAAAATTATACATGCGGGCTCTTCCATGTGTGCCCAAACGAAAGGCGCCAGAGCTACCAGGTAATGACATTAAAAAGTGACTCGAAGAGTAGGAAGAGTACATGTGTGCCCAAACGAAAGGCGTATTCGAGTCAACGGCTGTAATGGCTTCGGCGAAAGCAAACACAACATACATCCGAGCAAGCGAACAGGTCGCGGGCTCTTCCAATTCCAATGTGCCATTAGTAATGCATAACATTCCCAGCACATGTACGCCCAAACGAAAGGCGCCACAGCTAACAGGTAATAACATTAAAAAGCCTCGTTTGACATGTGACACATGTCATGCGAATTTCAATACAACATCGGAAATTATAGGGCATACGAAGATAAAACACGAAGAGTCATGCACGAAATTTTTCGTGTGCCCAAAGTGCAAAAAAAATTGGCATATGTTTAACTGATCACCAAGAAATTAATTTTTGATCATCAGAAATTTCAATTTTGATCACCAGAAAAATAAAACACTCTTTTTTAGGGCCAGGGTTGTGTCCGACCATTTCGTAAAAGGAGGAATGTATTTTTAAAGCGGCTAACTCAGCGTAGGCGTTACTAATTTTTCCCCTAATTAAGTTTTATTTTTGGTGATCAAAATTGTATCTTCAGGCGATCAAAAATTATTTTTGGGTGCTCGATTATAATACAACCCAAAAAAGTTTACGTAATTAATTTCACATCAAAAATATTGCCATACGTCACAACATGACTTTGTGGCTGTGTCGATAGAAGGAAAAAATACACAAACTGGACTGTTTATAAGTTTAATATTGTTATCATAAGGATTGAATTGAAAATATCTCATACATAAGTTCGTAGCATATGTTATAAGGCCGTTGGCCTTTTACATGTCATAATAAACGGAACGAACGAACGAACGAATTCCACTATTGCAACCCCACAATAGACCCTTTTCGTGCGGTTAAATTTTGAATTTTTCTCTGCATTACAATTGAATTTCGTACGATATATGCGTACTTACGTACGGTACGTGCGAAAAATCAGACTATATCTGTCTCGTTCTTTCTAACGCTTTCGTATATTTGAATGAATTTTTGATTTTCAAACCCAAAATATATTTAGAATTCCGTACCACGTGGACACTGGAAGCACTGAATTCCCGACCCGACTTCGAAAAAAAACCTGCCCCACATTCACCACCAGTAAGCGATGTGTAAACGAAGAAGAAGAAAGAGCGTTCGTCAGACATGCCCACAGCAACACTCGTAGAAAGTGTTAGTCATTGGCCGACGCAAGTAGGCCAACTGCTGGAATGGCTGCTGAGACAATGGCAAGCCGAAGAAGCGGAAAAACTAAATAACTGAACCAACCACTTAAACCAACATGACGAAGCTGGTGGATGTTTTTGCAGGTGTTGTTGTGGTATGTGGTAATGTGTGGTATGTGTCATTTATAGTTTTTTTTTGTATATAATTGTTAATTTTGTTAAATTGTTTATATTTAGCTTTTCACATATATTGTCTATAAATATATGTTATAATGCTATGAAATCAATGAAGTAAAATTTTAATTGTTAAATGTTCAGAGTGAATGAGAAAAAAAAAGAGTAATAAGAAAGTAAATATACGAATTTGGTTGGCTACTTACTTAATTTCTTAATATGGAGGTCACATACGCGTAACATTGGCGCCTAAAATGCATGTTCGCTGCAATGGCCATGTGGCCGCGCATGTGGCACTTGGGTAGTGATTGGTAACACCGCATACCAAAACAGTGTTACCAATCACTACGTACCACATGCACGGCCACTCCATCGATTTTGCTCATCTTTGAACTTGTATCATAGGACATGTAGCTTTCAGGAAATAAAAAAGTTTAGGGTGATAGGTACTGTCATTTAGAAAAATAAAAATGATGGGACGGACAGCCAGACACTTTTTTTCGTTGATTGGTCATCTCTAGACGATATTAAATGCATCCTCCTCGGAATACTTTGCGGCACCTTCGCCTGCCTTCGGAACACTTCGTGTCACCTTCAGCTACCTTGGGAACACTGCGTGTCACCTTCGGCTACCTTCAGAACACTACATAAACGAAAATCCAAGATCGCGCCGCTACGACAGCTGGCACCCATTTTCTTATGATACCAAAAAATTCTCCTGACCAAACTCTATAACTTTCCCGAAGTAACCAACTCTCTAGCTATTGTCACTCCGGAGTTAAAAAAGAGAGTAAATTGAAGTTAGTCATTTTTATTATTGTTATCAATAAAAATATTTTAATGTAATTTTTCAGGTTTGAAGCTGTGTAGAGAAAGTGTCATTGAAAATTGTGTGATTAAAGGAGTAAATTGAAGTAAGTAATTTTTATTATTATGTTATCAATAAAAATATTTTAATGTAATTTTTCAGGTTTGAAGCTGTGTAGAGAAATTTTGATTAAAGGACGCCATTAAATTGAAGGTGAGTAAAAAATTTTTAGTTCATAAATTATTTCTAGGAAAAAAATGTTTCCTATAAAAAATTCGCCAAAAAAAATTGTTTCTTTAAAAAAAAATTTTCGTTGGAACAACTTTCTTTGTTATGATTCGAAAATGAAAATTTACCTTTAATTTAGTTTGCAAAATGGCGCCTTTAAAGTGCTTATTAATCGGTTCAAGTCATGTGAAGTTGAGTGTAGCGCCATCGTACGGCTTACCGGTGGAAGATCTGCTAACACAAACACCTCTCATTTTTTGTCGTTTTTTTTTCAAATTTCTTTATGACAGCAACAGCCATCTGCTCCTTGATACGAGAATTACGAAAAAAATTTGTGTTATGATTCGAAAATGAAAATTGAATTCTTCTTTTTATTATATTTACTCATTTTCAATATGCCAATTAATTTTTATTTATTTATTTTTGAATGAAACAGACATTTATTTCTTCTCTTAATTTGCGTTATAAATATCTTAGAACTGAGTATGATATTTTTGTAGTTTTTCACATCTTACATTAAGATTTTGGATATTTTGTGGAGATAAGTGACTATTTTCGAGAGACATACTTCAATATGTGTGACAATGTGGTGAAACTTACGTTTTAAAATTGTGAAATGAATATTTCAGTACATTTGTTTTTCACTATTTTTCCTGTGATGGAGCAAAAAAAGAGATGTTGGGTTCCACGTATTGTCTCTATAGAAATTTTCCTAACTTCTACGTCAACTGTAAAAACAAATAAATATCTGGAAAACTTATAGCAACAACGTTATTTTCGACAATTTCATAGTTTTCGAATTACTGTCAATAGAGTGACTCAGGTTTTTGTTGTTTGTAAAAAATGGAAAATAATGAATTCCGTGTGTTGATTAAACATTGTTTCTTAATGGGAAAAAATACGGTGCAAAGCAAAGAATGGCTGGATAAGTGTGCATTAACACCTTGCCGATTTGTAGCCTACTTTAGGCGTTGAAATAATGTATGTTCGATTGTTTCTTCGCATTGACTTCATATTTTCTATTCATATTTCAAAAGTATAGCCACAGTTTAATCCCAAAATGTGTTAGATTTGAAATAAAAATTACTGTTTTTGCTTTCATCCCATGGGTTACATTTTTTAATTTTCAGCCCTCATTTGCTGGCCGAAAATACAAACCTTTCGCAGTATGTGTCATTGTAATAATAATTCAATTAACAAATTATTAATTAATTGATACGCAGAATACGGCACAATTGTGTAAATATTACGAAAACAGGGTTTGTTTGAAATAAACTCTCCAATTTTAAATTATGCCTTTTATTTTTATTCTTTAACCAACCGGTTTCAGGAACTATGTTCCCATCATCAGGGCTTGGTTCAAACTAAAAGTATATTGACACAACCTTAAGGAAATTTGAAAAATACATACATAAAGTCATCTCAAAATTGATACTGCAATTACGTACATCATACAACGGGTAACGAATTTTTTAACAGGTGACAACAGGGTGAACAATGTTACAATTACGAGTACAATTACAAAACAACTTCATTTAGAGATCGGGTAGGTTCATGTCAAGTGTAACGTTTTCCACATTTCAGTGTCGTCATACAATGTGCCATTCATTACAAGGCTCTCGAAATCGTCAATGTTGCGGTGTTCCGTTGTAGTCATATTATATAAAATTCCAAGAATTGGAAAAATAAGACGGCTGTGGGCAAACACTTGTTTAAAACTAATCACGAAATCGACATCACGACCCTAAAATTAGTTGAAGAAGTGAGACGCCCATGGAACATTGTATATAATGAAGCAATCCACATTCGTAAGAACTCTCATTTAAATCTATTGAATGAAGATAAGGGAGATGTCGATTCCCTTATCCTGACCTTGTTTGATAAGAAGAGAACCAACCATTGACAACAACATCATAAGCTTAGACGATTCGACACATACTGTAGTGGATGACGACGAGTTCTTTGACTGTGAATGAACATACAAATATGACTACAACGGAACACCGCAACATTGACGATTTCGAGAGCCTTGTAATGAATGGCACATTGTATGACGACACTGAAATGTGGAAAACGTTACACTTGACATGAACCTACCCGATCTCTAAATGCAGTTGTTTTGTAATTGTACTCGTAATTGTAACATTGTTCACCCTGTTGTCACCTGTTAAAAAATTCGTTACCCGTTGTATGATGTACGTAATTGCAGTATCAATTTTGAGATGACTTTATGTATGTATTTTTCAAATTTCCTTAAGGTTGTGTCAATATACTTTTAGTTTGAACCAAGCCCTGATGATGGGAACATAGTTCCTGAAACCGGTTGGTTAAAGAATAAAAATAAAAGGCATAATTTAAAATTGGAGAGTTTATTTCAAACAAACCCTGTTTTCGTAATATGTGTCATTAAAAATAGTATGGATAACTCGGGGCTAAAGTAAAAAAACTATATGACTTTTTACTGTCAAACAATCTGAGATAGGCATATGATTGTATTTCTATTGTTTTTGTGGTCAGGCGAATAAATACACGCATCAAATATTTGTGTCGATACATTTTTGCGTTAAAACGATTTTTGACACGAAATGTAGAACGGTCCGAGAGAAAATTGTCAGCACTGTGTCCACTGGCAAACTTTTTTTTACATTTATATACTCAGTTTAGACGTAACTTATATTGGCAATAAGCCGCTGCAACATGCATATTCAGTAGGGTGGTCCAAAAATGTATGGAAAAATTAAGTGGCCGAAAAGTTTGGGGCCATCGGCCGAAAATGATTATAAATGGGTCACTGATGAAAAGTTGTCGAAAAAAAGTGGAAATAAATTTTTCGGTTGTGTGCAAGTAACTTTTAGGGTGGTAAAGCTGTTGATGTTTATCTTTTATTTTACACAGAGATTTTTTTTCGTATTAATTTACGTGAGTAGTTTAGTGATCAATTTTTGTAAAAATCGGTATGTTGTCCCTTTTTGTAATATAACCCAATACTTTTTAATACATTTGTTAGGGGGTGATAATAAATTCAAATGCAAAACATGAAAATTTTTATCGCCCAATTATGAGTAAATTGGGCGATAATAAAAGAAATCATGAGACTATTCTAATAATCTGCGTGAACTATTTAAAACAAAATGTCGAAAAGTGTGTCAAGTGTACGGTGTACATCGGAATGTATATATTCCACACATTAAAAGTGTGTCAAGTGTACGGTGTATATCGGAATGTGTAATAATGATGTAAGAAAAATGAAGATGTAAAATAAAGCCCTGATCGGTATAACTCGTTGACCATTACTCCAACCTCCCTTACCAAAAACAGATGTCATCTTCACTTTCAAATGCACCCATCCAATTAGGCTCTTTACTAAACTATTAATTAATTAGTTTTTATGATTAAGATAATCCCATGGATAGTCCTTCAAGCATTATGTAATTTGAAGTGCTCAATTTTTCGGTTCACTCCTTTGAAGTTTAGAACAGTGGAGTTAGATCAAAGGACTAATAGGGTCAGCCCAATTAAACCCTTCCCTTTAAATCTCGGATGGTCGCACGGCGTAGCCTACGACTGTGTTGAGAGAACTTAAAGCATTTTCACATCACGTGAACTAGAGATGGGCGAACAGGGCCAAAAGAGAAAAGTTTGGCAATAGGAAGGAAACTTGGACCTTCTCACTGATGTTCACTTCGTGATTTGTACTAAATATGTGCTTACCAACCGCTGTCTTTCGCTGCCATCTCGTTGATTTAAAAAAAAACTTCTTTCCTTTCTATGGCATTAAAACAATTTGTTTGAGCCCTAGAGCTAGAGCATTAATGTATCACTTTAGAAGTTCAAAAAACATTAAATTAGATCTTACGTATCTCTTGTAATAGCAAATGATGATGTCATCTTTTTTCTGTTATACCTCATTTTTCGAATGTTTATTCATTCCAGTCAGTGTTATACATTTTGTGTTGTTCGTACTAGTTGTTTGATATGGTAATGCCACGATATTTGTTTCTATAAAGCCCGAAACTCGACTAAAAATCCGACCGGACCCCGGGGCTTGTCGATAAAATGAACCTAACACATTTTACACCATTTTTCGTTTTCCATACAAATGCAAATAACAACAACAATTTGTATGAAAAGCTATGACACATCCGTGTTCCCAGTTCTAGAACTCAACAAAGCAGGCAGGTGCCGAGAAAAAAAGTATTCCGGAACAAAGTATTCACAATACCTTTCACTTTGGCGTAGACAGAATTTTGGCACCAGGCTTCCTTCCGTGTTCCCAGATCGAAGAATGAGAGGATCATAGTAGGCTGTTAACTTTCATATGAAAATCCGCCAAGGTAGTCGTTAATGAGCTATTTACATGCCATAAGCATGTAAAATAGTTTACATGCGACGGGGGCGAAAATGAGCGCATTTTTTGAAGTTTTTTTGATCACGGTTGTGTGCATAAATCAATGTTCTTCAATTTGGCACATGCTCGTTGTAACGACCCAGCTATTTCTAGCTTAGACTGTGTGTTTTTAAGTCATTTTACCATTATATCACTCGGTCGGAGACCTCAAAAGGTGCAGGAGCTATCTCGAAATGCGAATGGCACTTTTACTATGCCTTTTTTTGGCCAACAAAATGACGTAATCGAACCTAGTTCAATTGAAACGCCCCCCCCCCCTCCGTCTTGCTCTTACTCGTGCATTTACTACAATAACATTCGTGGCATGGTTGACAAAAAAGAACATTTCTCAAATAATTTTTTTGGCATGTTTTATTTCTTTTTGAAGTGATGCTCTTATGTGCGGTAAATATGCACCGTATGTAACTGGCGAATATATCATAAGAACAATAAATAAAACATACGCTTCGCGGACCCGTACGATTCCCCATAAAGCGCTTTAAATTGCCAGATGGAGGATGTCACGTCTTTTTCCTTTTATTGATAATGGGTCCACTTGCGTCATTGTTTGTGATGGTTACATCGTTTCCAACATTTGGATTGTCTCTGACCAATTTTATTTTAAAAATCTGTTGTTTAGTAAGATTACAGATTATAAGATGTAAGATAGAGAAGCATTAAAACTGCCTAAGATCGGCAATTTATTTAATTAAATCTGGTATAAGTAAGTGACCGTTGGGAATAAATTTTGTATATGAGTGCATTGGTATATGGAAGTTGTTTAAGATAAACGAATGTGAGAGGAAAATATTAACTTAATAAAAATGTCGTGGTCTCAACTCGACAATTAAATGATCGATGCGTTCTGGACGTTTATAAGTAAGGTATAGTCTGTAGATATCCCTGCAGTGGATTACCCATGCCCCAACTGATTTTTGTTGAGAGAATCGGAATTGTTTTTCGACTCTTTTCACCTTCGTATCTCTTTACCTTTTGGTAAATTTGTTCATCCCTTGTAATTCAAAAAACTATTTATGAATACTGTCGTCATGTACTCATACTACTACATTAAGTGACACTGACGCGATGATAATAACGGCAACCCGCTCATCTCTAAATTAAATCCTTACATATTATTATAGAGTAATTACAGCGAAAATTCAGAACTTATGTCAAAAATGTTTCAACGGTACTAGATTTATGAACACGGAAATAGAACGTTCTTGCACGGCCGGTCCTTTGCTTCCTTAACTAGAGCCTTAATTACCTGCCTACACATCCTGTAAGCCGAGTCCTTCTCTTCCGTCTTATCCTGTAACCAAATCAAATACAATCTCCTTTTCTCCAGCACCGCCTCTATGGGCAATTTCCAATAGAATTTAATGTGAACGAAATATTTACTCAAATACGTTCTCCCACCTATTCAGCCATGACGGGACAACCATTAACGATAAATATTTACCAAAATGACAACGTTCAACGTCATACTTACAATCGGCACCATCAACGCCATCGACAACCTCAACGCCGCCCGCAACCCCAACGCCATCGACAACCTCAACGCCGCCCGCAACCCCAACGCCATCGACAACCTCAACGCCGCCCGCAACCCCAACCCCATCGACAACCTCAACGCCGCCCGCAACCCCAACCCCATCGACAACCTCAACAACCAATATCAAAACGTAAAGAGAAGAGTCGCCTTTTTTGGAAGGCTCAGCGGGAAAAATACGTGGAGCGCTTGATACGGCGGGCACTTGAGGCTGCCCCACCGAATGTACCACCACCGGATGTACCAGCGGAAATAGTTGAAGAGGAAATGTTATTAGAATTGTAAAAATTTCAACATCTGGCGGGCACAGGCGCCAATTTTACGCCTAAAATGCATGTTCGCTGCAATGGGCATGTGGCCGTGCATGTGGTACGTAGTGATTGGTAACACTGTTTTGGTATGCGGTGTTACCAATCACTACCCAAGTGCCACATGCGCGGCCACATGGCCATTGCAGCGAACATGCATTTTAGGCGCCAATGTTACGCGTATGTGACCTCCATATTAAGAAATTAAGTAAGTAGCCAACCAAATTCGTATATTTACTTTCTTATTACTCTTTTTTTTTCTCATTCACTCTGAACATTTAACAATTAAAATTTTACTTCATTGATTTCATAGCATTATAACATATATTTATAGACAATATATGTGAAAAGCTAAATATAAACAATTTAACAAAATTAACAATTATATACAAAAAAAAACTATAAATGACACATACCACACATTACCACATACCACAACAACACCTGCAAAAACATCCACCAGCTTCGTCATGTTGGTTTAAGTGGTTGGTTCAGTTATTTAGTTTTTCCGCTTCTTCGGCTTGCCATTGTCTCAGCAGCCATTCCAGCAGTTGGCCTACTTGCGTCGGCCAATGACTAACACTTTCTACGAGTGTTGCTGTGGGCATGTCTGACGAACGCTCTTTCTTCTTCTTCGTTTACACATCGCTTACTGGTGGTGAATGTGGGGCAGGTTTTTTTTCGAAGTCGGGTCGGGAATTCAGTGCTTCCAGTGTCCACGTGGTACGGAATTCTAAATATATTTTGGGTTTGAAAATCAAAAATTCATTCAAATATACGAAAGCGTTAGAAAGAACGAGACAGATATAGTCTGATTTTTCGCACGTACCGTACGTAAGTACGCATATATCGTACGAAATTCAATTGTAATGCAGAGAAAAATTCAAAATTTAACCGCACGAAAAGGGTCTATTGTGGGGTTGCAATAGTGGAATTCGTTCGTTCGTTCGTTCCGTTTATTATGACATGTAAAAGGCCAACGGCCTTATAACATATGCTACGAACTTATGTATGAGATATTTTCAATTCAATCCTTATGATAACAATATTAAACTTATAAACAGTCCAGTTTGTGTATTTTTTCCTTCTATCGACACAGCCACAAAGTCATGTTGTGACGTATGGCAATATTTTTGATGTGAAATTAATTACGTAAACTTTTTTGGGTTGTATTATAATCGAGCACCCAAAAATAATTTTTGATCGCCTGAAGATACAATTTTGATCACCAAAAATAAAACTTAATTAGGGGAAAAATTAGTAACGCCTACGCTGAGTTAGCCGCTTTAAAAATACATTCCTCCTTTTACGAAATGGTCGGACACAACCCTGGCCCTAAAAAAGAGTGTTTTATTTTTCTGGTGATCAAAATTGAAATTTCTGATGATCAAAAATTAATTTCTTGGTGATCAGTTAAACATATGCCAATTTTTTTTGCACTTTGGGCACACGAAAAATGACTCTTCGTGTTTTATCTTCGTATGCCCTATCATTTCCGATGTTGCATTGAAATTCGCATGACATGTGTCACATGTCAAACGAGGCTTTTTAATGTTATTACCTGTTAGCTGTGGCGCCTTTCGTTTGGGCGTACATGTGCTGGGAATGTTATGCATTACTAATGGCACATTGGAATTGGAAGAGCCCGCGACCTGTTCGCTTGCTCGGATGTATGTTGTGTTTGCTTTCGCCGAAGCCATTACAGCCGTTGACTCGAATACGCCTTTCGTTTGGGCACACATGTACTCTTCCTACTCTTCGAGTCACTTTTTAATGTCATTACCTGGTAGCTCTGGCGCCTTTCGTTTGGGCACACATGGAAGAGCCCGCATGTATAATTTTTCCATGATATGTATTTGCATCTGCTGTGCTATCGTTCGAATACGCCTTTCGTTTGGGCACACATGTACTCTTCCTACTCTTCGAGTCACTTTTTAATGTCATTACCTGGTAGCTCTGGCGCCTTTCATTTGGGCACACATGGAAGAGCCCGCATGTATAATTTTTCCATGATATGTATTTGCATCTGCTGTGCTATCGTTCGAATACGTCCAACGTCGTCGTTTTCTTCTTCACCAGTAGACTATTGGTCAAAACTTGGTAAAATGACTTTCATAACATAACACGAAGACATTGCAGATTAACGTGCGTACCAGAGCATTCTCTCTACCGCACGACCCCCATGCGTGAGGAATTGAGGTACGCCCAATTAACGCGAGTCCCCGAAAGAAAAAATAATAATAAAAAAATAAATTTAAAAAAAAAAATTAATAAATAATAATAATAAATAAATAAATAAATATAAGTATAAATATAAATAAATAAATATTAATAATGTTTGTTAAATGTGCCATGCACTCTGAAACTTAATTAATTTAATAACAAAATGTATATTGTAGAAATAATAAAACAATCAATCAATCAATCAATGCAATGGAGTCCGTTTATGAAATTTTCAATTCTCAATTTGTACTACTAACCAATATCTTCACAGCTTCAAAAACGCAGAATCTGCGAAAATTGCGTATAATATTTACCTGGTTATGATTGATTCCTTTTCCTAAATATCCTAAATGTCCATACAAGAAAAAATAATAATAAAAACATAAATTTAAAAAAAAAAAATAAACAAATAATAATAATAAATAAATAAATATAAGTATAAATATAAATAAATAAATAGTAATAATGTTTCTTAAATGTGCCATGCACTCTGAAACTTAATTAATTTAATACCAAAATGTATATTGTAGAAATAATAAAACAATCAATCAATCCTAAATGTGCATACAAGAAAAAATTTGACAACGTGACGAACAGCGCGGATAGAAACGGCCCAGTGGAATTAATCGATTCGAAATGCCTGAAAGTAATGCCTTTCGAAAAACCCACTGAAATAAGTGTTTCGAAAAGCTTCATAAGTCACCTGTAATAGGACGATTACGAGTTCATTACTCTATCGACAATTTCTACGTAGTTTGCATTAGAATTTGTGAATAAATGTTAAATAAATCATAAAAAAAGTTTGTTTTTCGATTTTCGCTATTTTTTATTATTTATTGCCGCATAAATCCGAAAATCAGAACACAAATTTAATAAAATTGGCCAAAATCGAGGCGAAAGAAAAAAATTTTTTTAAACACCAATATCTTTATGAGAAATTAATTTTTGGAGAAAATTTTTTTCCGGAGAAATTTTCTTTTCTAAGAAAATTTTATTCAAACAATAGAAATTTTTTTAAAAACTAAAAGCTTCCAAAACGACTGATATCACAAACAAAAACCTTTTTAAAGGTAGACTGTGACGTAGAGTGTGACAAAACGCTAGACATTAGCAGAGATTCAGTTTTGGGGCCCAAGCTGAGTGCAAAAGCTCAATTAAAAAAAATTTTCTTTCATAAATTGCCAGACCTTTCAAACAAACAAAAATTATGGAAAGCAGAAAAGATTTGCTCGAGTTATGCACAAAAGACCAAAAACCACTCTAACGGATTTAGCTCATTGCTATTAAGATTGTTCTGGTAAAGAAAATTTTCTATAAATGTTGCTGCTCTACTTCTATTTCTATTTCTTAATTTTCTTTTCTTGTTCTTCAGTTTTTACTGACCATGAACTTTCATCACTATGGGTTTTTTAATTTTTCAAATATACGAGCTCCTTAGAATTGTCCACATACTAGAGCTACGTAATCTTATAATTGTTGACCGTATGTAAAATTAGTATTAAGTTATTCTAAACGAACTTTATTTTTTACTAGTTAAGACATATTTTTTGTTACACAAGATTTGTATAAAGAAATAATAATAATAATTATAATAAAAAAAATTGTCTAATATTCAACTTTGCTCAGGTTTCACTGAGACTTTTAGTTTTGAACAGTTTTGGAAGCTTAATAAAATTTGTTTTGTAATATAAATTGTTGTGTTTTATTTAAGAAAATAGAAAATTGTATGTCTCTGAGTCATGATTTCCTTATGTTTCTTATGTTTGCCTTGAAAAAAGAAGACAAATTTTTATGAAACTGCGCTCAAAAGCGCTATTTGAAAGATCCTTTCAGTTCACAGAAAACCGGAAAGAAACACGGATGATAATGATATTGACTTGTATGGGAGCTTACATGACCGCTGCAGCCCAAACGAGGGCGATCCCCCCCCCACCCCTTTTTTTTAAATCTCATATAGCGTAAAATATGCAGATCTGTTATTTGGCTAACGGTATTATTTATATGTTTTAGTGGAAATATGTCATCATCGTTAGCAGAACGCCGCAAAATGTTCGGTGAAATGCGTAGAACACTAGATATAAGAGCGAAGCAAGTGTTTCATATAACACTTGCCAA
The DNA here is from genome assembly GCA_029228625.1 of Pseudolycoriella hygida. Lineage (NCBI taxonomy): Eukaryota > Metazoa > Arthropoda > Insecta > Diptera > Sciaridae > Pseudolycoriella > Pseudolycoriella hygida. The sequence continues at coordinate 74,991,082 of CM055404.1, forward strand.
TCAGTTGGTTCCCGGTACGGGAAGCACTTACCTCCTTGCGGATCCAAACGGTTTCTTATACCGATTTGGTACCCAAAAACACAAGGATACCACATACTGCCACTGCATCAACGCACATTGTCATGGTAGATGCAATATTAAAGAAAATACGCTAACCATAACACAAGCACACTGGAGTGGCTGCAACCCACACACCGCGGATATACAGAATCGACACTTCAAACACGACTTACTCGCAAGATGCAGAACAGACGTTATCACTCCCTTCGATTTAATTTACACCGAAGTGTCGCAACAGCATCCGAATACGCGACAATTACTTTCGTTCGAAGAGTGTCGTAGCAGTATGTACAATGCTCGGAGAAGTGTTACGACAAAACGCATACCTAATGATTTAAAGGAATTGCAAACGTCGATGCAAGACGTCGATTACCGGAAAGAATACGGATTCGAACTAGGCAATAAAGAAAACAGATTTTTTGTTGGAACGTTTGACACTGAGGACGGTCACACATTCGGAGCTTTTCAAAGCAATACCGTCATTGCAGCTGCCACTGGGAACACTATTACTATAGAAGTGGATGGAACATTTTCTATAGTTCCCAGTGAGTTGACCAGCCGCAAACATAAGTTCGACAAATGCCACCAACTACTAATGATACATTACATGATACATGCACTGACCGCAGATATGACGATACAAATTTTCAACATGGCCAAGAGTTGGCTGGGCCCAACGACAACGGTCCGAAAGATGCGTAGCGACCATGAGCACTGTATACGACAGGCGGCCCGTGAAGTATTCGCCGGTATTGAAATAATCGGTTGTGCTGTGCACTACCAAAGAGCAGTGTCAGCTTGGGCTCACAAAAGACGTGTGTATGCCAAAGACCGCATTGAAAAAAATTATGTAGCAGTTGTAAGAGCAACAACATTATGCTACCTACCAAAAGAGTTGTTCGCCCCAGCCATCAGAGTTATTGAAAGAGATGTGGCAGGCACAGCATTTGGAACAGAACTTATAACATATTTAAGAAATACATGGACAAAAATCACGTACTACAAACGGTTCAGAAACCTTCCACTGGCGGATCCAACGTGTACACGACAAGGACCACAACAATATTAATCAATTTATTCGACAATTACAAAAAATCGAATATAAATGTTCGTTGGAATTGCAACAATTTCACAAATGCTTACTAAGCAAAAAGCAGCAAATGATGGAAAAGTTGCACGAACACATTGAAAATATTTTGGCCGTGGAATTGACAAAACAGCCGGAAATTAGTACAATAACAAATTTCTTTTCGCGTGCAAGTCACTTTACGAAATACGCACACAACTATTTCATATGATCGCTGCGAAACGTTTCACAGATTCACAACAATACACTTTTTTATCATCAAAACAAACTTTAAAATTAGTGTTCCGTATAATCTGTTTTCGTTCAAAGATTAATCCGTCCGGTTTGTGAAGTCTTGTTTTACATTAATATTATGCAGTTCAGTCTTCCTAAAGTGTAAATGTTGCAAAATTTATGTTTTATTTTATCACGAAACTAACGTAAAACAATCATCGAACTGACAAACAATCATCGCAGCCAACAAACAACTAATCGACCGTCCAGAGAAACTCAGCCAAATGTCACCAGCGACCACGGACATTCAACTAGAATAGAAAGGGAGTTAAGATTCGAGCGCGAAATTTGAATTCCCAAGTAAAAATGGATTCGGACTCGGATGGAGCTGTAAATATTTGTCCAATTTGTTCGAGGAGCTTTGACACTATTAAAGGACTGCGCGTACATTGGCGAAGCCATTCGGCGGAAACGATTCAGGCCGCCATCGACAGAAAAACACAGCCACAGCCCGCAAATTCAACGGAGCAACAAGCGGAAAATCAACAAAATTCAGAAGAGTTCCGATGCTTCGAATGTGGCTTTGATGCTGTAAACGAACAAAACTATATTTCACACGTCAGAGACCACCTGCCAAGTTCAAATACATCCCAACAGCCGACTACCAATCATTTGTCCATTTCCAATCAAGAGTTCATCGAATACATTTCGGATCTGAAGCAATCAACTCGAATAGTGAAACGAATACCGAAAGGTGCCAGGAGTGTAGTGGCGAACGACCTATCACGGCTAATCGAGAAATGCATCGCCAAAAACTCAGTTTCCGACTGGAGGAGCCTCCTACTCTTTGCTTACAAAACGCTCCATTTACCAGACAAAAAGGAGGGCGTGTCTCTGGTTCAAATAATCAAGCAAAGTTCGAACACGATTGCATTGCCAACAACAACAAGTAGGAAGAAGACTTCAAACAAGCAATCATCGCTCAGTAACCGTGTCGAGGCGAAGCTGGCAGACTTCGATATCCGTGGAGCTGTGAAATTAATAAGTTCAACCGACAGTCTTGCCATGAATTCCACAGAAACTTTTGATGAACTTGTGGAAAAGCATCCAGCTCCCTCAAGAACTCTGTCTTTTCCGGGTGAACCAGACGAATCGATTCAACCACTCCAAGTCGATCCAGACATGGTGGAGTCATCAATCAAATCGTTTGCAAATGGGTCAAGCGCTGGATGCGACGGGCTTCGCCCACAACACCTCAAAGACATAATATCTCTATCGGCTGGAGAATCCGGACAAAGAGCACTGATTTCGTTAACAAAATTGAGTAATTTCTTGTTAGCAGGTAAACTCAACGAGGAAATCTGTGAACTGCTCTATGGAGCTTCCTTATGTGCTCTCGTGAAAAAAGACGGTGGCATCCGTCCAATTGCAATTGGCTCAACGATCCGAAGATTGGTGGCTAAAATCGCTTGCTACTCTGTGAAACAAGAAATGATGAATTACCTACTGCCCTGTCAAGTGGGGTTTGGAGTCAAATTCGGGTGTGAAGGCGCTGTCCACGCCATTAGATCGTACATCCACAAATCAAATCATTCTCGAAAGGTAATTCTAAAATTGGACGTCAAGAATGCATTCAACAGTGTCGAGAGAGATATCATGCTGGCCGAAATTAGGAAAAAGACACCGCAACTTTATCATTTCCTTCGACAGTGCTATCTAAAACCAACGTTTCTTTCTTTCGGAAGCAGAATTATTTCCTCACGAGTCGGAGCGCAGCAAGGTGACCCAGCAGGTCCATTAATTTTTTGTCTGGCTATCCACCCATTGATCACGAAATTGCACTCCGAACTGAACCTCTGGTACCTGGACGATGGCACTCTTGGCGACGAACCACAGAAAATCCTTTCCAGTTTATCGGTCATCATTCGGTTTGCAGCTCAATGGGGAAAAGTGTGAACTTTATTTTTGCAATGGCGAAGCAGACCAGGACATTGTCAACGAGTTTGATCGCCTAGCACCGGGAATCCGAGTCGTGAATGACGAAGAGCTGGAACTATTGGGCTCCCCATTACTCGAACGTGGCATGGAAAACTTCGCAAGGAGAAAGTTCGAAAAGATTTTCGTCCTGATAAACCGGTTATCATCCCTTCAATCGCACTACGCCTATTTCATTTTAAAAAACTGCTTCGCAATCCCCAAAATGATCTTCATGCTCAGGTGCACGCCGCTCTGGAAATTTAATAATCTTCTACATGAGATGGACATGGAATTAAAGTCGGCATTGGAAAAGATAGTGAACACGGAATTAAACATGCCTCAATGGATACAGTCAAGTCTGGCGGTAAACTTTGGTGGTCTGGGCATTCGATCTCTGCTGGAAATTTCGTTACCAGCTTTCTTATCTTGAGTGTGTGGAGTTAAGGACTTCGTTTCTACAATAACCATTTCACAGGAATACGAGTCGGACATACCCCACTTCACGGAAGCATTAAGTAAATGGAACGAGATAAACCACGGAACAATGCCGGAAAATCCAAAATCACAATTTTTTTGGGACCAGATAAACACAAAGCGAATCGTTTCAGAACTGGAGCTGCCGAATGAGACCGAAATGTTTCGTTTTCAATTGTTACAAAACAAAATGTCCGGCTGAACGTGATACCGAGTCCGAATATTGGAACGTTCCTAAACAACGACGTAATTCGCACGTGCATCGGTCTACGGCTAGGAACAAAAATATGCCATCCATTCGTGTGCGAGTGCGGAACATCTGTGGACTCGTTAGGCCGACATGGTCTCAAATGCAAAAAGAACTCTGGAAAATTCTTCCGTCATGCTGACCTCAACCGCATTATCCATCAGAGTTTGGCTTCCATCAACATAAGTTCACTGCTAGAACCCACCGGATTATTCCGTGACGATGGCAAGAAGCGCCCCGATGGTATAACATACACAGCATGGGAAAAAGGTCGTGCTTTAGTGTGGGATGCGACATGTGCAGATTCACTGGCACCATCAAATATGACTGGCAGATCCAAAAAGCCAGGGATGGCTTCCGAAAAAGCAGCGGCAAGAAAACACACGAAATATTCGAAAGTAAAAGCAAATTACCACTTCATTGCTTTTGCGGTCGAGTCACTGGGACCTTGGTCAAAAGAAGCAACGAACTTCATCAACAAAGTCGGTTCCAACCTCATTCGCATCACCGGTGAACCAAAAGCTAAATGTTACCTGCTTCAACGAATATCATTAGCCATTCAACACGGCAACGCACTGAGCATCATCGGCAGCATTCCGAAAAGCGCTGCGATGAACGAAATTCACCTGCTCCAGTGACGTTAAAACTTTCTTTCTTTTTTTTTCCTTCCAAGGCAAATGTAAAAATCAGTGTAGAATGAATTGAATAAAAATTCCTTTATATTTCATAAAGAAAGAAATTGAAAACGATCACACGGCAACTGGCCGTTCGATATACGAGTGGACGAAGAGGTAGTCGTACAGAAGCAGTATGTTCAGAAGAAAGCCAACAAAAACAATGTTGTCATTAACAGCAAACATATTGCAAGAAACCATGCGTCCATCCAATTAACAAAGACAATGGATGTTGAAATTCGCGACAATGGTAGTGCCAACGGCACTTTCATAAATGGTCGTCGGATGAGTTGTGCCGGTGTCATTTCACCCGTTGCTCAACTGAAACATGGCGATAAACTTGCTTTTGCCACAACAGCTTTCAGCGTGGAAATTATAAAGCAAACTGTTGAAATATGTTAAAAGCGCTCCGTCCTTATCTTAAAAAATATTAAACCAAGCGGTTAATGATCCCTTTTACAAAAGGGACTTATGGTCCCTTTTACGAAATACCATTCGTATGTGTGACCCTCGCAGGCGAAAAAGTTCTGATAAGCACACGTTTTTCCAATCCTTATAGTCTATAATTTGCACTAGATATGCTAATATATCGCTTAAACGTCACACTGTTTTTTATGTAACAAAAAAGTCTGACCTCGCGGTGGAAAAGTACTAGTTTAATTTATTTAATTTTTGACAAAAAAGGATACCATGTCATGGGAAAGCATTTTCCTTTTTTATTTGATTTTTCATACATAATCATTTTGTACAGTTTTAATATAAGGTAGTTAGCAAGGTCGACTACAAGCGGTCGACCTATACTAACTACATAAATAAATAAATAATAATTAAATACTTAAATTGTGACATTAATAATTAAAATTGTTTGCAGCTGTCAACATGAGTAATACTAATGATAATGTTGCGCCGGTAGACATTCATTTTAATTTAGATGATAATGATATGGAGCAACTCGATAGTGGTAAAATAGCCAAATACTTTGATGAAATGGACGAAAGTGACATTGAGGACAATGCAACTGTGTCGTATCAAAAATCTAATGAACAAACAGAGAAATACGACAACACAGACAATGACGTCAATATAATTGACTTGTGCAATGTCGACCAAGACGAATCGGACACAGAGGACTTGCCAGTATCATCACCATTGCCTAATAAAGGGGAAAACAGGGTACCTTGCAATATATGCGGTACATTGATACTTGATAGAAGTATGAAGAGACACATCAGGCGCTACCATAAAACCGCCGGTGGTTTTCCCTGCCCCTTTCCTAGCTGCACGACGGTCTGTACTCGGCATGATGGGCTTCGACACCACTTTAGGTCGAACAAACACAGAAACTATTTTACCAAGGAACAATGGACATTAAAAACACAATTGTTAATTGACTACGTCAACACTAATGTCGATTCGCCCACATCGCCAGACCACATGCAGCCCATGGATACTGAAAGCAGTACCGTTATTTGCCCATTTCCAAACTGTGCGGCCACCTTTACGCGGATGGATGCACTTCGAGTACACTTAAAGTTGAAAAAACATATCGATTACTTTACCGATGATCAATGGTCAATGAAAACGCCATTGTTAATTGACTTCGTAAAGAAAAATACTGATTCGACCAAGTCTCCCAATGAACAGCCGAAGATGTTGCGTGTTGGCAAACCGAAATCAACAGCAACCAACAAGCCGCCAACCGTACAACCAAACCGTCCGATATCGACATTACAAGTAAGGCAACAACCCTCCCGTCCGATATCGGCATTAAAAGTGAATCAACCACCCTCTCGCGAATTTGACAATGAACGCATAACGAAGTTGCTGGCACCAGTACTATCGTTACCACAATTTGCCAAAAATTGTGTAGGCAACTTCTTGATGGAATTCGGTCAAATTCTCTGCGAGCACACGCCAACTGCTAAGACGAGTGATAACATTGAATTGAAGAAAAAGCGACCCACCCACAAGCCGTCAGCAACAATCACGTCATCTCAAATGGCTGCTGAGACACAGCCAAAATTTGACTACAATTTACCAATTGTAGAAACTGATGAACAAACGTTAACTGCTACGGACATGTCGCCAGCAACACTGACGCCCAGTGTTAGCCATTTGTCATCGGCATCACAAATGGCTGCTAAGACGAGTGATAACATTGAATTGAAGAAAAAGCGATCCACCCACAAGCCGTCAGCAACAATCACGTCATCTCAAATGGCTGCTGAGACACAGCCAAAATTTGACTACAAGTTATCAATTGTAGAAACTGATGAACAAACGTTAACTGCTACGGACATGCCGCCAGCAACACTGACGCCCAGTGATAGCCATTTGTCATGGGCATCACAAATGGCTGCTAAGACGAGTGATAACATTGAATTGAAGGAAATGCGACGCACCCACTTTTCGGCAGCAACACTAAGAAAAAGTGTTGATTTAGCTAAGACGCAATCGCAAGCGGAAAGGCCGCCGTACCGCCGCACACCTGAACTATTGGCGGGATCGTCTCAGTACAACGTGCCAATAATAAGAGACAATAAACGAAAGGCCAACGAGTCAGCACCAATTGAAACAAAAAAGACTCGTATGCCCTGCCCAATATGCCATGACATTTTCCCATCAACAGGACATATGATTAAACATGTCATCGACATACACCCGACATCCGCATTAGCGAAAAAGTTTATATGCAGCATCTGTGGCATAGCACAGAAGTCGCCAAAAGAAAGAATAAAACACGAACAACTGTGCCGAAAACTGTTCGTGTGCCGTACATGCAATGAGACCTTCAAGCAATTGAAGGAATTCCTTCCACATACGGAATATTGCGCTAAGCTGTATAAACGCTAACTGCAATTTCAGTACTATAAGTACTATGCAGTTTCGCTAATAGCCTGTAAAGTGAAAACCACCATCACCACTACCGCAACATTATCATCATTAGTAGCATCCGGAGCAGCCGCATCCCCTTCCCAAGTGCCGTTCGTCCATAATCAAAGTTATAATTAGTTTCTTTTTTTTTTGTTATATTTTTGTTAAATAATTGTACAGCTTACACATATATTTTTATAAATATATGTGTTAATGCTCATTTAGTGTACATAAAATTAATTTGTAAAATAAATTAATAAATTATAAATTAAAAAACCAATATTTCGTTTTGTTAATTTTCATTAAAGTTCTAGGATAGAAATTCTTACGTAAGGATATCTATCTTCGACACCACAGCAAAATGCTTTATTTTATTTATTATGTATTTTCAAATTAAACAAAAGATGTATGTGGTAAAACAGCCCATAATGCCTTCTGCATTATGCGAAGGTCCAAAGCCCTTAAATGTTGATGGCCGCATACAATTATTCAATTCAATAAGTCTGCACATTACAGCTAGGTGTATACTAGGGTGGTTGTAGAAAAAATTGTTTTTCGAAAACTGAATGTCCTCATCGGCTGCGTCGAAAGCGATTTTTCACTTTTGTCGGCGGCGGCGAAAATCGGCGCAAGCGGGTCTCGGCGGCGAAAATCGGCGCAAGCGGGTCTCGGCGGCGACGCAAATCGGCGTACGTCAAAAAAAATTCGGCGGCGGCGGCGCACTATTTCAACACTTTTTTCAGCGACGTTTGCGTCGGCGCAAAAATTTCAACTTCGAAAAATAGTATGGGTGATTTGTCACTTATTTCTGAAGACTAAGAAGCTACTGGATTTATAGCTGTTTTTAATGAAAAAGCTCTTAGACTTGTCCACAGACTACCCACAAAATATTCTTCTGAATGTCACCACACTGTGGGATCTCGTAAACCTGACCATGCCTATCCTACAAGAGGGTCAAGAGTGTTGCATGTGCCATTCTCACAAACTGCTTCACGTAACCGTTGCTGGGGCAAACTTATTCAACACGCTTCCTTCGGGTGTGCGTTCATCACTGATACAAGCCCAATTTTTTCATTCGTTCAGATTGTTCCTGTTGCAAAACTAGTGAAGCTGATGAAGTGGTTGGAGATATCCCGTTTACTGTATGCTTGCATTGTACGTATATGAAGGGTGAGCTCCATCTAGTGACCTGATTGAAGGGTGAAGGTCGGCGCGAACGAAGGATATCTCCACAACTGTGTTTGAGTACCTTTTAATATATCAAAGCAAACCTCTTTTCCAGCTTCACCTCCTTTCTTACTAAAATGTTGATTATAAATGAAGAAAATCGTTACCTTATCAGAAAAGTGTATGATAAAGGGATATTTTTTATTTACCAGGGGGCTGCCGCCCCCTGGACCCCCGCTTTTTTGTGTTTGGCTTTGTTAAAATATTTTATTTTTATTTATTGTTCTTTTTTTTTAATTTTTTTTTTTTCTTTTTTCTTTATTCTTTCTATTTTTTTTTGTTCTTGTTTTCTTTTTTTTGTTTTTTATTTTTTTTATATTTTTTTTTTTTAATTTTTTTATATTTTTTTTTATTTTTTTTTTATTTTTTTAATTTTTTTTAATTTTTTTTTATTTTTTTTTTTTGTATACACCTTTTTTCTAATTATTCAATATTAAATTGCATTCTTGTTTGTTTATTGCATTGGGGTATGGCCACATGCAATTCAATAATTGCATGTGACCATCACCATTAAAGGGCTTTGGACCTTCGCATGATGCGGACGGCATTATGGGCTGTTTTACCACTTGCATTTCTGTAATTGATTTATAATGAATTATTTATTAATGTATTTTATATATTTATGTAAATAAGATATGCAAGAACATAGTGGAGAAAAAGTTATTTCGTTTAGATGAAGTAAAATTTAAAGACGATCTTGAAAAAATAACTTGGTGCGATAACAATACAATTGACGTGCATAAAAAAGCTGATATTGTCGTTGAGAACCTTAAAAGATGTGTTAATAAATTTGTAAAAACGGTAAGAGAAAATTCAAATTCCGTCAATGAATGGTTCAGCAAAAGGTTGAAGCAAGCGAGTGTTGAAAGAGACTTAGCATACAGAAAAGCGGTCGTAACAAACGAACAGGAGGATTGGATTATAAGTGTCAATTTAAACAAAGCGTACGCGCTGGATGTAAAAATCGCGAAAAACAACTACTACCAAAATAGATTGAATGGATGTACAGACAACCAAAGGAAAACGTGGAAAGTTCTAAAACAAATTTTGAATGGAGTCCCGGATGAATCTTTAAGTGAGGTAGAGTTTAAAGGAGTTATGGCCAAGAATAATTATGCCATTGTAAACAACTTTAATGAGTATTACGTCGATAGCATCAGGCAAATAACTTCCAGCATTCCGGAGCAGGAGGAATTGGACTTTGTGACGATTCACAGCCCAGCAAGCAAATTTAAATTTCGAAATGTTGACATTGAAGAAGTTGGAAATATAATTGACGACATCAGAAGCAAGAGTGATTTGGAATTCATTAACAAAAAGGTACTGAAGGTGGCAATGGAAAAAATAGGTTCAGTTATTGTGGATTTGATTAATTCATCACTCGCTGAGGGGTTCCCTAATAATTGGAAGACATCAGTGATCTCCCCAATACCGAAAGTAATTGGAACGAAGAAAGGAGAAGAGCATAGGCCAGTTAACCAACTACCAACATACGAAAAATTACTGGAAGGGGTAGTGGAGATCCAAATTACCGAATACTTAGAAAGAAACAACGTGCTTATAGAGGAACAATTTGGATTTAGAAAGCAAAGATCTTGTGAGCTGGCGTTAGTGGAGCTATACGGGCAATGGAAAAAAGCGGTTGACAACAATTGCACGATCATTGTAGTTTTCTTGGACCTGAAGAGAGCATTTGAGACAGTGGATCGCAGGAGACTATTGGAAAAAATGAATAAATATGGAATTGAGGAGGCAGAACTTAAATGGTTTGAGAGCTATTTAACAAGCAGGATGCAGAGAACGAAATATAATGGTGTGCTATCAGATTTGGAAGACATTGATTGCGGGGTACCACAAGGAGCGAAACTTGCAGCGATTTTATTCATATTATACATAAACGATATAAAGTCAAGCATCCATCATTCCAAACTAGTCCTTTTCGCTGACGACACGCTCATTTACTTTGAGGCACAGAACACATCAGACGGATTCAATATAATGAACGAGGAGTTGGATCGCGTGAATAAGTGGCTAAACATGAACAAATTAAAGCTAAATTTGGAAAAATCTAAGTACATGGTGATCAACCGAAAGAAAGATTTTGACAAAAACATTCACAAGATCAAAATGGCAAACGTCGAATTAGGACAAGTCTCAACGTTTTAATACCTGGGTTTTATGTTGAGGGATGATCTGAAATTAACCAGTCACACGAATTACATTTGTAAGAAAGCAGCTAAGAAAATCGGTTTTTTAGCAAGGATAGCGTCCAAACTAACACCTCAACATAAAATAACATTGTATCATTCAATAGTCTCTCCGCATTTTACTTACTGTGCATCAATTCTCTCAATGTGCTCAGAAGGAGATTTCAAAAAATTGCAGACAATACAAAATAGAGCAATGAGAGTGATATTGAGATGCCACCGTTTCACGAGCATATCTTTAATGAGATCAAAGCTTGGATGGATGTCAGTAAAGCAAAGAATTATTTTCCTCACGATGATAATGGTATACAAGGTGAAGCACAACATTCTTCCCAGCCATGTGACCAGGGACATTAAATACGTTGGTGAGTCACACAGATATCCATTGAGAAATGTTGGTGATTTCAGTCTGGCGAAACACAGAAAAGCAGGTACGAAAAATAGCATTTTCTTCAACGGAGTGATGATGTTCAACAAATTACCAAGTGGGTTAAAAAATGATAACAATCTGATGAGTTTTAAAAGACAATTAATTGTATACATTAAAGAAAATTTCGAGTGCAAATCCTAGATTTAACAATTAAATGTATTATGAGAATGATGTAGCAAAGGCTAATAATGAATAAAGTATCAGTATCAGAATGTACTTAATCGTCGAATAGCGGGGAAAAAAGTGTGACCTCGCGGGTAAAAGTTGATTGTAAATGAAGAAAATTGTTAGCTCTTTTGCTCACTGTTCAAGAGTGGCACCATACGTTGCGCGATTGACGCTTCTTCAACCGGATCGTATTTGTTGTGCAGGTACTCAGAAGCAATCTCATTAGCTTCGTCCTGTTGTACGGTATTTTGGAATACCGGCTCAGGCAATTTCATTGCCGTATTACTGGACCCATCTACGGTGAGCAGCTTTGATATGTGCCGTAATGCCAAATTTTCGGACATCTGTATAGAAAATTTACGTTTCACATAATCCACAATCATATGAGTTTTAAATGACTCCCAGAAAGCTAACGGATCGTCCGTCTCCAAATAAAGCAACACTATACAACTGACTATTTTCGCTCAATATTTATCTTTAACTTCAATAAAAACTGTATAATTATAAAAATCGGCGCAAGTTTTAAAAATTTTCGGCGGCGACGGCGCACTTTTTTAACACTTTTTTAAACAAATTTCTATTAATTTTTACCGCGCCGATAAATATCTTCGGCGGCGGCAGCGGCGCGGCAAATTTTTAGCTTTCAGCGGCGGCGCAAATCGGTGCAAGTTTTAAAAATTTTCGGCGGCGACGGCGCACTTTTTTAACACTTTTTTCAGCGGCGTTTGCGTCGGCGCACGGGTTTAAACAAAACCAACATCGCCACCAAGAGACCAACAGCAAAACCAACATCGCCCACATGACCAACAGCAAAACCAACAGCGACCAACATAACCAACAGCAAAACCAACAGCGACCAACATGACATACAGCAAAACCAACATCACCAACATGACCAACAGCAAAACCAACAGCGACCAACATGATAGCCAACAGCAAAACCAACAGAAAAACACTATAACCAACAGCGACCAACATAATGACCAACAGCAAAACCAACATGGCCAACATGACCAACAGCAAAAACACTTTTTGACATAAAAACGATTCAACATTTTTAATTTTGACATAGTTAATACTTCTCAGTATTAACTATGTCAAAATTTTGAAATATCAAAATTTAAAATGTGAAAAACCATGACCAACAGCGACCAACAGGAAAACCAACAGAAAAACCATGACCAACAGCGACCAACAGGAAAACCAACAGCAAAACCAACAGAAAAACCATGACCAACAGCGACCAACAGGAAAACCAACAATTTTTTCTACAACTTAGTGGAAAACAATTTTTTAGTATGGGGCAGACCTTATTACCGACCTAGGGCCATAAGGAAATGCCTCTGACACATACTTTCATAGACAAAAGTGTTTCCCTCAAGCTGCTTTGCAATTTGATAAAAAAATTTATTTTGGTTAGGGCCGATCTTAGGACCGGCGATAGGCCCACTTGAGCCCCAAGCACAGGGCGAAATTTGTTTATGAATATAATTCGGTACACGGTTACCTCCCAAATAGAAAAGGAATCAACAAAATCGGTTAGTATTTGCCCGATTTATGTAAACAAAAACACGTTGGGCCTAGTTTTAGGATCCTGGCTGGGTCCAAGGGCATATTTTGAAAAAAATTTCTTCCATAAAATGTGACACATTCCTAGACCTTTCGATTATAAATTTATTTTTGAAAATCGAAAGAGATTTATACTCGAGTTATGTACAAAAAAATGTAGGGTCTTAGCAGAGCCTCATTTTTAGTGCCCTGGCTAAGTGCAAGGGCTGAAAATCAAAAAGTTTGTTTGAAACATTTATGAAAATCGGAAAAGATTTACTCGAGTTATGTACAAAAGACCAAAATCTAATTAAACGGCTCTAGCTCGGCGGCCCTTAGGCCGACAGTGCCCAGATTCAATCGCATAAAATGTTTTTCGATTACCTTTCAGGGAAATAAAATAGGTTGAGTTCAACTCCAGTTATCGCGATGACGGACGGACGGAGGGACGGACATTTTTTTTATTGATGATGCGTCATCTAAGGACCATGATCCATGCTCCCCACCGACTCCCCGGTGGAAACTGGGGTGATTACAAACGTCGTGATAAACTGATAGGACCACTTTTCGAAGAAGTTCGTTCTTCGTACGGGTCTAAACACACACAAATTAGCAACCGATAATTCAGATGCTGCATATGATCCATAGTTCAAAGCCTAAAAGGTAACAACCAAGTAAATATTTGACAATTCATACACGAAGTCTGGGCATATATTTATGCCGAAACGACTCAAAGAGTCCCAGAATTCCTGATAGGCAACGGCAGGGCATTCCAGTCCGCAATTGCTCAGGAGAGTAAATTTTTACCATTAAATTCACGAGGCAAGTAGTACTTAGAACGGCCGATAATAAAATTTGGTGAACCACAACTAAGAAGCCTGTACATAAAGATTATCGTTCTCAGCCTAAGGTGATCCCTCAAGCTACAGCCAACAAACTTACTAGCCACCTTCGCGATACTCATGTGTTTTCGCTTCCTATAGAAGTACCTAATTACTGAGTTAAATGTTTTTCCAGCGGACCAACCGACGGCCCATCAAGTTCGTACAAAAAAATTGCACAGCAATATACGAAATGTGGCATCACCAATTGACTTCTTATATTCAGCGGGGTACAATGAGCAAGCGGCAAAAAACTGCGCACGTGTCGGAATGGTTTTTTTGTTTGGTTCTTCTTCAACGACCTTCAACAAAATAAAAAAACAATAGAAAAAATAATTTCACTAGTTACTGTCAAACTTTTACTGTGATATTGTGAAGATTATCCTTCACCTGGAGGTAGCCGGTTAATGTAGAGAGACTCAAACCAGGTTTTACTTCTTTTTGAACTATAGTAGCAGCAATCTCAGGTGTCAGGAATACACGATTTCGTTTCCGTTTTGGTGGCAATTTTATCACTTCCCCTCGTTTGAAAGTTATCAATGGCTTGTCCGGTCCCTACGTTCATTATCACGTTAGAACTTCTTTCTTTCGTAGTACTTTACACCTGGTCAATAATCAAATGTGTTTTATGAAGAGCCATTGTTGGTTGTTGAGTGTAGCTCTCTGGTATAACAATGTTGCCAGGCTTGAGGTCTTTAAGCAATTTGTTCGCTTGTTGAAAATTAAGTGATGTTTCTATTGGACAGTAAATTGCTTTCATTGCCAATGGTTGAAAGGGAGCCAGCACATGATGATAGGGAAAATCAGGTTCTAAAAATTAGCGAATTCATTCTCTGTATCGCTGCAATAATCTCAAATTTTCAGCTGTAAATATAACCGTGTGAAGAGGATTCGATCCCCAAAGTTCAATGAAATGAACCGCATCGCCGAACCGAAGACTGGGGTGACCACAAAACACAACGCACGGTTGACGGAAATCGGTGCTGAAACCTTCCGAGTAGATGTGCTTGAAGTACTTCAGTCTGGAGTTTTTTACGAGGCCTACAAATGGACAAAAACGTAACAACTTTAATGCTAATTTCCTCGAGACGACGACTTACTTGCGTGAGGGAACGGATCATCGGGAATATAAACTTTATTCTGTTTGCCGGAACTCAACCATTCAGTGAGAATGTTTGAATAAGCCAGCGAACTATCTGCTACGGGTGATATGAAAAACATCGGAATTTGCTAGAATCCATGATTGTCAAGGTTGGTCGACAAACATTCGAATAGGTCGTAGACCACTCCCGACGGATAACACGGTTTAAGAACCGAAGAATATGTAAACAAAACACCCGGTGTGTAGAGACGTTTGCTGTCATATGCATGTCACGCGGCCTATCACCATTTGAAGATCCGCCGTAGTCTCTAGAGTCGCTTATTCTCCACAAGAAAAATTCCGAATTAATTCGGATCTCTTGTGCACAATAGAACTTACATACATATTTTTCATGCAAAATTTTTATGTGGATGGTGAAAATCTGTTTGTTCCGATTTTTTATATCGGGGATTCATCCAATATTCATTCAATGAACTCATTTTAATGGAGTTTCAAAGAGCAATTTTGAATCACTTGGATCCTAAGCTGAAAATTAAAAACGATTTCATCTTATCTGCGCCCATGACGCAAGTTTACATACGAACAAGAATTACGAAATTTTAGTTTTTTCGTTGACTGCGGAGCCTTATAGAAAAACACGGTTGGCTACCACAGCGCTGCACCATATCACAAAGAAGACCAACGTAGTTTCTACAAGAAATCCTTTTCCTTAGTCTTAGAGTTATGCGTCCGTCATCCCTCCCAATTCTAGAAGTGGCTTCATCCCGGGATTTGGTCATTTTTTTTCTTTATTTTATTTATACAAATGACTTGAGGAAACTTACATGAAGTTAAAAGTTCAAACAATTTATCTACATTAAACGTTATCACTCTTTGAACAGAAATCACACAAAGACAAAAAACTCCACAACTCTGAAACACGTGTTCTCTAAAAGTTTATTCTTTACAACTTTGCCTTTGACAGTAAATCTCCATATTGCATAGTAAAGCAAGTATAGACGAAAAACCATCAGTTTTCGTATATGGTGAAGAAACTCAATTTCGTCCACTTCACTGGTCCCACTGTCCAGACCACTGACCCGATTTCCACAAAAAAAATTTCCCAGTTCTGTGAGATCAAATGCTTTCATTCCCACCGACTGCGACTCTCGAAAATGCATGTGCGACCTCTACTTCTTCGACCATATTTTCAAAACTATTTGACCGATTTGGCTCATCTTCTAACTTGAATAATGGGACATATGTACTAGGGGGATCCAAAAAAGAAAGGTGTCGAAAATTTTGGGGCTTAGCCCGGCTTGGGCTGGACAAGATCCGAAGCAATTTGTGGGCACTCAATGACGTAAAAATCAGGGATTTTGTAAATATGACTGTCAACTGGAGTGTTGGGACAAGTTTAATTATTTTTGATCAGAATGTACGTACCCGAGAAGAAGTTCCACTGCTGGCTTGGAGCATTTGCGTCCCCTGCAGGCTCAGAATCGCACTGAATGCTGGTAGTACGGGCCGCTATTGTAAGGGTCAATAAACTTCTAAATAGCTACTCAAGCAACTATAATTGGCAAATAAAAGTCTTGAGTCACCCAATATAGTCGCCGTCCGTCCGTCAACTCAATATCTAGAGGAAATCATGACCGATTCTCAAAATAACATGAATTTCTAAATGTTAGTCGTAATAATGAGGTAAATTAGTTTTTAGTTCCCTAGCTAAAGTCCAAGGACTCAAATTTTGAAAAATTTCTTCCATAAATTGTCGGCTATTCCCAGATCTTTGAAAAAAAAAAATATGAAAATCGGAAAAGATTTACTCGAGCTATGTACAAAAACGAAACCTCTTAAACGGCCCTAGCTCGGCGACACTTAGGCCGACAGTGCCCAGATTCAATCCCATAAAAGATATTTCGAGTATCTTTCGGGGAAAAATTTTTTTTGAAAATCGGTAGAGTTTTACTCAAGTTATCGCGGTGACGGACGGACAGACATTTTTTTTATTGCTGATTCGTCATCTAAGGACCATGATAGGTGTCCCCACCGCCCCCCCCCCTACTCCCCGGTCGAAATTGGGGTGGTTACAAATGTCATAGTAAACGCATTAGACCCCTTTTCGAAGAACTTCGTTCTTCGTACGGGTCTAATTAGAATTTTTTTTTCGTAGACTGCGAAACCATATATACAGACGTTTTGACCTGCGCCCTTGCGACGTATCACCGGAGAATATTTTTCACGGATTCTAAGGAAAATTCTAAGGCGAAATGTCATCACTCATTAAAATCGGTTCTGTAGATCCGGAGAAGTTACCGATGATTATTTTCAATACAAAAAGTGCATTTTCATGGAAGCGAAAGTTAATGAAAACATCTGAAGGGACACGTACGTGTATAGATGTGTATAGATGTGGCAAATAGAGTTGATGTTACGAACGTATTTAAGTAAATATTGCCTTAACTCTTAAATGTATTTACATCGATATTAAATTGGATTGGAAATTGCCGAAAGGGCAATATTGAAAAACCCGTCCGAAGAAGCGGCGTAAAGGTCTCTCCAAATATTCAAGCAACCGTCAAAATAAAAAAAGTAAAAACTTTTTTTCAGACATATTTTCAAAAAATGTTATCTGTAGTACTACCGCCGATATTAGAACCGACCTAGAGCACTTAGGAAAAGCCTTTGTCCCATACTTCCATAGACAAAAAAGTTTGCTACTGACACCGATCTTCTATCACTTATAATTCTCAAAATGTTTGAATTTTTCGAAAATATATTGTCTAGACCGATCCACACTAACATTAGCGGCCATATTGGGAGGCATCATATGCGTATCGCCGAAACCAAACAATTTTTCCTTTGACACCCATCTCCTATCTCTAATAGTTTTCAGAATATTTGAATATTTCCAAAATAAATTGCCATATAAAATTCATTTCATTTTTTTCCATTTTTCTTTGAAAATTCCCTATACTACATATTCCATTAAATATGGCGCTTCTGATTCGAATTTATTGGGTCATCGTTTAGTGTTATCACAAAAAATTTTTTAAATTATTTTTGCGCCAGTGCACAACAGCGCCGCTCTTGTCATTCGGCCACACACATCGCAAACATTTCGATGTGTCGACTTTCGAACATTGCTGCCACGCCACCTTCGACATACTTCATTTTGATTCATTTCGAGTATGCTATTTGCTGCGTGCGGACGTGTCATTGGAAAAGAAATTGTGTCGATTGCGATAACAAAATTTAATTCGTTGATACCGTTTAGTTAATAGTCAATAGTGTGCGGGTGTGTTAGATAATTTACAGTTGCCATACGAATTGGCAAAAAAAAGGGTGGAAAAAAATCATTATCAAGAGTCAATATATTTGGCGGTAATTGGTGCTGTGCAAACTGAAAAAAAATTGAACTGAAAAATTGGAAAAAAATTAATGTGTTTGCTGCTAGTGTTGCTGTGGGTGGCTGCATACGCTTAATTGTTGGTTCTGGTAAGCGTTGTTATAAAATTTTTTCATTGTGGATGAATTTCAAGCCCAAGAAGACCCTTTTGCCCCGAAACTACGTGCAATTACCTTTCCAACGAGCCCCCACTCGACCTTGTACGCTTCTTCTAGCCGGAGAAATTTCTGTAAGAAAAGTGCATGTTTTCGGTTTTTGAACACCTCTCAATAGTCACACAAACATCGATGATTTTTTTAAAAAATATTTTTGGCTTCTAGGGATCAGTACCTATTCAGCAAAGTATAAAAAAATCCGCTGGGGGATGCATCCGATTTCGGCAGGCTCCTTTTCAAAAGAATCCCTCTAAATATCATAAAAATGAACGGTGCGTATTTTATTTTGTAATATAAATCAATTTTACAAAACTGTTTGTTTATTAGCCAGACTGATGAGAATATTCGATATGACGTGAGGAACCGTTTGCCTGATTATTCTGGAATACGGCAAAGATGTAAGCCCGAAATTGTGAGCTCAAATCTTTTATTTCATTATACTATACGTAAAAAGTGCAATGTACATCTTTGTATAAGCAAAAATGATAACTGCTTCGTAATTTCGTTCCATAGAGCGACCATCCGGTAGCTCCGACCAGCCTATGGGGTCGTACTTTCTACAACTGAATATAGAAATTGATGTTGTGCGAGCTATTGGTGTTACCTTCACTAGATATTTCACAACCCGTTTGAGTTTTCAAAAATGGATTATCGTCGTTCTGACTTTCAATGCCAAGACTATCAGAGTTAATTGAAGTGACATTGCTCACGATTTCGGAAGCCTCAATTTCGAGTTGATGTTCACTTCCACCAAACATCTTTCGTACTTCTTTTTGTACCTAAGTCGTATAGTAGTAAATTTTTGAAATGAGTTAGATCGAATATCATCTTATGTTTATATTTGCAATCCGAATACTACAACGTATAGTATAGTATGAGGAAGTAATGAAAAGACTGGACAGTAATTTTTGTTTCAATTAAGTAATATAACTTACGGTTTCATCTCTCCACAATTTATACAGGCATTTCTGATTTCGCATGTCATCATTCCGACATTTTTTCCCGAGACGTTGCAATATCAACTTCGAAGATGCAGAATATCTATTAGAATAAATTTCGATATCTTCAAAACGCTCGAATAATAGCGAAATTGCTTGATAGAAAGCGTTTTTGTCGATCATTTTTTTTTTCGTCTTTACAGAGTACAGATTTTAGGTTAGCGTAACACTTAATATAACTGCCAGCGAACAACGTAAAAAAACAAACCGATTCGGAATTCGTCAGAAACACATGTAGTTTGACATATTGACATATTTTGCGCGTCACTTTTTAAATTTTTTTACAGATTTCTGACATTTAAATATGATATGACATATACGTCCCCTGTCAGAGCTTTACATTAATGAAATATGTACTTTTGTGCATTCATGTTTGAACGGTCATAGACATCATAATATTAACTTCACAAAAAGCGAGCACCCATATGCAACGAGAAATAGGGATATTCTCCGTACTCCTCTATTAAAGACTAAAATTGGTAGACGTAGCATATCCTTTGCTGGGCCAAACTTATTTAATAAATTACCTAAAAATATCAGAATTATCACCAAGTACAATGAGTTTAAGCGTTTGTTAAAAAACTATATAAGTGGGCAGCGGATAGACTAATATTTATCGATGACCTCCCCGGTCGTTATTTTCTAGTACCCGTAAAAAGGCTTTCCTCATTTTGCACCCTCTCCTATTCATCAATATAGCTTATGTATATTATATGCCTTGAATGCTGCCGAACTTCAAGAATCTAGTGGCGTTAATAGAAAAGGGGACTTTGGCTATGTATAATTTACTCCCCTATTCTAGTTTTTTCTTATATTCTCTTTTTTTTCTTTTGTTTTTTAGGATATGATTGATGTTGTTATGAAAGATGTATTAAAAGTTCCTTCGAATTGATTTAATCACATTGGAACATATTAATGTTATAATTTTTCTTATTGATTTCTAATTACTTGATTTAAGATGTTAGAAAGATGTTATAAATAAACTAAACTAAACTAAAACTAAAACTATGACGTTTAGTTTATTTTGAGTTATTTCTCATTAAAAAAAAAGACATTTCAAAGAAAACTTATTTTAGCGTTACTAATAAAAGAAAAAAATAGAAAAATTATAGATTAAATCGAAAGGAAAATTTGTTTCCGGCTAGCTGGACAAAATTATCATATTAGCAAATATAATTTGCTACTTTGCTACCGACGAACTAAAACTTCTGCACATTTTATTTCGTTTGCTATTTCCCTATTGGAAAAAGGGAAGCAACGCCAAAATGAAAGTAAATTTAAATGTGGAAAATGCAAAACAGATTCTTTTTGGCTTTCCTCAATTTATAACAAATGAAGACATGTTTGCTTTAATGAATAAAGTTTTATTAGGTTGGCAACTCTCGCTCATACACGTGCTTATGTTTACTCCGGACTCTGGAGCACTTACAGCAATTAATTCTTCGTTTAGTTAATCGTTAGTCAGAGCTATCAAAATTCACTGAGAGTGTCAAATTTCTACCCATGCCGGTGATATGGGTAGAGGTGAGAGCTGTCGTGATGGTTAACATTTTCATTCTTAATCAAAGGTATTGATGATTGCATAAAAACCGTTTTATAGTTTATTCCAGTGATCAACATTTATGTTGTAATTTAGTAAAAAACGGTTTATTTTAGGAAAAAATGTTGAAAAACACATAAAACGAAAAGAATTTTTTTTTATAAATTCGTGTCAAAATTTCTTAAACGAAAGCAGATTGCTGAACGATATGGTAAAAGTTGTCATTAATCTTATAATTAATTATAATTATATTTAATTAATATTATAATTATAATTATAATTAATTAATTGTGACTCGGAAAAATTGGTTTGAGCGGGTGTCAATACAAATATGGATTCGTGTGCTCCAAACATTTCCATGAGAAGGATCTATTGAAATTAGCTAATAAAATCCATCTTCGTAAAGACGCCACACCATTACAATGCGTCTACAATACTGAAAGGACTACAACGTTCGGGGATTAACGCAAATTCGATACTTTACAAGTACAAGAATCGAACAGCGGGGAAAGCTATCAAGAAATTTTTGATTCTGAAGACATCGAAATTGCTGCTGAATGTGTTGTGAACGGTCAAATGAATAATAAAGTCGACGACGTTACCCCAACTCCTATAAACAATGATCACACGTATTGTAGAAAGCAAAATTGTCAGGGCAATTTGAATTTCAATCGACAAAAAATATCAAGCTTAAGAAGCAAAATCTATAACCTCCGCAAGCAACTTAAAATTGTAAAAAAAACTGCAACGAAACAGCTTAAGGCTTTTGAAAACTTTTCGCATTTGACTGAATTCGTAAGAGAGTTGTTTTTAGTTGTACTCAAGAAATACAAGAAGAGTAGTAGACCAAAAAAATATTCACCTATATTACGAGAGTTCGCATTGACACTACATTACTACTCTCCTACTGCGTACAACTATGTTCGTCTCAAGTTCCTATCCTGCCTTCCTTGCGATCAAACCATAAGAAACTGGTACCGAACAGTTGAAGGAAAACCCGGATTTTCTGATACTTCGTTGCAGGCAACTCAGACTTTACAGCAAAACACACCGTATCAAATTGTGGGATGCGTGTCACTTGATGGTATGCACTTACGGAAACACTTGCAAAATAATGGAAGTGAGACGATTGGCTACGTAAATTTTGGCGGAGTTATTGAAACAGATAAAAGAACAATAGCAAGTGAAGCCCTCAACTATATGTTTGTTGGTATGAACGTGCCAGTAAAGTTGCCATTAGGATATTTTTTTATAAATGGCATCGGATCCCAACAATTGGTACAACTTTCAACAATCGCCAGACAGTTGTTGTACGACTGTGGCGTTGTAACAGCAACATTAGCATATGATGGCTTTACCTCCAATTTTTCCATGGCTTCAAATTTGGGATGTGATTGGAGCGACCCTTTTGACATCAAGACTGAACTGCATTTTGATGATTTGCCTTTCAAGACTTATGCTTGGCCAGATATGCCACACATGATAAAATTATGGCGGAATTGTTTTCATGACCTAGGAGGTTTCGTTAGTGGAATAGATTCCAATGCGAAAGTCGAATGGAAATATATCGTAAGATTATTCGACTATCAAAACAACTTGAAACTTCACCTTGGAAATAAACTTCGAAAACTTCATGTGAACTATAAAAATCAAATCATGAAAGTTTATTTAGCTACTCAGCTTTTCAGTAATTCGGTTGCGGATGCTATTGAGCACACACACAGTCGTTCAACTTACCTGACTTCCATGGGAGTGAAGCCACTGTAAAGTTTATAAGAATAATGAATGATCTGTTTGATATTTTCAATTCCGTTGATATGACCGCTGCTTCGTATAAACAACCATTAAACAGATCGAACTGTAACTTCATCATGAAAAGGTTGACAAATATTCAAAAATATATTTTAAACCTCAAAGAGTTTAATGGAACTCCGATGTTCAAATCGTCAAGGAATTGTCCCGTCATTGGAGTGTTGACGCTTATTTCTAGCATCCGAAAAGTCTACAAAGAGTACGTAGAAGAAAAAGAACTGCTGACTTTCATCCCAACTTACAAAGCTACTCAGGACAATCTCGAAATTTTCCATTGTACAATGCGATCACACTCCGGTTTTAATACAAATCCTACTTGTGTACAGTACAGCAGTGCGTTCAAGAAAGCAATGTTACACGGTCAATTGAACACGAAGCGAACAGGAAATTGCATACCTCTTGAAGACATCCAAATTTTGACTTCAAATACGAAGCTACCGTCACCCTCCCCAATTCAGTATTTCATTTCCGACATCGACAATGCAGAAGAAGAATTGGAAGGTCTGGCATGTAATGCTGCAATGAATGACTGCGTAAGAAGCAATGATCTTGAGATTCACGTGAATATCATTGCATACATAAGTGGATTCGTAGCAAAAAGATTGAGTAGTGGTGGTATTAAATGTTCCACCTGCGTATCTTCTCTAATTACGGACGACGAAAACGACACAGAATTTCTTATAATTCATGGAAAGTCAAGAGGTCATTTATTTTTGCCATCAAGGTCGGTTAGAGAAGTTTGTTCTTTCGCGGATAAGACATTTCTTTATTTTTTGAAAATTAGTGGTGGCAAAATGCTCAATATTGAATTTACAATTGCTAAAATGACGTTCGTAGTTGGGCAATATTTTATGGAAAACAAAACTCTTTTCCAAGAAATAGAGGAGCATTTTCGTAGTCGCGCTGCGAATTTGCATTTTTATGTTCTAGTCAAAAGTATTGCTACTCTGTACATAAAGGTTAGGGTCCATTATCTTAAAAAGCTTTTGTCAGGCAACAATGGGTCTAGACAGAAGAAAGTACATGAAACACATTTTCTTGGTGTTTGATGATGGTTTTCGTTTATTTATTTGTTATAATAATTGGTAATATGACAATATTTACGAATTCATGCAAATTTGTTTTTTACTTACTTACTTACTTTACCGGCACTACAACCCATTAAGGGTCTTGGCCTTCTCCAACCGGGCCTATTCGCAGCTAACGTCTCCCAGCTGGTCAAGCACCACGACTCCGAACCGTATGTAACTACCGGTCTGACCACAATTTTATAAAGTGCGCATTTTGAATTTCGGCCTACTGACTTGTACTCTAGAATTTTCAGCAGGCTGTAATAACTCCGGTTGCCCAAAGTTACTCGCCTCTTTATTTCGTCCGCAATGTCGTTGTTTGTGTTCAGCTCCGATCCAAGGTATAAGAACTTGTTGACCATTTTGGATGTGTGTGTGTCGATCGCTACGTTATCTTCCTGATATCGATTCGTAGGTGGGATAATCAAGTATTCCGTTTTTCCGTCGTTGACCTTCAACCCAAGGTCGGTACCTTTCCTCTCCAGGGCCATAAACTTACCTTTAACAACATCCATATTTCGTCCAATTATGTCAAGGTCGTCCGCGAAACCTAGCAACTGAGTGGACTTGGTGAAGATGGCGCCGCTGGAGTCTATGTTCATGGTTCGTACATCTGCTTCGAGGGTCAAATTGAAAAGAAGCATTGTTTGTTTTTTACGTGAGCCTAAATTCATCCTCCTCTATATTACCTTTAAAATGGTAGAGCATGACCGACTGTCAGTGTTTGAAGTTCTATCACCATTATCATTCCTTTCAGTGTGTGGTCTTTATGATGATAACAAACCATCTTCTTTTAACGAGTAACCAATTCAACTGATTTTTAGATGCAATCCCAATGCACGTGATATCAATCAAATTTAAAAAGTATACGATTCGTGCAATATGTAAGTTTTTGTGTTTTCGTTGTTTTGTACTCATTATTTCATAACACAGAAAACGAGAGAAATAAGACAACCAACAAAAAAAAACCCAGTAAACACATAATTGTATACTTTTTACATTTGGCTCGCCGTAACATCACGTGAATTACAAATTTAATAAAAAAAACTGTTGACTTTAACAAATATGATGTTCTTTAAAATTTAAATAGCGCGCGTATTTCTAGTTCGAATTCTAACATAACAAATAATTTGTGCGCTAGATGGCATGAGAGTGGAAGAAAAATGTTAATGACCTTGGTGACAAAATGTCAAAATGACTGTTGTATGTAAATTGCGAACAATTATAGTCTATCTGGGATTCCCAGCCGCCATATCATGTCTCTGTCTTCTTGGTATGTTTATGGTTCAATTATTTCAGTTCATTTTTGTAAAGTTGCCAATTCTGATTGTTGTAAACAAAAGCGACAAAAGCACGTGCACTTATATTAGCATTTTCTTTTGCTCCCTGCCTTGTGCACGTGCTTTTATTTACATCCGAAGAAAAGAAATTAATGACACAAGATCACAGCACGTCCTTCGGCAATGGAAGCAGCATTTTTTTGTTCTGTTGGTACACCCAAATGTTATTTACGGAAAATGTGAATGTAAAATTACAATTTCAATTCAAAAACGTATGCAGGGGACTCGTACACATCAGAATAGATGTGGCAAACAGAATAGATGTTGCAAGAAGACTCTAATATAACGTTTTTAAGTAAATATTGCCGTATGTGTATGAAATTAAGTAGATTGGAAATTGCCGAAATGGCAATATTAAAAAACCCGTCCGAAGAAACGTTATTAAAACCTCTTCAAATGTTTACACACAACATTTAAAAATAAAAACTAATTTGAAAAAAATCACTAGGGCCCATATTAGAAACGACCTAGAGCACTTAGGAGAGGCGTCTGATCCATACTTCCATAACTTTTTTGTCTGCAACACTGCACAAAAAACCTCATCATTTAAGGAATATTCACGAAACACCACCACGAAACACCACGAAACACCACAAATATCTTGTACGTAGCGTGAATTGGGCCATCACTAAAGGCTTCACAGCCCTAACCACTCAACAGATTTTCACCAATTTAATTTTAATAATAAGGCAAAAAGTTTCACCAACCTTCAAAAAACTACGGTTTTGACCACTTTTTTGACAGTAACTTCGAAAGTTCTTAACTGATTTTGCCCAAATTCAAAACCGTAATAATTTTTTCAATAACCTTTCAGGAAAAAAAAAGATTTTGAAAATCGGATTTCCTATAACCGATTTATGTAGAAAAAACACGTTTGGCCCTAGTAGAAACTCAGTTTTAGGATCGTGGTTGAGTCCACAGACTCAAAATCAAAACAATGTTTTTCCATAAAATGTCGGGTGTGCCTAAACCTTTCAAGCAAAAGATTTTTATGAAAATCGGAAAAGATTTACGTAAGTTACGTACAAAAGACCAAAAACTACTCAAACGGCCCTAGCTCAGCGGTCCTCGGCCCGACGGTGCACAGATTTAATTGGTGCACATACAACTTAACATGCAACGGGCCGAAATCTCAAGAAAACTTCAAAAAAAACTTCATTTTCGGCCCCGTAGCATGTAAAATCGGTTTTGAATGAGACGATAATGGCTCATTTTCCATCCGCATATCCGCAAGCATGAAAATTTTTTTTTGTCTATATTGCCTGCAGCTAATAAAAGTAACCCCAGAAAATACAAAAGTCATCATATAGCAATTACGTAATGCAATGGTGTTTAGCTTAGTTGTTTTACTTGGAGATATGCGTAATTTTCAATTTAGTTGTTACAATTAATATCTCTACTATCTTTATGATAAGTTGATTTTAATATTATATTATATAAAAATGTCTTGTATTAGAGAAAAGAGTTGCTATATTTGTGGTGAAAACGAAACTGAGGACTGTGCTTTAACTAAATGTTCAGAGAATTCATACAATCGTATGAAATATTTTGCTGAAGCTTGGTCGCAATATGGGCGTCGTGTCGAGTTAAATAAAAAAATTTTGGAGAGCAACTGGATGGAAAATTCTATTTTTTATCATCGACAATGCTATGACGCATTAACACACAAGAATAATCTGTCTAACTTGAAACGAAGTTTGGAAACATCGTAAGCTAACAAAACCAAAAATCCAAAGATATTCGACCCAAATTGGTGTATTATCTGCCAAGCGCTGAGGAAAGAACCTGCGTCGAAAGTCACCTCCACAAGAATTGCCGAACAAATATTTCAGCTCAAATCGAAAGGATCTCCAGGTTTGAAGCATCGGTTGGAAAAGTTCATGGCTGCCGAAGACATTATCAATTTAAATATTAAGTACCATCCGATATGTCTTCTTAATGAGACGAAAAAAGCGTCGAAACAAATCAGTGACGAAATCACACGTCACGATTTCACACGAAGACATATATATCCAGATTAATAACGATTTCTTGTCTTTGGTTCAGCACCAATTATCTTCGATGGGTGACAGTAGTGCAACGCTCGATTTAATTGAATTGGTCACTCAATACGAAGCATTATGCCGAAATGCTGAAGTAATTAACCCAACAAATTCCATGAAACGGTTCGTGAAGAACATTATAGAAGGCAGAGAAGATTTAATGAATCAGGCACAGTTTTATCAATACGCACCGAGTAAACCAGCTGTACTAGCTAATAAAAAGATGGTTACTAAACTCGTCTGCCAGAAACATTTTTGTGAAAATGAAGAAGAGTTTCCGGACGTATTGAGACAGGCAGCAGAAGAAATCAGAAAAGAGCTCAGTTCAAAGAAAGATTGGGAGTTTGGCGGATCGTTCGATAATTTCGAGATGCCTCCAAAACTAACGCGATTCGTCAACTTAATAATTTCATGCAACAAAACGTTAACAAACACGAAGCAAAAGGAAATCGACACAATTACAAGCAATATTGTTCAGTTAATTTGTTCCAATTTTAAGACCGAGAGACAATTGAACTATCAATCTGTTAAAGATAGGGGATTCGAGAAACACAGAATGACTCCATTGAGCGTTGGGACAGCCCTAGTCAGCTACAAAGAGAACAAATCAAAAAAGCAAATCGAATTTCTATCAAATATTGGATTGAGCATAAATTATGATAGGCTAGAGAGATTGCTTACAAGTGTTGCAGAAACTTGTGTCGAGATGTCTGCAAAAAATGAATTTGGAATCGTACTTCCATCAAGCTTTAAAAAAGGAGTCAGGCCCATTTTTGCAGCAGACAATATCGACATTGGCGGTGATCGTTCATCTTTTCATGGGGCAGATCTGATGATTGCACAAGAATTTAATTCCGGCTTTGAAAGTATTTTTCCGGTACGTTTAATTCGGTTTAATTCGCCCGTGACGCAAGTCCCCATACCAACAAAAAATTTTTTCGTAGACTTCGGAACCATATACAGCTAAGTTTTGACTTTTTCCCTTGCGACCTAGTTTATTGGATTCCTTGTAAAATTTTGATTGAAATCGACATTTTACTCATTAAAATCGGTCCAGTGGATCCGAAGATATGACCTTTAGAAAATCGTCATTTTCCATTCAAAATGTGCTGCTTCATATAAGCCTAAGTTAATGGTAAAATCCTACGTTAATTAGTTAGTTAGTGAACGCACAAAATTCTTTTGAAATATTTTCACTTTTGATTAAAAAATGCGTCACAAATGCCGGACCCCCCACTGTTATAGTTTTTCTGTTCTTTCAGCTTTCACAATGCAAAAATTTGACTTTATGGGATGTTTGGCGTATTTCTACACAGGAAATCAAATTTTTGAGTATGAAAGCTGAAAGCGTAGAAAAACTTTAACACTGGGGGGTCCGGCATTTGTGACGCATTTTTTTAATCAAAAGTGAAAATATTTCAAAAGAATTTGGTGCGTTCCGAAGCTGCAAGCGTCGTCACCCTAATTGATATCAGTTGTTTTGGAAGAAGGGACGAGGACTTGCGTCACGTTTCCCTTTTAAAAGGGGTTTTTGTTGTGATCGAACATTTTACGCCTATACTATATAAAACTTAATTTTGTTTGTATATTTCTCTATTTTTCTGGTCTTCACCAAAGAGATATCGTAATTTTCCTATTTTCTTTTGTATCTCACGAGTAATCGTTTATGTCCCAAAATTTTTAGATAAGCTTTATTTGTTTAATGTTTGGGGACCATTCAATGATAGGTGCTACTACGTTACTTTTGCGATATACAGAATCTTAAGATGATTTTTAGGAATTTTGTTAATATATGAACTTTTTGAAATTTTTAAGAATTTTTGGACCCGTACGAAGTACAAAGGCCCTATAGTTTGCTACAAACAATGTTATTGTAACATGGCGTAGATCGATCACCCCAATAATTTGTTATCGTCTAAATATGACGAATCAGCAATAAAAAAAGGCCGTCTATCCGTCTGTCTGTTTTCTTAAACGGCTCATCAAGTACCCTAAACTAAACGTTCCCATGATTTAAGTTCGAAGATGAGCAAAATCGACCAAGTAGTTCCGGAGGGTTTTCGAGGGTCGATGAAACTTTTTCGCAAATATCTCGGCAAGTACAATACAACACGGAAATTGTTCATTTTGGTGTCAAATGAAAGAAATTGATCTCACAAAAATAGATTTTTTTTTGTAGAAATCTGGTCAACGGTCTGGGCAATGGGACCAATGGAATGGACGAATTTGAGTTTCTCGGCCATATAGGAAAGCAGATGGTTTTTCGGCAATATTTACTGTGGAAATTTGCTGTCAAAGACAAGGTCGGAGAGAATAAAATTTTAGAGAACATGTGTTTCAGGGTTTTAGCAGAAAATGGCCCAGTCCATTTCTAGATTTGAATTGTCTGAGACATTCTTCGGTAGGGCCTTTGACATTACCTTTAAAATTCTTATAGTTATAAAAGGACATAAAACATTGGATTGTTTTTGCCTATACTATTTCTATATTTGCAACATTATTCTGTTTGCAACATCTATTCTGATACGTACGGGTCTTTGGTTATGTTTCGGAATTGTAAGAATTTGGAGAATTTTCCGTCCGGTACTGATGTGATACAGTTACAACATTTGAACGAATGTTGTATGCTATAACCGCTATAAATGTTTTTCCCAATATCCTAATCAGACTACCAGTTTTTTGGAGATGCGGTAAACGATTGCAATTGTCACAAAAACAGAAGTTGTGCAGAAATTTTGTGTGCGTTTTCTCATTTCGACACTAACCAACAAATTATTGATCTTCGCTAGGAATTTTCGATTGAAGTATCTGCGAAGCGGAGTCTGTCATCATCAATAAGAACAGAAATAGACGAGAACGTTGAGCTTTCGACTGACGATGAAGCACGCTTTCAAACTGCTTTATTTTTGGAAAATTCGCATCAACACACCGAGTGTTTCCAACAGTTGATTGAGATTTGCTATTACTCTCCCAATCGACATTTACTCCGACCCCAGTGGCTTCCGATGAGGTAATGAAAGATTCACATTTAAAAATTAGGTTCTGTGACCTAAGCCTAAAAATAATACCTGATTTGGAATGTTTTGAATTGTTTTTTAGTTGATCTGATCTGATATGAACGTTTTCTGAGTTTCACTTGATCTGATCCGATTGTGACAATACAAGCATTGTATACAAAGATGTATCCAAACGATCGTGGAAAAAAATGCTTTCTTTGAATTATTTGCTAAGTTCTTTCTTCTCCTAATATATACAGTCGACTTAATTTCTAAATGTTACGTTTTTACGTTTCTAAATGTAAATTTACATTGACATAAATCAAAATGTAACATTTAGAAATTAAATCCACTGTAAATAAAATAAAAGTTTTCAAAAGAAATTATCAGATAAATAAGGTCCGGTGCAAATCAGATCCGATCTGCCTAAACAATTATCAGGTCATCCACAAGAGGGAGGTGCAGGAAATGCTTGATGAAACCAACTTAATAACTATTTTTATCTGAAGTATTATTGTTTTGCTTGGTCGGTAATTTAAAATAATTAAATCTTTTTTATTGCTTCGATACGACCAAATTTGTTGATAAATCAACTTGGAAGTACAAATAGGCTTTTTTAGCAAGGGGCGAATAACAAGGACAAAAGCTTATTTAGGCTACTATTTTTGTAGTACTTCTTCGTGCCGTTTTCTGTCGAAACAATGGGTCCCTAGAGTTGTGAGGCAATTCAATTTTTCAACTATCTAAGTAAAAGAATCAACCTGAAAACTCATGAACCGAAATCGGTTGGGGACATTCCGATCACATGACAAAATGGATGAAATTTTTTATATTCTGTGAAATTTTTTTATGTAAGTTTTGTATGAATGTCCCATTGTAAACAACGTTCTAATGCTGACAAATAAATAAATATTCTTTTGTAGTTTTTCCAAAATTTGCAATATAGTTATTGTTACTCGTGACCACTTACAAAAATTCAGTGTACTCTACGGCGAGCGGTGACAAAGAAATTTTGTTTGTCAGTGCTTCCCGTCTTTGCTTTATCTTTCAATTAAAATTACATCAAACGCTTCATACACAAATTTTAATAAGCAATTATCTATACATACGGAGGATTTGCACGGGAAATGGATATTTTGGAGGACTTTCATGAAGCCATTTTTGATCGAAAAAGTAGATATCTTGAAAACAAAAAAAATTGCTCACTTGGAATGTTTTGATCGGAAGTTAAGAGGATATGAAGTTTAGTGTAGGATGTCAGGTAGTATAGGCTTTTTACATTCTCCGAAAAGTATCGTAACCTTCACCGATTTAGGCGTTTGGGGTGGGGGCTCGTTGGAAAGGTCTTGGAAAAGGTTTGGTGCAATTGACTGACAAATAAAATTTCTTTGTCATCTTTGTAGAGTATACTGAATTTTGTAAGTAGTAACGGGTAACAATAATTATATTGCAAATTTTGAAAAAGCTACAAAAATGGTTGAAAGTATATTTCATCAATTATTTCCCGCACTCTGCCAGTTTCAGATTATCGGATCAGGCTACGCACAGAACATCTCAGGTTGATCTGTTCCGAGTCTTACGTAAGAAAACATAATGTCATTACAGAGCCGTGGATCAAATGATACTGAAGATAATTATACAGAAGAGAATATAACACATCAAAAAATCACCTTAATTGCAGACAGAAATTCACAGAAATGTTCCAAAAAATTGTCCTGGTCTGGATTTCACTCTCGGTTGTCAAACAAAAACTTCTCTATTTCAAATGTTGCTATTGTGGCCCCCCTTTACAGAAGAAGTCCTACAGAAGTTCCAGTACTAATGGACATATTAAAAAAAGCAATGAAAATTTCAATACTCGCTGTTGGAGAGGGAAAAAGGGCTAAAATGGCGATCTCTACGGTAGAGCTGTAAGAATTCCTAATTATAAGTCGCAATACATTATCAGATTGGGATCGCTTCACACGGTCATTGCGTATTGACACTGCCTGGGAAACTTCGGGAATGTACGGATCTGCCACCGTAAATCAGATCATCGAAGGGCGACACATTTACAGGGGAGTTCAGGCTCATACCGTAACACTAATAGCCTTATGCCACTTGAAGCTTCAGTCGAACTTGTTTACCGATGAACAACGAGAAGTAATAAAATCGAAAACTGTTAATTTTGAACGTGACGTCGCCGTCGATGATAAAAAATTCCAGGAAGCAATTTCCAATTTGTAAGAAGATTTCTGTGCAAGTGGAATATTTGAAAAACTTCAGCTGAAAACAGACAGACAGACGGCAATGTTTTTGGACAATTATACAACAGAAATCATGAATCTATTGAATTTCATCGGAGCCACAAGAACGAGAAATTGGTTGCAACATTTGTCGACAACAGACAGTATGTGCAAATACTTTCATGCGCACGATCTGCCAAATTATTCGAAGTGGGCAGTTAAATATTTGGCAGATATGCTCGAGCTACAAAGTACAGACATCGAGTCTTGGGAGTATCAGGCTACTGGAAATTTCACGGTTACAAGAAATTCGGTCCCGTTTACATCGATCGATCCAGATCATGCCATCGAACATCAACACAAAGTAATTAAAGGGGGAAGAGGAATTGCCGATATTAAAGACAACGAAAGTGCTTTGGAGAGATTCGCCTTAACCATCCCAATTATAAGTAAAATGATCGAGGAATTCAAACGGTTCGTATATTATATTTTACTATAAGCAAAGGCTGTTTTCCTTTTTCGTTTTCTTTATATCTACCCGTACCGCAAAAAGTTCCTAATATGTGCGAAAGCCATGCAGAGGTTCGGCCAACTCTAAATATGTTTTCACTCTCTGAAATCTGCAGATTTTCAGTTAGTTAAGAATTACGATTTTTGAGACCCTTTCGTGCTCGAACTCACCATACGACCGAACCATGAGGGGTCGCAAAATACTATATGTCCATTTCGGGACGTTTCTTTAAAATATGTAAAAATTAAAATCGAGAACAGCAACCGATGTAATGAAAACGAAAAGCTACGCCGGACCCGCACGATCTGTAGCCAGAGATTAGACGTTTCGCGCTCTTGAGGGGTAATTATATTGGACGCGATGCGAATAAAACCGCGTAAGACGTTTTTACATATTTTACAACGTTAAGTAATTTTTCACTTGTCCCGTTGATATAAATCAATAATAGATACTTTGATTTATTTATTTTGAAGAAAACATAAAAAACTCGCTCGCGATGGAAATTATATACGAGCGAAAAAAAAAATTCGCAGAAGTTCTGCGATGCGATTTTATTCGCACGAACTGTCAAGCATCATGGAATTACATGTAATTGTAGCGCCAGAAAATTCGCATCGCGTCTCAATATATGATCCCTTCATGTTGAGCACGGTCATTTTGACATGTTAATTTTAGCAAACATAAAACCTTATTGTAAGAAAATAATTATTCTACGGTAAGCCTTCAAAATGTACCAATTTTTTTTATAATGTTATCTTTCTTGAAATAAATCACAAAATTCAACCCTTATTTGACAGCCGCAAAAAAATGATGGAGGCTGGATGTACTGCCGACTAGTATTTTTTTTTTGTTGAGAATAATTTACGCTGGAAATCAATAACCAAACACTTTAAACATCTTTAAGAAGTGATATTGTGATTGGATTTTTCATTGTAAACAAAACAGTTTCCTCGTTTTTTTCTCAACTGCTCGCTTCATAACTTTGACGTGTAAAACTTCATTTTGGCAGTTGGAATAGACCGACTTTCGATTCCAACAGACTCATATTCTGTATTTTAAATAATGTTTCCTACAAAAATAAATAAATAGTCCCACTCAATTTGGTTGATTTTTCTACTAGTACTGCTAGTTTCAGTACAATGAAATTTACAATCATTAAAATTTCCGGTCAGAAAAACTTCTATCGTGTCCATATTAGGATATTTGAAGATTACTTAAAATGAAAATGTGACGCAAATCCTTGTATTTTATAACAGGGGCGCTCACGATAGAATGTAAATTTTTTAATAGCCTTGCTGCCCGTACTGCCAAGTAAATGCTCTCGCAAATTCCCACAAGTCAAATTGAAGACAAAGCAAAAATTTACGTGAAAAATCTATTCCAGGTATTCAAATGTAAAGTCAAGTGTTGAGAAGGATAAAGTGCATCATGACATAGTGGGGAATTTTTTCATGAATCAACTGAAAAGTGCTCAAATCTTGATCCATGTTTTATCAAAAGAAGGCAATCCATACGAGTATTTCGATCTACGAAACCTGTTGAATTTCTCCGTGCCGAGATTGAGCATCTGCGATCACGTTTGCCGTCGGGATGAGCTTGGAATTGAGGCACTAGAACAGTTTCGAAAAACAAGGATGGTTAATTGTGATAGTGACAATGAAAATGAAGGTATTAATTCGATTCCATTTTGGAGTCCCTTGCCCAGGAAAAATTTGCAAATGTTTTCGGACATACATATAATCATCAACGAAAAGCAAAAAGCCTTCACAACATTAAAAAAAGAAAAGCAGCTCTATGCCCGAATGTTGTTTGTATTGAAGGCACGTCCAGAATTGTGTCCAGAAACAATCATTGGAGAGTATGAATTCACGAGTATTCCACCATCTAACTTTTCACCGGACGGATCGATGATAACTGTCAAGTCGAATGATTCTACCGATGGAGCAAACCGAATCAAATACACGTTATGAGCTGCTAAGCAATGTAAATTCTGCAATAATTGTCAATGCTATGGAAATTTTGGATCGGATAAAAAAAAAGAAGCCTTTGGATAAAGTGGCCGACCTAGTAACACACTTCCTATTCGAATTGGAGAAAACGGTGGAAGGGTACTCTGAAGTCCGGCTAATATTTAAACGCTTTGGAGCTAAGCATGTAAACGACTACAATCCAAAAGACAGAAATCAAAGGAAAGCAATTATTCACTATCACGTAAAAAACAATACGCCCATTAAAAACCTTGAGTCCTTTTTGGCCCACACCAACACTCGAATTGAATTATCGACATTCTTAAGACAAGCAGTGCTGGAATGTTACAAGGATTCGAAAATAAAATTTTTGGTGACTTGTGAAAACAAGTATTTTGCGAATCAATCACTCTCAGGTACGAGTAGTGTTAGCTTTGAAAAGTTGTTGTTTTACGGTAACTACTACTAGATTTTATCCCTTCATTAACATAAATAGCTTAACAATTACGAATTGGTCGAATGCCACACTGACATCTTAATAGCCGATATAATAAAATAGTAGGTACAAAACTAAAATGTTGTTTTCTATGACATGATGAGCTTTACTTGAAAATATAATTTTTATAGCTATAGCTATAGCTATGTAATATCTGCACTCAGACAATGGGTTTGACGAAATGTGGTTGATGGAATCGATTTTATTTATTACAATTTTCAGAAACTATTTGTGGCAAACATAATATAGTTGAATTTCAAATTCATTTTTAGTACTATTATAGCATAGTATGTTCGCCACAAATACTTTCTGAAATTGTCGTAGTTGAATCGAAGGATGTTCCTCCAGCATCGTTTCGTAAAAATTATTTTCTGAGTGGGCATTTTATTATACACAGGAATGACCAATCAAGGAACGTTTTATGGAAAAGGTGTGAAAACTCAATTTAATTCATTTTTGAAAGCGGACGACGGCATTATTGATGCCTTCGGCAATTTGGCGAATGTCTGGAAATTCCTGAGGGCCTTATTTCACAAATAGAAAGATTCATGTGTTTATTGTACTCGAGAAGAATCGAAAAAAGCATTAAAGGTACTTTTTTCTTTTATTATGTTTCCAAACTACGATTTTGATTTGACCAAATATGTTACTAGAATTACGCTTTATATTATCTGGTAAAGGTAAGGATGGTAACCAATTGCCACCTACGCTTGGAACGCTCATTCCTCATGTGTCTCGAGCGTATTACCAAGCGCTTGCTTTCAAAATGTCCGTTTTACCAAATGCAATTATTCCACCTCCAACCAATTATTCCTGAGTAACTTATTTCTTATTAAAAACATGATATAGTATGAGGAAAAATAGCATTTGTTCTATCATAGGAAATTTCAAATGAAGGGGAGTTCGTACCAATCAAGTGCGCGAAACCTCCCGCTCCGAGTGCAATTTTAGAGCTAAAAAAATGTGGTTGCGCAAAGACAGATTGCTCCAGAGATTCTATTTGCGATGTTATTTCAGGGCAAATTTGTGCCTTCATACTTGAACTTTTTGACTTCTGATTCATCTATTATTCGTGTAAGAGTCATTCCCTCACAGTAAATGAGCTATATTCTTGAATAATTTGTTATTTACACAGGATTCTGTTCTAAAAAAAACATCGTAATTATGACAGTTGACATTTTTGCGACGTACTCTTAAAACATTATCTACGTGAAACGAATTCAATTAAATACCTGACAAAATGTATTTTATTCGCGCGAATAAAAAAATCGCTCGCGATTCGCTGCCATACATTTGAAGCGCCTGAACCGTCAGTGAATATTCGCAATTGCAGAATGTATAATTAGCCCTTGAGGGTCCACATCATTTATAGAAAACTTCGTGCCTAAGTTCAAATCTGACAGCAGTCAAAAGTTGACAGTTGTGCTTACATCCTTTACGAATGTAAGGGGATCATTATATTGAGTGCGATGCGATTCGCATCGCGTTTAATATAATGACCCCTTAAACGACGAATTCCAAAATTTTTATATTGTCCTTCTTTTACATTTTCCCATCATTGTTAATATTTATTCAAAATTAACTCCACAGCCTACTACGGTAGTCTCGTTCATCGAGGTACGTGTAAAAGAGACAGTCATAGTAGCCTGTGGACTCCCTGCGGCTCGATTCGCAATGCCCACACGTCGCAATAACAATTTTGGCAAGAGGTGCATAATCTTATAATATGTACTGGTATAGCATTGCTGTGAATTTTGAACATTTCAATCTGAGAGGTATAGTACAACCACTATGAAGATTTGTATGCTCCAATTAAACTGAATACTCACATTTTTATCACATTTGGTTGAAAAATGACCCAATTTAATGCTTTACTTCTATACCACATAACATAACATGCTAGGTAACCTCTATAATGAGTCATGTTGAAATGCTCACTCCTCTTCTTTATATTCTACCTCTTTAATATTATGGCGGCCAAAAATTAAAATAGCATTATGTTACGATTTTATTTAATTTGTCTTAGGTAACGGGATCATATAGTACGGGTCTGCGAAGTTAAGTAGATTCATTGTTTTTTTTTTCAATGTTTTTACACAATGAATAACTTACCAAAATCACGTTCAGGCGGGTCAAGTAAAGATAGATAAATGTAACAATCTACTCTAATGTAATACAATAAAATGAAATAACTAAAATCGAAGCGAAAAAAAAACGTAAATAAAATCAATATGTCCGCACATTACCACACTACACTACACCTTTTCACTTTAGAAAAAAGAATCCATTTTGCATAATTTCAAACATTTTGAAGTAATCTAATATTAAATATATACTCAAATGTGGATGGACAACGTATCAATGTTTCTATCTATTTTGACTTTTATTTGACTATACTAGACGAATGGATCACTACACGCGACAGACTGCTACGCTATTATACTATACTATACTACCGGGGTTTTCATATGAAATGGATCTTGTATTGTGCAAAAATCCGTTTCATTTTACTTATGTTAAGAACTGCACCAATACAATTAGGGTAAACCTTTTCTGCTCGTAAACTTCGTATCGAAATTTTGTAGTGAAATAAAAAAAAAACGAAATCACTTTTGTTCAGAAGAATTCATTTCTAAATAATTAGCTGTCAACATAAATCATTTTAAAAATAATTCTTCTAAACGAAAGTTGCTTCGTTTTTTTATTATTTCACTTACAAAATTTCGATACGAAGTTTACGCAGTAAAGGTTTACCCCTAATATAATACAAAAATTATCTAGACACATTACATTGCATCGACGGGTAAACTACTCAGGAAAATCGTGTGTCAGGATTTTATTTTTGGGAAGATTTTTTACTAGGTTCCTTACAATTACCGGACTTATATTTTAGAATTTTTTTTTCTTTTCGCTCTTTCAGCTGTTTTGCTTTTATATTGTTAAATTACAAATCAGCTAAAAATGACGAAGCGTGTGAATGTGCAAAATATAAGTCCGGTAATTATAACATAAATTCAACATTGAATGAACACGACCGAAAACTTCTACTTTGTTTTATTTGAAAATTCCCAAAAAAAAGGATTTTATTCTAAAAAATGTGAATGATTTCTTATAGCCTGTGCCAGGATATTTTGGAATTGTTTACCCCTCTCATTGTATAGTGTAAGTCTAGTTCATTTTATTTCTGTATAGTAGTTGTCATGAGTAGTCATGGTTGTACTTGTACTCGCTAAAAATTTTTTTAAGCGATACCAACGCTAACGTTAATTAACTTTTTTCAATGCTCCCTCGAATTCTAGAACTGAGAATAACAAGGCAACCTGGTGCCAAAATTCTTTCTTCACGAAACTATTTGTAGAGCTGAAGAACAACATTTATGACAATTTTTAGGTCAGCACCGGCCTACTGCCTTGAGTTCTAGAACTAGGAATAAGAAGGCAGCCTGGTGCCACAATTCTTTCTTATCGAAACTATTTGTAGAGTTGAAGAGCAACATTTCTGACAATTTTTAAGTCAGCACCAGCCTGCTCCCTCGAGTTCTAGAACTCAGAATAACAAGGCAGCCTGTTGCCAAAATTCTTTCTTCACGAAACTATTTGTAGAGCTGATTAACAACATTTCTGACAATTTTTAGGTCAGCACCGGCCTGCTCCCTCGAGTTCTAGAAATCAGAATAACAAGGCAGCCTGGTGCCAAAATTCTTTCTTCACGAAACTACTTGTAGACCTGAATAACAACATTTCTGACAATTTTTAGGTCAGCACCGGCCTCCTCCCTCGAGTTCTAGAACTGGGAATAAAAAGGCAGCCTGGTGCCAAAATTTTTTCTTCACGAAACTATTTGTAGAGTTGAAGAGCAACATTTCTGACAATTTTTAGCTCAGCACCAGCCTGCTCCCTCGAGTTTTAGAACTGATAATAAGAAGGCAGCCTGGTGTCAAAATTCTTTCTTCACGAAACTATTTGTAGAGCTGACTAACAACATTTCTGACAATTTTTAGCTCAGCACCAGCCTGCTCCCTCGAGTTCTAGAACTCAGAATAACAAGGCAGCCTGGTGCCAAAATTCTTTCTTTACGAAACTACTTGTAAAGCTGAATAACAACATTTCTGACAATTTTTAGGTCAGCACCGGCCTCCTCCCTCGAGTTCTAGAACTGGGAATAAAAAGGCAGCCTGGTGCGAAAACTCTTTCTTCACGAAACTATTTGTAGAGTTGAAGAGCAACATTTCTGACAATTTTTAGCTCAGCACTAGGCTGCTCCCTCGAGTTCTAGAACTCAGAATAACAATGCAGCCTGGTGCCAAAATTCTTTATTAACGAAATTACTTGTAAAGCTGAATAACAATATTTCTGACAATTTTTAGGTCAGCACCGGCCTGCTCCATCGAGTTCTAGAACTGGGAATAAGAAGGCAGCCTGGTGCCAAAATTCTTTCTTCACGAAACTATTTGTAGAGTTGAAGAGCAACATTTCTGACAATTTTTAGCTCAGCACTAGGCTGCTCCCTCGAGTTTTAGAACAGATAATAAGGAGGCAGCCTGGTGCCAAAATTCTTTCTTCACGAAACTATTTGTAGAGCTGACTAACAACATTTCTGACAATTTTTAGGTCAGCACCGGCCTGCTCCCTCGAGTTCTAGAAATCAGAATAACAAGGCAGCCTGGTGCCAAAATTCTTTCTTCACGAAACAACTTGTAGAGCTGAACAACAACATTTCTGACAATTTTTAAGTCAGCACCGGCCTCCTCCCTCGAGTTCTAGAACTGGGAATAAAAAGGCAGCCTGGTGCCAAAATTCTTTCTTCACGAAACTATTTGTAGAGTTGAAGAGCAACATTTCTGACAATTTTTAGCTCAGCACCAGCCTGCTCCCTCGAGTTTTAGAATTGATAATAAGAAGGCAGCCTGGTGTCAAAATTCTTTCTTCACGAAACTATTTGTAGAGCTGACTAACAACATTTCTGACAATATTTAGGTCAGCACCGGCCTGCTCCCTCGAGTTCTAGAAATCAGAATAACAAGGCAGCCTGGTGCTAAAATTCTTTATTCACGAAACTACTTGTAAAGCTGAATAACAATATTTCTGACAAATTTTAGGTCAGCACCGGCCTGCTCCCTCGAGTTCTAGAACTGGGAATAAGAAGGCAGCCTGGTGCCAAAATTCTTTCTTCACGAAACTATTTGTAGAGTTGAAGAACAACATTTCTGACAATTTTTAGCTCAGCACCAGCCTGCTCCCTCGAGTTCTAGAACTCAGAATAACAAGGCAGCCTGGTGCCAAAATTCTTTCTTCACGAAACTACTTGTAAAGCTGAACAACAATATTTCTGACAATTTTTAGGTCAGCACCGGCCTGCTCCCTCGAGTTCTAGAACTGGGAATAAGAAGGCAGCCTGGTGCCAAAATTCTTTCTTCACGAAACTATTTGTAGAGTTGAAGAGCAACATTTCTGACAATTTTTAGCTCAGCACTAGGCTGCTCCCTCGAGTTCTAGAACTCAGAATAACAAGGCAGCCTGGTGCCAAAATTCTTTCTTCACGAAACTACTTGTAAAGCTGAATAACAACATTTCTGACAATTTTTAGGTCAGCACCGGCCTGCTCCCTCGAGTTCTAGAACTGGGAATAAGAAGGCAGCCTGGTGCTAAAATTCTTTCTTCACGAAACTATTTGTAGAGTTAAAGAACAACATTTCTGACAATTTTTAACTCAGCACCACCCTACTCCCTCGAGTTTTAGAACTGAGCATAAGAAGGCAGCCTGGTGCCAAAATTCTTTCTTCACGAAACTATTTGTAGAGCTGACTAACAACATTTGTGACAATTTTTAGGTCAGCACCGGTCTGCTCCCTCGAGTTTTAGAACCGGGAATAAGAAGGCAGCCTGGTGCCAAAATTCTTTCTTCACTAAACTATTTGTAGAGTTGAAGGAGTACATTTCTGACAATTTTTAAGTCAGCACCAGCCTGCTGCCTCGAGTTCTAGAACTCAGAATAACAAGGCAGCCTGGTGCCAAAATTCTTTCTTCACGAAACTATTTGTAGAGCTGAAGAACAACATTTCTGACAATTTTTAGATCAGCACCGACCTGCTCCCTCGAGTTCTAGAACTGGGAATAACAAGGCAGCCCAGTGCCAAAATTCTTTCTTCACGTAGCTATTTGTAGAGCTGAAGAACAACATTTTTGACAATTTTTAGGCTAGCACCAGCCTGCTCCCTCGAGTTCTAGAACTGGGAATAACAAGGCAGCCTGGTGCCAAAATTCTTTCTTAAAAAAACTATTTGTAGAGCTGAAGAACAACATTTCTGACAATTTTTAGCTCAGCACCAGCCTGCTCCCTCGAGTTCTAGAACTGGGAATAACAAGGCAGCCTGGTGCCAAAATTTTTTCTTCACGAAACTATTTGTAGAGTTGAAGAAGTACATTTCTGACAAATTTTGGCTCAGCACCAGCCTGCTTCCTCGAGTTCTAGAACTGGGAATAAGATGAAATCCAGACCAAATTCAATATAATTCAAACAAATTTTCTTCCTTGCATCACCTGTAATAAGGCTTCAAGTTGTGCCGAATACATTTTCATCGTGTAATTTTTAGTGGAAAGTTTGTCTCTGTTTCATCGATGAGCAAGTGTAGTCTTATGTTCCATCCCGAATAAGCCTTCCTGAAAATTTTATTTCGAAAAAAGGAATGTTCTTAGCTTGTTGTCCACACTTCGAGGAATGATTTAACGCTGACAATTTTAACTTCTTTGTCACAAATTCGAAAGCAACAAATGCGCCACTACTAGTATAAGAATTTTGTTGAATGCTTCGATTATTGCCTCAGTGGTTTTTCTCTTTACTGGCTCGATAAACATAAACTTGCTAAAACAGTCAATAACTACCAGTAAATATCTCACACCATCATTATGTGTTGCATATTCTGGAGGGAATATAGCCAAATCCGCTTCATAGAGTTCAGCAATATTAGTTACAATGTAACAGTTCCTAGGGAATCGTACACGTCTCGGTTTATGCATAGTGTACGTATCTTGCCCAATGAGCCATTCAATTACTGCCTTTTTAGGGATTTTCTTACCGATTGCCGTCCATAACTTATTTGCAGTAGAAAAAGACGCTGAATGTTTCGGATCATAGTATATTTTCTCCAATTTTTTTACAATTGTTTTATTCTTTTTGCTTTTTTTTCATTTTATTCCAGTCACTAAAATAACCAAAACTATGCAAACGTTTCTGTTTTCTAACTTGTCGTAAAATTTCGCTCTTTGGTGAACTTCGCGGTAAATTGCTCTTGTACTTTGAGGGAGGACGTTCTGCAATTACTTGTCTCGTATGGTTGACTATTGAAGACGCAAACTTTTTCGGTGCTGTCAACGGCGTTGCAATATTCTCTGATTTTAGCGGAAAAGACTTCTCGAGTTGTTTCTTTGGTGTCGAAAGTGCTAATGGACCTGCAGCAATCAGCGGATCTAAGATATAGTCATCGGCAGCTCCCAAATCAGATCCCGTGTCAGCTATGGGCGTGCCAATTTCTTGGGAAGTATTCTCCTCTAGCTTTACCACTGGCGCCGAAGTTGTATCAATTTTTCCACCACGTGGGTAACTTTCACGATGCAAGAAAAGAAACCGTTTGAGTTCTTGGTTGTACAATTTCAGCTTAGCGGAGAGGTCCAGATCCGTTCTCTCTAAAATTCCCTTCAAATCCTCATTCAATCGTGAGACCGTAGTAGCAGTTGGGCCATAGTGTATTCTACTAAACTCTGCTGAATTTGCAAGCGCCTTGATGGCCTGGGTTAACGGGTCGAGGTTACCGTTCAGATTTTGGGTTGTAGTGGTGCTGGCATTACCATGAGTGGCTGCATCTACTAGGACCATTTTACGTGCGTGTTTCATTTTTCTTTATTTATTTTCTTGGGTTAAATTGAGCGATGCCTGCAGCTACTATCGGTTGCAAAAGTGTCGGTAAAAATGCCCCTCCAGATTGGGTGATTATTTTCCTTTTTTTATTTAAGCCGCCTTTTTCTCTTAAAACTTTTCGCAAAATGCTTTTAAACTTTTTCAATTTTTGCTTTTCACCGTCTGTTAGGCGGATATTCCCGTGCAGAGTATTGTAAACGCACTCATCAATGGTCTTTATAAACTCCAATCCACAATTTGATAATATCGTTTTTCGGAGTTTTGGTGGCGCTGATTGGACGGTCTGGAGGAGTGGTAGATGTTTCTTCACTGAAGCCATTCCGGGGAATGATTGAACTTTCAGCAGTTTTCCTTTTTTTATACGTGAAAATTTTTGGGAACGTAAATGACGTTCGTGGGGTTATCATCGGGGAAGATATTTGTGCGATAGCGCAAGTGATCGGGTGTTCTTTGCGATAAATCCAGTACCAAGTAGCCGTACGGTGCACGGGTGGCATCTTCAAATATTTCGCATATATACTGTGCATTGTGAGGGCTTATTTGGCGGGCTAGGTGTGCAATCTGTCCTCTGTCTCTAGGCGATTTGAATACGACCATAAAATGGCAATTTAAAGAAATATCTCGCATCCCTTTTCCTTTATGGAAAATGTTTTGTGTGATGAAAATAGTTGACAGGCCCATGTGGTGGATGTCACGTGTAAAAATCGAGGTTACACGGTCGTCAGTACTCGCCTGAGCCATGAGATCATCTATGACTATTACTCGCGGTTTCTTGTCGCGAAACATTTCCACGTCGGGTATACAATCCAAGAATTTTACGGGGATTTTGCATTCTGATAAATCGGGGTAACTTGATTCTGGTGCATAATATACAATTTCAAAGAAATCAGTGTCTGTTACTTGATTTAAATATTTCAAAAAACGCGTAGTAAAAGTACTTTTCCCACAACTAGTTGGTCCTGCAACCAATGCAGTGAATGGATGTTTCCACTTTAGCTCCATATTAAGCAATACTTGATGTCTCAACAATATTTTTTTTCAACGTCCGCGCGCGCGCCCTGGGGGTGTGCCCTTTGCTCTCTGTCCTGGGGGTGTGCCCTTTGCTCTCTGTCCTGGGGGTGTGCCCTTTGCTCTCTGTCCTGGGGGGGGGGAGGGGAGGGGCCATATTAATAAAAGTTTCAACACGAAACCCATGCGGGTTTCGTGCTGAAACTTTTATTACATTAAAAGGGGGATATACTTCATGATTCAT
Source organism: Pseudolycoriella hygida (assembly GCA_029228625.1). NCBI lineage: Eukaryota > Metazoa > Arthropoda > Insecta > Diptera > Sciaridae > Pseudolycoriella > Pseudolycoriella hygida. The sequence continues at coordinate 75,035,960 of CM055404.1, forward strand.
TCACCAATCAGCACTCGGCTAAAATGGTGTGTTTTGTGTCTTGTTCATCTGGAGATGAAACGGAAAAAGAGGAGGGACATTCGTGCATGATTTTTATTCGTCAGTTCCTAAAAATTTTCATTCCCTCCGACAGCTGTACAGCATACTGTGAATGTGAAAATGTAAAACGGGAGGGAAGGGGAATATGTTTCGGTTCTATGATGCTCTCGATACATCGGCGATTTAGGAGGGGGTCTCAAACCACTATATAAAAAGCGATATTCCTCAAGAGAAACATCATTCCAAAGTCAGTTCTTACTTTGTTAAAAACGAAAACAAAACTATAACGTAAAAATGACCCAAGCAATTGTTGAAATGTCAAAAATGTTCCCGCTTGATTTGAAAACACCAGCAACTAGTAACGCGGTGGCAAAGAAGCAAGGGCTATGGAGCCATGAAACGCGCATGTTTAACGAGAAAACCATTTATCTCAACAAGTCGACTACAGAATACATCATCATTGGTATCGATGCATTAACCTTTGAACCAGCCATAAAAGTCTGTGATCGGACTACTGGGTGCCATATTACCATTGCGACTAAGGCAAAAATTTCAACTTTCCTGCATATGGTCGCTACAATCATCAATGGTGGAGGAGATATCGCTAACCTCGAGCACACAACCGGTATTTCAGTTACGTCTACAGCTCAAAATATCTTCAAAATGACCATGAGCAGTGGCTACGGTTCTATAGTACTACACAAAATCAGCCTGCAGAGTTTCGTTGAATACGATGCCTGTATTCAGCATGAAATACTGGCGCCATCAGAGACAAAAATAAGTGACATAATCCGCTCACAACTTGGAGGACTTACGCTATCAACGTATGACCTAGCATTCGGCATCATCACTATGCGTCCTTACCTAGAGACATTGGATAAATACGCTATATTTTATAACTGACATAATTTTTGTAACAGATGAAAATAAAAGTATTTAAGAGTGAACTTATCTTTTTTCATTTTTACTTTTTAAGAAATGGGGGGGGGGGGGGTAAAAAAGTATTAGTCAGTATTGTTTTGGCTCTCGACTTGTATAGAGGCATTCAAAAAGATGGTGTCATTTGTTTTCCCCGGTCATAATTACCTTGGGCCAGGAAATTCTCTCGATTCTGGTAGTCCTGTTGATACTGATGATGCAATTGCACAGGGACACGATAAAGCATATGAAGAAGCAGAATGTAAATCAGACATTTATACAGCAGACGAAAATGCAATTTTTGCATTCATACTCGACTGTTTACAATATAAAAACTGGCATTCGGCTATGGGGGCAATATGTCTTTCAATCAAGACCTGTACTGAGAGACTTTGCAATACAGTCTTTTATCCTGCATTTCGAGCGGAAAAGTCAAACGAAACCACTGAAATATAAAAAATAAAAAACTTTTTTTTCTCAAAATACACTCGTATTATTATTAGTAGAATTTTACAATTTTTCTAAAAAATAAAAAAATTTACATATAATACAAACATGGAAATAAATCTAGAAACCGTAAGGAAAAGTTACAAATTTACATATAATACAAACATGGAAATAAATCTAGAAGCCGTAAGGTAAAGTTACAAATTCTGTTCTCTGTCTTTTATTATAACTTATCTGGTATGTTTTCTTAGCACGTGTAGAATACACATCAGCAGTAGCTGTACGTAAAATTCTATCTGTATAGATTTCCAGTTTTTTATTTTTAGCTTCATTTATAACCATATCTTTAATAACGTAAAAGCTTAGCAATAAGGAATTTTCATAGTTTAGGGTAATGCCTTTAACTTTTACAATGATGATAATCGAATTGTCTTTTGTTGAAAAGATTTTAATGGCATAATTTTTCGGTCCTCCCGATACATACTCTAATATATAGGAGCCTATACCATACTTCTCTAGTTCGTCGGTCATTTGCCCAAGAAAATCACCCCGTTCAGGCATTACGTCGCCATTTTCTGGGGTTTCTGTAAATACGATACTGTCAGTATTATAGTACAGTATCCTTTCACCCCCGAGCATATCTAAATACTTGTAAAGCTCTAATCTAGCGTAACAAGTTGTATACGCGGCAATCACAACGTTCGTAGTGCTATTAACTTTACGTGCCTCCTCCCTGACCCTATAATTGAGTAACAATGTGTCGTCATTGATGGGTAATATACTCTGGCATTCAATAGCCGGATCCAGGATTTTATTCATCAGTTCTTGCTCAGTCCTAATAAGCATAGTTTGTGCTAGATCATCCCTCATACCAAACCGCCCCCAAAACGAATTTAGCATATTTTTAGCCATCGATCTTAACGACGGGTTATAGGCGATTTTTGATTCGTCTAAGCTAATACCCTCGCGAGAATAATATTCACCTATATATGCCTGCCTTTGCTCTGGAGTTACACACTGTTTTGGCCAGCCGCTTGCCTCCGCTTTGATTTTCAAAAAATGGTTCACATAACCAGCAAACATTCCCCCAGACCGAGTCACTGGATCGTATTGGGTAACTTTATACTCCCATATTTCATGGATTGTTTCTATTCTGTACCCTTTGGCCACAGCCAATTTTACCTCATCCATGACCCACGTACCTGTAAACTTGCGGTCGTCATCACCATGGTCACATTTGCCCTGGTTGAAATTTGTAGCACACGTTAAACAGAGAAAGAACATTAATTTAGAATGCATTTTATAGGGGAGAACCGGAAAATGAAGCCCTTTCGGTGGTAAAACAGTCACTAATAAAAGTGTCGTCCATCTTCTGCCAGTCCATATTTTTACAAGGATCACCGACGTGAACTTTACAATGGCCCACAGGCACCTTACAAAACTTATTCACCCATGGGTATAACGAGCAAATGTCGTAATAATGTATTTTAGTTTTTTCGTCCGATTTCCGGTAGAGAACATTTGCATTTGTACGACCCCCGTAAAATGCATCGCGCGGGTTTAATGGTTTATCCGCAGAAAGCATCATCTCCAGCAAATTTGCAATGTCTGGGTTTTCTGACATTTCTTTCTTAAAAATGCGCTCAGGCATAGCAACAAGGCTGCAACCAGCTTCGCGTATTTTTTGGTGTTTTGCGACGGTATCATCGTGTCTTTTCTGCATCTCCTCAAAGTGGGCACTCCTGTCAGTGGAGGAGGTGGCCGGGAAACACATTTGACACCAGTGCCAATAATCACCATCGAATTCACAAATGGTGTTCGTGGGTGCATGGAGCCGTCTACACGGCCAAACTTATAATGGTAAAATTCCTTACCATTTCGTGCATGTTGAATTGATATATTTTTGTCATATTCAACATATTTTAACCATTTCAGTGCATGTTTTGATTGGTTTTCACTAAGCCGATACCCGTTAACCGGAATTAGACCTATTGAGTCTTCTTCCATATATTTAGATCTAAGCACCTTGTTGCATGAGCTAGGCGCAGTGCTGGCGTCAATAAATGGATCGATATTGGTCTCGTTAAAGAAATCTGAGACAAATTTAGAGCATGCCTTGCGTAATATTTCCACGTCCTGTTCACAATATTCTACCAGTTCTTTACTATTATCAAACACATAATTTGGAGGGTGTGAGTCATACCATTGCTCAAATTCCACTCTACGTTCAGGAGACATTGAATCATAACCGTAAAAATGTTTTGCAGGGATGGCCCCTACGTAGTTATCATTTTCGGGCCGGTTAAATAAATGAGGATAAAAGCCTTTTCCACCCTCAAAACCGAAAAGCTCCGGTAGTTTTGAGAGAGGCACTTGGAAATAATTTAGAGAATCAATGAATTTAAGTGTCTTATTAATGGATATTTGAGTTATCTTGGTGCCATTCATGATCAGGAAGGGATTTTTAAAACGATCGCTCTCAAATATTCAACACACAAGCTAACATAGCGATTAAGTGACATTTTATTATTATTTGAACGAATTTCTCAAAAATATATCGCAAAATTATATTTTTGAATTAACGGTTCATTGACCGGTACATCAACACATTAATTAACTTGAATGTAAACAGACGAATACTTGTGAGTTGACACCAAAACCACTTACCTGAGTCTCTTGTTTGTGCTGTCTCTTGAATCAGTGATTCCTGAGTTTCACAATTGGTCGAGGTCCAGAGACGTTTTCTGTTGCTACTCGTGGAAAATTCGTTTTTGGATTGTTGTTTTGTTTTGTTTTGTTTTGATTTAACTCAAAACATTAGCTTCGTCAGCTGTCACACAGTTTTATAGCATAACCGTCGTAGCTAACGAGCCGCCAAACTTCTGGTGGGAATTTTGAATTAAATAATATTTGGAACTTTCGAAAAGCGAATAACTTATAGTTCGGTGTTGGGAGTGTACATAGTCCAGAGCTACAGAATCATAGTTCGGTGTTGGGAGTGTACATAGTCCAGAGCTATTCAGTGAAAATTCGACTGGAGGAGTAATCGAAATCATTGGAGAAAGCTCTGCGTATGTGAACCCCGCGGCTTGGATTTCGTTTGTATTCGCTCTTTCGAACATCAACGACGGCGTATGCTAGCACACCCTATCATCGATATGATGAGCAACCATTTATGTACGGATAGCTGTTTCACAGCTAGGACATCGGACAAGTACACTCTAAATTGCTTTCTATGTGATAAGAAATGCAATTTAAAGTGTTTCGATTTATTATCTCAACATAAGCTATTATCATCATCTAACAACACGGTATTCATGTGCTACAAATGCATCGAACGCATTTCCAAAATCAGGCAAAATCAACGGAAGTCAACAGAACGAAACTCATTAACGACATTTTCCAAAGAAAACGATAGCACATCAACCAGTAACAGCTAACAGAAATGATGATCTCACTGTATCATCAATTATGTCTTTATTGAACAAGATGAATGAGAATATCTTACGACTGAATTCGAATGACAATGAAATGAGACAGCAGATGGTCAGCACTAATGAGACTTATCACAATGACATCCGGGTGGAATTATCAGCAATAAATCGTAATCTTGTGAACTTACAGGCGAAAGTAGACGATAAGGAATTGGTTCGATCAAAGAATGAAAACCAGACGACATCATCAGTGATGGAAAAATTGAATGCGATTGATAGCCGGTTACAATCTACTCCTACACCTTTATCATTTAATACAACAACTAATCACAATGCCCTCCCGAGCTGTCGCAGAAAATCCTCATTGATGGAAGACCCCCAGAATTGGTCTTTTTCATTCAACCAACCAACATTACTAGCGGAGAACAGTGAATTAAATCATCTGCTCCATGGATTTGAACAAAACACTTGGACATCATTCGACTATTTAACTCGCAAGATTAATGAGAACACCGAAGCTGTACTGAATATAAAATCTAGTTGTCAAGAGGTCAACTTGAAGAACATGGATGTGCTACACAATATCGAGTCTGAAAAATATTCAACAGCAAATCAGCTCTCCGGTAGTGGATTCAATTGCAGTGGACACATTACAACAGATCAACGTTAAATGTGAATCCATCGAGAACAAGCTGTGTACAATCGACTTGAACACCTATTGTCCTCCAGTTCAACGTTTACTGAATACCAAGGATGATAATGACCGGTCCGCTCAATTTCTACGTATTCGACATTTCGAAAGTATCGATGCAAATACAAATGGAACCAATTCCTCGGTGGTAGAATCCCATCCAGTTGTTATTGATTCCACAGACTGTCCTCACGATTCTATTACTAGTGGTCTTTTGGCAATCAACCGCCCTTTAACGAATGCCATGGATCAACCGTCCAACACCAACAATTCAATTATGAACAGTTTGCACTTGCTTGGAGGAAATATTCGACGAACTAGTCTCGACAAAGCGTTCCATATCTCGCCGTTCGATATAAGTGTCACGCCCGCAAGGATTACTGACTACATAGCTGCAAATGCTCTCATTGACAGGAAGCGTATAAAGATACGCAGGCTGACGAAACGCGGACAGGACCTTTCGGCGCTGAGACACATTAACTTTAAGATAGAGACCGATGATGCTATCTCCGAAATCAAGAAGAAAACATTTATTAAGCAACTGCCCTCGTAACAAAGGTTGCACTAATACACAGTATATCCATCTATCTTTAAAGACAATCGTTATACAAACATAAAGCCGAATTTAAATTCATTGTCGTAACGCAATTTAGTTATAAATATGTTGATTAATTATGTGAATTGTCTTAACTAAAATCAGCTCTGAGAGCTCTTTTAACTTAGCTTTGTCTAAGCCACTTTTTGGCCAGATCATGTGACTATAAAACCGTGGATAGACCGAACCTCATCTAGAAGTTCATCTATGCCTTTTTTAGCCAACAAACTGACGTAATTGAACCCTCTGATTCGGTTGAAATGAATCCTGTTTTGTCGAATTCTCGTATGTCTCTATATTACAACAACATTCTAGGGATGAGTAGCAAGAAAGACGATATTCTGCTGTCATCAACAACGTGCGACTATGATCTGATCGTCCTGTCTGAGACATGGTTAGATAAGAACAAATTTAGTGCTGAGTTCTTTCATCAGCGTTTCATCGTTTACCGTAAAGATAGAGAGGACTCAAACATTAGTGCTAGCAAAGTTGGAGGTGTGCTGATCGCAGTTGATTCTAAATATGACAGTGAAATTGTTGATGTACCGGAACTAAAACCACTCGAAGCCATTTGCATAAGGATTCATCTTCGGTCAACTAACTCCCACTTCTACGTATATGGATTATACATTCAATACGGATCCTCTGAAGAAGTTTATTCATCCTATTTGAGAGCAATTAAAGCTGCACATTCGATGATTAATCATGGCGACATCTTTCTTGCCATCGGTGATTTTAACATGTCTTCTGTTAAATGGCACGCCAACGAAGATGGATTTGATTTTTTGCCGCTGATTGGAGACTTTACATCGATTCAGGCTAACATTGCGAGAGAAATAACTTCAGCTCTTCTGAGCTGCGGTCTATTTCAAATGTCCGACTTGCAGAACTCATCACGAAATGTTCTCGACCTCGTCTACACCAACATGATTGAGCTGTTCCTTGTCAGTCCAGCTGATCTTCCACTGATCCCAGGTTCATCACAGGACGTTGCGCACGTGCAAACTCAATGTTTGATCGAATGTGAACCGGCTGTTTATTCTGCCTCACCATCCACTGAGCAGATCTATTGCTTCAAGAAGGCTCCATACGGCTTAATCCGTGAAGAACTTGCAAAAATTGATTTCGACGCCCTGTTTGATGTTTCTATGACGAGTGCTACCGGATCCTTGATCTCCTGGTACCAAAGGCAACGCTTCGTTTGTCGAATCATCCGATATGGTTTGATGGCAAACTGATTAATCTGAAGAACAGGCGTAACCGTGAGTATAAAAAGTTCCTCAACCGATCTGCCATTGACCCGAAAAATGCAGACAACTCTTCATTCATTGCTGTTAAGAATGAATTTGAAAGATACCGTGACGATCTGTATAACACCTTTCTGCGTGATCTCGCATCTACCTATAAGAAACAGCCAAAAAAGTTCTGGAACTACATCAATTCAAAATACAAGAAAACCATCCTACCTGGTAAAATGACACTTGGCGATGAAGTTGCAACGAATGACACTGAAAAAGCGAACTTGTTTGCCAAATATTTTGCTTCCGTATACAAGCGATACCCCGATGATGACAAAGAGATGGTTGAACTGATCTCGTTCATTAACAGTAGAGACGATATTGGGTTCACAAACATCACGATCACTCACGATATCGTGAAGAAAATCCTTTTGAGTATGGACTTAAGCAAAGGTGTTAGCCAGATAAGATGGCTCCCCTGTTCCTCCGTGAATGTGCAGATGAATTGTCCCATCCACTAGTGATGATTTACTCGAAGTCATTAATGGAATGTCACTACCCTGATCGCTGGAAAATGGGTCACTTAACTCCAGTATTTAAGTCAGGCAAGAAGAGTGATGTCACTAATTACCGTGGGGTATGCCTCGCCCCTAACTGTGCCAAAGTGTTTGAGATTGTGATTGTGGAACATTTGAAGTACAACGTTTTTCCCGCATTCAACACCGACTCAACATGGATTCTTCCCAGGTCGAAGAGTTGAATCTAACCTGATGGAGTTATCGATATTGGTTCACGAATCCTTTGACAACAACCAACAAACCGATATCTTCCTTGCTGACATACACAAAGCATTCGACGCTATTCGTTCAGTCCGATTAGTGAAGAAGATGTCAATCGTCAAATACCAGCTATGCAATTCGATTATTCTGTGGTTCTGTTCCTTTCTGTCCGGCAGAAAACAAAAGGTGAAGATAAATTCTTGTAAATCCGATGCGATCGACGTACTCTCTGGGATTGGTCAAGGATCTGTTCTGGCAGCTCTATTGTTCGTTATCTTTTTTGATGATTCGGATTGTCCACCTGGTCCTACTAGAGACATCAACTTTGCTGACGACAAGAAAATAGTTCATAACAGCATATCAACGATCGAAGATACTCACTCAATGCAAAAAGCCATAAACAACTTTATAAAATGGTGCTCCGACAACGATCTTGAGCTCAATGCCAGCAAATGTAAAGTTATCACCATCCACCGAAAACGTTCCACAGTCCTGGCGAACTATCATATAAATGGCGATGTGATTGAACGTGTTAACTGTACGAAAGACATCGGTGTAACGTATGACGACGACTATACTTTCAATGGACACCTTGAATTGGCAGTCAAGAAAGCCATGGCAATGCTTTCGTTTGTGAAACGCCAATGCTACGCTAGGTTCAACGTCGATACAGCCAAGATGCTATATTCAGCCACAGTCCGTTCGCATCTAGAATTTGCCAGTACGATTTGGTCACCGCACCACTCGGTTCACATCCAATCCATAGAAAGTGTCCAAAGACAGTTCGTTTTATATGCAAACCGTGATCGTCGAGTCGAAGGCGATTCTAATCCATATCGTATTCGTCCATATGCTGAAAGATGTGAAGAACTTCAGCTCGTTTCACTTTTGAGACGTCGGACCGATACAGCGATATTTTTCATTCATGATGTTCTCACAGGGAAACTAAACTGTCAGTTTATCCGTGATAAACTCATATTGAACGATGGCACGCGAATTCTACGTAGATCTTCACTGATTAGAATCACTGGTAGTTCCCATGAGTATTCACAATTCTCACCACTAAACTTCTGCTGCCAACCACATCGATCCGACCCTTCCGTCACGTGAATTCAGAAGAGAAGTCCACAAGCTTGATGACTCGGTGTTCGGTACCTTCGGCCTTGTTGGATGATGTGTTTGTTTTGGTGCTTTCTTTTCACAAATATCATTTAAAACCGAAAGCACTTACCCGGTGATTAACCTTTTCCTTTTATCTGATGTTTTCCAAAAAATTAAATTTATTTTCTGATTGCACAGTTTACTTTTCGCCGGAGTTTCTGTACTTGGCTGGCCGTTACTACATTCTGGCTCCACTTCGATGATAACACGACGACGTATTCTATGACGACTGATTTATTTGATACGATTTACGACGATATACTATTTTTGACGATACGCTTTAGTTGAATTTGCTTTTTCACTTTTGACGAATTTTTTTTTTCTTTAAATTTTTGACTTAGATTTACTCGATCTTAACTATTTGTTGTTTGTTGTTTTGAATTTGATTTTCTATGTTCTATCTATGTTCGTTTTTTAACGTTTTTTGATTTTTTTACTTTTCGATTTAGACATTTGTACAGATACGCTTAATTTATTGTATTGTAACGTTTTGATGGTTTTTTAACGAGGTCTATGACAGCAGTCATAGACACTCTTTTTCCATGTCATCTAGAAGATAGAAGACAATAAAATGCAATTCATCATATATATACCGAAGAATAAATTGTCCGTCATAACCTTTTAAATTATTCGCTACTACATTTATGTACTCATATTTGCCAGCCGTGATAGATTTCCCATCCTTTGTTACTTTTTTTTTGTTCGTTGTGTTTCTGTATTATGAAATTCATAAATTGTTCTATACAATTACTCCCCTTGAAAATAATTTCCCCATTACTACCACAATGCATACATGGACGCGATCCTTCGTTAATACAATATGCACAGACATATTGTAGCACGCATAGGTTTGCAGTGTGTACATACCGGTCGGTGTAATGACCTAGGGTCGTACTCTGCTGTGTCTCTAAATCGAAATAAATATTCAAAAATTCAGTTGTGTTGTCGCGCTTACTCTCATATTGAGGCATGTGGCAAAGGTGGTTGTACTTTGGCACAAGTTTGTCACATGTGATGCATTTCCTTTTCCCACAAATATGATTCTTTTGTTTTGCTGAGTAACATTTTGGACAGTTTTTTTTCGTTTCACAAACCGAACCGCTACGCGCACGGGGTCTTAAATGGTTACTGTAACATTCAGGTCCATTAAACGAGCGGTAACAATTTGAACATTTTATTAATTCAAAAGTTTGAAGGCACTTGGGACGTGTTAAACATTGCGTACACTCGTATTTACACACATGGGTACTCTTCATAGCGGTGTGTGTATGACACATGTCGCATATATACCAGCCACCGAAGCATGCTTGAACGGATCTCATGGGCGTGTAATGATTCTCGTGTAGCATTATATTTAACCTATCTTTACCATCGTATGCCTCATCTATAAAAATAGGAGTCTTGGAATGCGACGAGTAAATAACAATTTGGTATTCTACCATATGATCTTGAAATTTTCTAACATCATCTAACGAACACCCATATTCAGGGTCTTCAATAACTACCCCGGCATTATTACACAGTTCTTCAGCATACGACCTAAGTAAAGGAAAACTATTTTTAAGGCGTTTATAATGATAACTAGAGCGTAAGGTAAACAAAAACCATCAGAATGACCTGACGGTGTTTTGTACTTGATAAAGGAGGCCTTCTTCAGAATAAATTCTGCATTTGTCTGACCTAGCGGGCGTGAAATTCTACCTCCACCGTGAGGAATTACAATATGGTCAAAATAAATTTGAAGAAACCCGTTTAAAAAAAAATCCTTATTGCTATCAAATATCTTCATGATATGGTCGAATACGATATCAGGGTCTAACTGATTTGCCCTCCTTAACGATATAAAAATAGGGTTTTCAAAACTACAATCATTTCTAAGGGTCATCCCTACCCTATCATCAGGACTTATTTTAATACTACTATTATTTTTAATAGTACATTATGCACCGCTGTCCAGGATGCTCTATTTTGACGATTTGGAGGTTATTTCCCGAGCCGAAGGCGTGGGAAATAATCCAAATCGTCAAAATAAACCATCCTGGACAGCGGTGCATATATAGTTTTATCTATCGAGAGCAATATATCGAGTTAAACAGTTTTGCCCTAGGGAATTAAGTACGAGATTATTGCTCTAGATAGATAAAAAAACTAATTACCTCGTTTATTAAATTACGTATCCATGTCTCTGGTGGCATTTGCGGGTCTAAGCTGGCGATTTTCAGCGCATAAGTCGTGCCGTTCACCTTGAATTTGTGGAAGAAATGTTCATCCCGGCCTAAAACAGTAAACATCGCTGAGGGGGTGGAGGTCCCTCCCCCGTTCTGGATAGCGTCTTGATGGCCATATGCGTCTAATCCCCGGATTATTGCATTGAGGGCAGCCCGTTCTGCATCTGAATATGCCCGTTGCGAATAAATAACCTCATCAAGGTCACGTAGCGAGTTGTCTGTGTACTGCATAGATGTGTCATCGCTCGGGATCCCGTTAAAAGGCTCTGGATCCGGGTTCTGGATAGCGTCTTGATGGGTATATCCGTCTAATTCACGGATTATTTCGTTGAGGGCAGCCCGTTCTGCATCTGAATAAATAACCTCATCAAGGTCACGTAGCGAGTTGTCTGTGTAGTCCATAGGTGTGGCATCGTGCGGGAAATTGTTGAGAGCGGGGTATAAAGTGCGATTATCATAAATCGCCTCCCATTCCATAAGCTCTGGATCCCCACCCACAGAGGGTCCATAACACGGGTCCCATTCCATAGGTTCTGGATTCTGGCCACCACTCTCATAATTGTCGAGAGCTTCGTTTAAAAATGCATGGTCATGACGCCCGTCCTATTCCGTAGCTGGTGGATTCTGAGGTGGTACATTGCGCTCATAATTTTCGAGAGCCTCGCACAACAATGCGTCACTTCCATCCTCGAGAAATAAATATGCATTAAAGTTATTGGCCATTTTTCAAAACTTTTTTTCAATTTTAGCTGGAACAACTTTTCACTTTATTTCACCTTTCACTTTCTTTTAATTTTCACTAACTTCGGGAATCAATATTCACACTTTTGTCGGTTTATTTGGATATAATCACACTTCACCTCTTGACTCGACTGTAAATCTACTTGGGGAAGAATGATCGAATGATGAGCAAACTCCCTTTTATAGCCAGGAGGGAAGCGGTGTTTAGGGATGAAGCAGTACTCCCCCCACCACAACAACAGTATAAACTTATTTTAACGCATCAGTGAGGGAGATATTAGCTAAAACCTTCTATCCCTATCTTCCACATAATATCAATATTAACAATAATTTTACATACAACAAATACATTCAATGCAAAGATATCATTTTTATAAACCGATATATAAGGGGTTTTATAGAATTCACTGGCAATATTTTTGATAAAATCCCTTCAATGATGAATCTATTAGGGTCAAGTATTTTAAAAACAGCACACGCGGGTCTTTTATTTAATAAACATTTATATAAACATTTATTGACATCCTAATAATTCAGAAGAATTCAATAGTAACCAATTGGCTTTGTCATATTGATATAAAATCATACGGGATTTTCCCCTCGAGTATTTTTGATGTGTAAAATTTGATATTAAGGTACAGATGCACGTGAATTTTGTCAAATAGTTATGAAAATCAATGGTCATGACTAATTATATCTAAATACTTTTCTGTAAATTTCACTCAACATTTTTGTATAACCGCATTTTATCAGCGTAGAGTTTGGTCATCTCTATAATGTTTTGAGCATCGCTAAAACCGCGGGCAGCTGCGCAAATTCAAAATAAAATATCAATCTGATTCAGGCCATTAATTCTGGCCCATAAATGTCATCCTCATAATATTTATTACAGGATATTACCCAGTACACGCCAAAAAGTTGCAGTTGGATGACAATAATCTGAATTAGAGCTATTGTCATCATTCCGTAGATAATAAAATATTTAGCCAGGCCTTAATTCTGTGCATAAATGTCATCCCCATAATATTTATTACAGGATATTAGACAGTACACGCCAAAAAGTTGCAGCTGGATGACAATAATCTGAATTAGAGCTATTGTCATCATCATTCCGTAGGTAATAAAATATTTAGCCAGACCATTAATCTGAATTTGGACTATTGTTATCGCCATCCGAAAGGTAATAAATTATTCACCACTGCCCATTAATGTCAAATTCCTCCTATTGTCCCATACTGAAGAAAAGTACTCAAAACCCATTAATTTCACCCCTCCATTGTTGTCACCCCTCCTCTAGGTAATAAATCAATTAGTCACACCCCATTAATTTTAAACAATAGTGGCCACCGCTCCGTACTGAAGAAAAGTGGTAATCCCTCTTCTTAATCCCTGGTCGAAATTCGACTGGTTACAAACGTCATGCTAAACGCAATAGACCCCTTTTTGAAGAACTTTCTTCTTCGTTCGGGTCTAAAAATTTCCTCGCAGGTGCATGATCTACAATTTCCTACCTATCAAACAGCACCTCTCCCGTTAAATTTGATCAACAAATTATTTCTGTAAAACGATTTTTATGGACGCTTGGCGTAATGAGTTTGTGGTAATAATGTTCCAAAGTCTAGTTTGTAAAAATATTTGGTTGAGCAAAAGCAATAAACTTTTGTGCTAAAAATTATTTTTTGTCGTTCACTGTGTTCTGTGAACTTCGAGGGTCACCAATTTGTAGTGTTCAGTTAGTCGAACGCCGGGTTTTTGCAGTGAGTATATAGTAGTCATAAATAGTCATAAAAATGAAAGAGATGTGTTTCTATGTATCTATCTACTTTTTTTACTCGAGAACCGCCCGAGCGATTACCTTAAAATTTCAGGGAACGTCAGTCTCGGCCCCAAATGAAAATTTCATATGCCGCTTTTCCGGGAAAAGCCGTGGCATGTGGAAAAGTGGTCAATTTACAATTTTGAGGGTTTTTTAGGTAATGCTCGGAGTTTGCGAATTTTCGCTCAGGAGTGACAATAGCTCGAGAGTTGGTTTCTTCTAGACAGTTATAGAGTTTCATCAGAAGAATTTTTTGGTATCATCAGAAAATGGTTGCCAGCTGTCATAGCGGCGCCATCTTGGATTTTCGTTAATGCTTTTTCGGTTTTCGAATTTAACTCCGAAATGACACTACTTAGAGAGATGGTTTCTTCTAGAAAGTTATAGAGTTTCATCAGGAGAACTTTTTGGGATCATAAGAAAATGGCTGCCAGCTGTCATAGCGGCGCCATCTTGGATTTTCGTTTATGCTTTTTCGGTTTTCGAACTTTAGCTCCGGAATGACACTACTTAGAGAGATGGTTTCTTCTAAAAAGTTATAGAGTTGGGTCAGGAGAATTTTTTAGTATTTTAAGAAAATGGTTGCCTACTGTCAAAGTGACACCATTTTGGAATTTTTGCTAATTTCTGAATAAGAATACCTAGACAGTTGGTTTCTTCAGGAAAGTCATATGAATCACTGAGAAGAATTGGCGACACGAAGTGTTCCGAAGGTAGCATAACGTGACACGAAGTGTTCCGAAGGCAGCCGAAGGTGGCACGAAGTTGTCCGAAGGTAGCCGAAGGTGACACGAAGTGTTCCGAAGTTAGCCGAGGGGGACACCAAGTGTTCCGACGGTAGCCGAAGGTGACACGAAGTGTTCCGAACGCTGGCGAAGGTGATACGAAGTGTTCCGAAGGTAGCCGAAGGTGATACGAAGTGTTCCGATGGTAGCCTATGGTGTTGGAGAACAATTTTTTTCGGAAAGAAAAATTTTTTTGGAGGAATTTTTTTTTGGAGAAAATTTTTTTTTAGAACATTTTTTTCCGGAGAAAATTTTTAGTTAAGGAAAAACTTTTTGATGAAAATGTTTTCGGAAAAAATTTTTTTAGAAGAAAAAATTTTTTTTTTAAAAAAACGTTGTGGCGAAGAAAAGTTTTGTCGAAGATTTTTTGTGTCTAAGAAAATTTTCTTTTCTGAAAAAATTTTTTTTCGTAGAAAAATTTTGTGAAAAAATAGAAATTTTTTCACAAATGAAAACTTTCCAAGCGACTGATATCACAACAAAAACCTCTTAAAAAGTAGAGTGTGGCGCAGTCCGTGAGTCTGCTTCCAAAATTAATGATTTCACTTGAGGTGACGCTATCGTCCGGCATTTGTGACGCAATTTTTTTATTAAGACAACGTAATTTTGTTTTAAAAAGAGCGCTGTAATTTTTTCAGGAAAATAAGACTTTGAACGCAAGGTTCTATTCAAACAAACTTCTGCGTATTATCAGCGATAGAGTCACCTCAAGCGAAATCATTAATTTTAGAAGCAGACTCACAGACTGCGTCACACTCTACCTTTTAAGAGGTTTTTGTTGTTTAACTAAATTTTGCTAAAATATTTGATACAAAATATTCAGTAAAATTAACTAGTTTTATGCATAAGAAGTATTTAGTGGCTCAAAATGTATGGACTATAAGAATGACGAGACTTTACCAACTCTGTTACGGATGTATTTCGACTGGGAAGAGTGTTAGCGTAGCGGACACAGCTCATATGGCTATTAGACGACCAGTGTTATGCGCTGTATCGAACTCAAAGAGGGACAGACACCAATTACTTTCAACACGCGTAGAAGTAACATCTTCTGCAATCGAAAGAAAAAATTCCAGGAGAATTTTTAACATCTCCGACCATCGAGATATGTAATTAGTTTCGTTAACTTTATTTGTTTATTTTATTACTTGGAGTGTTATTATTTTAATGTAATTTGGCTGTTTTATATCGGAAATTGTAAGTTTAAAATTTTACCATAGATCATTCAAAGGAAGCTTTTTAAGGTATCAAAAAATGAAAAATGTGAATGTGGGCATTTTGTTTAATCAGAGAAAACGTGTTATCTTTTCTCTCTGGCGTGAAGGATCGTCCATAAAATACGTAAGGCTTTTTCCAGTGCTGCTTGGTCATTCCGGCGGGGGGATAAGTAAGAACGGTTTGAACTGTGCGATCCACAAAAAAGTTTTATTTGTGTTGTGTGGAACAAAGCCCCAGAATCGTGCCCTGAGCATGTTTTCTTTACAAAGAAAATCTCGGTTTTTCGCCGTTTACTCAGTTGAAGCCGTTCCAACGTTCAATTTTCCATTTTTGCACGAAATGACCCAGCTATAAAAAGGTCGTTGTATCTCAACAAGTAAACATTTTACTCGGTCGAATGTATGACCTACCCCCCAAATACCACCCTATAGGTGGATAGAACTAATTTTCGGCTTGAAAAAATGCTCACTTGTTGAGATACAACGACCTTAAATTTATAGCAGCACTGAAAGAAGCGTTACGTAACTTATGGACTTTAGCAAAGATGAGAACAACCTTTGAGCGGTTGGCCGGCAGAAAACTTAAAATTAATGTAAAACAATGTGCACGTACGAGCTTCAATAATCAAATGCTTTCAATTGGTGCAGTTTGTATACCTAACCCCCAACCGCAGTTTTCTTTTTTATTTGAATTAATTTCGTTTCGGAAAGTGTTCATATGAATGTAAAAGGACGTTTCTAAAAGATCTGCCCCAAAAATTTTACAACTTTCTAAATTTTCAAGCCCTTTTGAAACATTGAAGGCTTACATAGAAATGAGGGGATTTTCCGAAACGTCAAAATCGTTTCCCATAATTTCCAAAGATTTTACTTTAAAAAGAATTTCCTTTTGTGATTTTCAAAATTTTCTCGGAATCTTAAAATTTTCCATTTTATTTTTGCGATTTTGATAACCTTAGAGCTGTCCCTGGAATTGCTCCATTTTCCCTAGCTTGCGCCTGTTGTGCATCCCACGGTCATTTAGTACCTTCCCGTACCATTTAGGTACTTTAAAATGTACTTAGGATGTATACTCCTGGTGTTTATGTAAGCTGGGCAAAGGCAGAGGAAATGTTGAGCGGTTTCGCGGTCCCCTCTGGCCATCTGACGCAGATGTATATTTGTTGCCCAGAGAGATTCCTGCCTTTCATTCCTTTGTAGCTACTTAAAATTCCGGTGATTTCTGCTTGGAAAATTCCCACGTGTTTCCCAAGTGTGAGCAATGGGGTGCGCTAATTTTTGCAACCTATTTTTAATCGAGAGCTGAGTGAAATTTATGACTTTTCTGATATTAGTTGTTTAAAACAATTTTTATTTGGATTTTTAATTAAATTATTCGTAATTAAAGTGCAACTGGTTTAGCAGAAACTCAAACCAATTTTGATACGCCATCTCTCTCTCTCTCTCACGCAGTAAACAATTCTTCTATACATTTAACCGAGTAACACCACCTATTTCATAGCCGAGACGTGCCAGGAATTCACTCGGGATTCCGATATATTTTATAAAATAATTTTTATAAATAAAACTGTCCCGAATTTACACATACTGCAGAACAATTTTTTGCTGCAAACACCATTACGAACCTTTTTTCTCAAAACAAGCACACCCCATTCACTGCAGTGTATTTGTGGTCAATGATATTCTGCCCCAGAAAGGTCCATCCGAATACCATAAAATTGCGACAAGTGAAAGCCTGTGCTGGAATATGAATCGTCTCAGATCTCAGAGTGTCTTCTCTTTTACATCCAAATATTTTTGTCAGAAAAAATTTGTTGAGTCATGGGCGCGCGGTAGCGATGCGCCCGTGACGCAAGTCTCCATACGAACAAAAAATTCGTAAATTTTTTTTTCGTAGACTTCGGAACAATATATACAGCTAAGTTTTGACTTCCCCCCCCCTTGCGACGTACCCCCCGGAAAATATTTTTCCTGGATTCTACGGAAAATTCTAAGGCGAAGTGTCTTTTCACTCATTAAAAGGGCTGTTTCATAGAAGCCAAAGTTAATGCAAACATCCTACGTTAGTTAGTTAGTGAGTTAGTTAATTACTTAGTTAGTTAGTTAGTTAGTTGGTT
This sequence comes from Pseudolycoriella hygida, assembly GCA_029228625.1. Taxonomy (NCBI): domain Eukaryota; kingdom Metazoa; phylum Arthropoda; class Insecta; order Diptera; family Sciaridae; genus Pseudolycoriella; species Pseudolycoriella hygida. The sequence continues at coordinate 75,054,166 of CM055404.1, forward strand.
AGTTCCAGGGCCATTTGTATGAAAACCCGTGAAAAACCACTTTTTTGGCTGGTGCTCGAAAACGGCTCGATAACTTTTCTTGAAATTTTGCAGGGACCTTCGGGTGGGCATTCTACGTCATATGAGATTTTAAAAAAGGGGGGGTACCGGCCTCGTTTGGGCGCTAGGGCTCTTAGAAGGCGCCATATACAGCCCATACGTATGTGTTTGTGTGTATGATAGCACATTTTGTATGAGGCAATGGTTGTGTGTTCGAGATAGAGGTTTGGTGTCAAAGGGAAAGCTGTTGGGTTGGGTGTGTAGGGTATCAGGGTGACCGCCAAAATGGCGGAAAATAGGCGGGGACTCAAAAAAAAAACTTTTGATATGTTGTAGAGGAAGTTGAGGGGATCATTTTCGCCCATGGAAGTAGTAGCCGTCGCGCTTCGGTTCGGCGACAGCGGCGGCTCAAAATAATGCAAAACATTACAATCACAACGAAAACCCTTTTTAAAAGGGAAACGTGACGTATGTTCTCGTCCCCTCTCTCCAAAACAACTGATATCAATTTGGGTGACGCTTGCAGCTTCGGAACGCACAAAATTCTTTTCAAATATTTTCACTTCTGAGTAAAAAAATGCGTCACAAATGCCGGACCCGCCAATGTAATAATTTTTCTACGCTTTCAGCTTTCATACGCAAAAATTTGATTTCCTGTACAAAAATACGCCATACATCCCATAAAGTCAAATTTAAATTTTTGCATTGTGAAAGCTGAAAGAACAGAAAAACTATAACACTGGGGGGTCCGACATTTGTGACGCATTTTTTACTCAAAAGTGAAAATATTTCAAAAGAATTTTGTGCGTTCCGAAGCTGCAAGCGTCACCCAAATTGATATCAGTTGTTTTGGAAGAAGGGACGAGGACTTGCGTCACGTTTCCCTTTTAAAAAGGGTTTTTGTTGTGTTGATAGATTCTTCTCAATTTACTAACGATTTCTCGTTCCCTTCTAGATAAAAGATCATAGAAAATTTACGTATTTGTACGTTGGATTTATTTTGAAGACACAATGATTTCGTTTAGAATTTTTTTGTTTATGGCATGCGTAGCTCTTGCTTCTTCTTATTATGAAGGTAAGAAAATGATTTGAAAGAAACTCGTCCTACTAGAATTGTTTGCAGAGATCGGGCAATACGTGCCAAATACTTGCAAGTGGAGTCCATGTGCAAGTAGATTTCAAATGGGCCACATAACATGCGAGGAATATGGAATCGGTTTATATACGGGAGATACAAGGGAAGACGGATGTTCTTTTTGGGAAACTCAAGCGTTATGCTGCACTTTAATACCATTGGGTGAGTTTCAATATTTTCCTCTGTTTAAAAATAAAACAAAATTTAAACAACAAATATTCTAGAGGAAGGATGTCATTGGACTCCCAAAAACTACTACACACTTTTCTCTAATCCCTATATTGTATGTAAAGAGCTATTTGGAAAAAACTACATACCTAAGTCGAAATTTAGTACGAACTATTTCCCCTCGTATCATTTTCATTGCTGTCCAACAGAAGTGGAGCCCTGTTAGTTGATGAAAAGTCTTACTACTTTGTTAAAATGAATGTTACTGAATAAAACTACTTTATGTTTTGTGTTACCCAATGGTTTCTTTTATTGGAAAAAAATTTTGAACGTTGTACTAGTACTTCTCTTTTTATTGAAACTGGTGATTGCTGACCAGTCATCCATTTACTTATTTTATACACTTACGTATTGGGTAGGTAGTGGGTAGGTGCATAGCTTTCAAATACACTTTAAAGAACACAATGTAAATATCTCGGGATGGACATTGTGGAATACGAAATGATATTTGGGACTAGATGGCGCAACGGCTGATTTGAAATGGTAGATTCTACGCAAATCGGAATTTCTTTTGTGTTAGGGCCGCCCCTCGGACAGACTATGTGGCCAACTTAAGGTCCTAACGAAGTGTCCATACTTCTATGGTTTTCTCAATTATTTTCAGGCTCCGACTTTTAGGCACACCTCGGATCTTGGACCAAAACAAGCTTTTTAGATCCGTACGAAGAACGAAAATGGGTCTTATGCGAGGGGTAACTTCAAAAAAATCCCTAAAAAATCTCAAAAAATCTCAAAAATCCCAAAAATCTCAAAAAATATCAAAAATCTCAAAAAATTACAAAAATCTCAAAAAATCCCAAAAATCTCAAAAAATCTCAAAAAATTATAAAAATCTCAAAAAATCCGAAAAATCTCAAAAAATCCCATAAATCCCAAGAAATCTCAAAAAATCACAAAAATATCAGAATCACAACAAAACCGAACAAAGCCACACAAATAAAATAAAAAACAAAAAATTCAAATAAGTGATCGATTCGTTTGAGTATAAAAATTGTTCTTGTAATACAAGCAATTTAAAAAGTTTGCGCAAAAACTGTATTTGTATTACGACGGCAATTAACGGATTAGATAATGGTTCTGCGTTGAAGCTTTAAAGCATTGTTTAATATTATGTTCTCGATGAGTAAACGTTTAATGACAAAGGAAGCAAAACTAATATTTTCGAAAAGGTCATTTAGTGGATTCAAGTGAGTAGATTTATTAAAAGTTGATAATATGAAATATCAGTTTCAGTTATTTTAATAATCACAACAAAAACTAGAGATGAGCGGTTTCCCGAAACTTCGAAAAACCCGACCCGAACCCGAACCCGAATGGTTTTTTTCGGGTTCATGGCTTTCGGGTTTCGAAAAATTTTATCGGGTCGGGTTCGGTCCGGGTCGGGTTTCGAAAAATGGTCGACCCGCTCATCTCTAACAAAATCCCTTTTTAAAAGGGAAACATGACGCAAGTCTCTCTATTTCTTCTTCCAAAACGACTGATAGCTATTTTCTTAAGATACAACTCTTTGGGGGTTAAACGAATAAAACTCTAATTTTTTAAATTGCACTATACAATATTTTTATTATTGCCGACCGGTTTCTTCAGCTAAGCTGACATCATCAAAGGCTATTACTCGACTAATTAAAATTCGATAACATAAAATACATTAATTGACTTTAATTCCTTATCTGTGTAGTGATAACGGAGATAAGTTCGTTACATACATCAATAAAATAAACACACCAAAAAACACATACAAAATAGTCATTTACATCACAAGGCCTATTCGTTTTCGCGTGATGTATTGGGTTTTTTGGGGTTTTTTATGCTTGCTGAGAGAACCAAAAATATATTTTCGGCCCTCTTAGGAGGGAGTACCGAAAGTACTAGGAAGCCCTCCTAAGAGGGCCGAAAACATTTTCGGCTCACTCTGCAAGCGTGAAAAACAGTCTTGCTGCACTATTGACAATTTCTCTTCACTCTTCGCAGTCATAGAAAATTTCGCCCGCGCTCGAATTGGGGGTGTCTTCCGTCAAGTCAGTAACTCTCGCATCTGTTTTTCTTTGTAGAGCAAAAAGGTATAGCAAAGGCGATATAAATATTAATTTCCTTCATTTTCATTGAGCAGGTTCTCGTGTTTGTGTTTTTGTATGTGTATCGCCTCATAGTATTCTATTTTCCAGTGTTGCTTGACAGGTTGTATAAGTTTTAGGTCGCTTATGTTGATCTCGTGTTTTGAAGTGAAAATGTGTCTCCCACCTGCAGTTTTTTGCTTCCATTTCGCAGAATTTATGTGCTCATTAAAGCGTATGAAAAGCTTCCTGATTGTCATTCCATAATATAAACGCCCGCAGCACCCACACTGTATGCTGTATACACCAGACCTATGCAGGCCCAGCGGCTTGTCCTTAATTGTCCCCAATAAATCTCTCAGATTGCCTTCGTTCTAGTTCGTCTAGTCTTCGACTAGTTCTATGTCAAATTTCTTGTAAATTGTCTTCATCTGCTTCGTCATTCTGGGGAAATATCTAATCACAACAAAAACCCTTTTAAAAGGGAAATGTGACGCAAGTCCTTCTTCCTCCTTCCAAAACAACTGATATCAATTTGGGGTGACGCTTAAAGCTTTGAAACGCAAAAATTCTTTTGGAATGTTTTCATTTTGATTAAAAAAAGCTCACAATGCGGACCCCCATGTTATAGTTTTTCGTTTCTTTCAGCTTTCACAACGCAAAAATTTGTCATTATGTATGGCGTATTTTTGAACAGGAAATCAAATTTTTGTGACAGCTGAAAGCGTAGAAAAATTATTACATTGGTGGGTCCGGCATTTGTGACGCATTTTTTTAATCAAAAATGAAAACATTCCAAAAGAATCCATCTACGATTTCGCACATCACATTCAGGAACGGGAGTTTACCTTCTTCATTCTGCTTTTCGATTGTAAAACGGATGGCTCCTTTTTTAACCTTATCCATTTCATTTTCCAATAGTTTTTTGAAGGCTTCGAATTTCCTCCTATTATGGATTAAGAAGGTGTCATCGATGAATCTCCTGTAGAACCTGAGTTTTATTCGTCTCAACCCCCAAAGAGTTGATACAATTGCACGGTGTTCTGCGTCCCTACGATAATTTTGTTTGTTTTATAAATTGACAAAATGCGTAACTGCGAAGAATTAAGATACAAAACAAGAAACGACCGGCTTAAAGCCTGGTGGGCCTTTTTTCTATTTTGAAATCGATCGACATTGCCATGAACTATTGTCATAAAATATAAAATTATAAATTGACTGATATAAAAACGAGTGCTGACCGAGTCATTTCGTCAGTCGACGAGCAGCTCTCAACCGATAAACATGTACGCGAAATAAAATTACAGTCAATATTCACTATAAATTACAAAATTATACTTTTATAATTCGTAATTATAAATACTTTTATAATTATAATTTTATAATTTGTAATTATAATTTTATAATTTGTAATTATAATTTTATAATTTGTAATTATAATTTTACAATTTGTAATTATAATTTTATAATTTGTAATTATAATTTTCAAATTTGTAATTATAATTTTATAATTTGTAATTGTAATTACAATTTTTATTAATTAGAAATTTATAATTACAAATTATAAAATTATAATTACAAATTGTAAAATTATAATTACAAATTATAAAATTACAAATCGACTCATATAAATACGAGAGCTGACAGAATAATTTCGTTAGTCGATTCGCAGCTCTCAACCGATAAACATGTACGCCAATTAATATTGCACTCAATATTCACTATAAATTACAAAATTGTAATTATATTATATATATTACAAATCATAAAATTATAATTATGAATTAAAAATTATAATTACAAATCCTAAAATTATAATTTATAAAATTTTTTTTGAAGTGTATAATTATAATTTTATAATTTATAAATTATACAATTATAAATTGGCGGATATAAAGATGAGAGCAGAGCGAGTAATTTCGTTAGTCGATTGTCAGTTGTTGGTGAGTTAACATCTCTGTATTAATCAAATTGATTTTCAGCTATCATATATTTTCATGGCTCATGCAGTTACGAAATTGTTTTCAGTCTTGCTGTAAGAGTACGTCGCTTGCATCTCGTATACATTTTAGTGGACTAACTTGAAGCGATACATGTCGGTCATCCAACGATGAATTAAATATGATTGTAGCTTTGAGCCACATATGATATTGTATTGGTCACAAATGTGACTGGCAAGAACGTCGGCTATTGGACTGAGAACTTTTTTCATGGCTCATGTAGTGAGCACTATGCACTATGTGATTGCCCGCCTCATGAACTTGTGCATGTAGTGGCAGTGGTGTGTGAATTTTTGAACTATGAACTTCCGTCAAGCTATCAACCACATACTACCTACATATTGCCAGCTGCCAACTAACAATTATTTGCCATCGCTGCTACTATTATGCACTATGTGATTGCCCGCCTCATGAACTTGTGCGTGTAGTAGTAGTGGTGAGTGAATTTTTGAACTATCAACTCATAGCTGGCTTTGCAATATTTTCGCCATAAGTGGAACAGACATCGGACAGACGGACAGACAGACGGACGGACAGACGGACGGACAGACGGACGGATGAAGTGTCCACAATAGGGTATTTTTTCAATAGAAAAAAGACCTAAAAATTCTCCTGACCAAATTCTATAACTTTCTAGAAGAAACCATCTCTCTAAGTGGTATCATTCCGGAGCTAAAATTCGAAAACCGTAAAAGTATAACCGAAAATCCAAGATGCCGCTGTTATGACAGCTGGCAACAATTTTCTTATGATCGTAAAAAATTCTCCTGATTCTCCTGACATAGTTATAGAACTTTCTAGAAGAAACCATCTCTCTAAGTAGTGTCATCCGCTCCGACCATGATTTTGAAATTTTACGACTTTTTTCCTACATTTCAAACATTCCCCAAATTTCAAACATTTGCCACATTTTTCACTTTTCAAACATTTCACACATCTCGCAAATTTCAAACATTTCACACATTTCAAACAAATCTCACATTTCCCAACATTTTGAAATTTTCTGAATTTTCAATCAATTCGACCAATTCGCAAGTAGCAAACATTTTTCACTTTTCAAACATTTCTCAGTATTCGCACATTTAGCTCTTTTCAATCATTTTATTGTTAATTTCATTAATTAGAAGAATAAACAAATTTACTTGAAAATTCATCTAATTGACTTTACTATGTCGGGTATGTCGAACTAAATGAACGTATTTGAATTTTAAAAAGCGCGCGTAAAAGAACAGAACCTGTCGGTAATTATAAATTACAGAATGTCTAGCTTGACTTGTTTGAGTTGTTTCGCTGAAAAGTGAGCAGTTTAAAAAAAAGCATCTGTAAGTTATTCAAAATGTTACTGTTTGCCTGTCACGGACACCAGTTTTCAGATTCAAAGTATTGGTTCGAATGTTAACAATTCCCGCAACTCCCTCAATCAAAGTAAAAATCAAGCGAAATTGTTTCACATCGTGGTAACACGAAATTTGAAGCTTACGACACGCGAAGTCACGAATATGCCGCTTAATCGTCTCTGAACCACAGCAATAGATTGACTTGTTTCGAATCAACTTACTCGAATAGAACAAATACGAAGAACGAATTATATGTAAGACATTTCTTTACATTTTCGACAAAAACGTGTTTCAAAGGGCTTTTTAGATTTCAAATCGTGTAGTAATCATCAGTCGACCGGTTCATTCGGAAAGGGAACAACTCAGTATAAAACTTTGTAATCATAGAAAAGATGTCGTTGACATTGGGTTTATTGTCGTCGACTGTAGTTGTTCTTTGTTTGATTGGTGCAGTTGTGATCCATTTTCTAAGTAATCGTAAAAGTAACTGATTGTTCAACAAAATCCCACAACCATGTGGCAGGTTACCACTTCTTGGACATTCGTTATTGTTGATGAAGAAAGGTGTACACATCTCGGAGTCTTCGTTCAATGGTTTCTATAAATTAGCTGTCGAATTTCAAAAACATGGTCTGTACGCTTTCCAGCTTGGCCTTCAGCCAATTTTACACATTTTTACACCGGAATACTTTGCATCAGTAAGTAACAAAAAAAGTTCAGCTGAAAAACAATTATTTGTAGCCGTCGCTTGTCTGTTTCTTGTACTTTGTAAGAACAATTGTCCAAATATAAAGAAATTGCATTTGATATTTATGTTGTGCGCAATGTTTTTGAATACATACAAAAACCTTTGGGACAAGACGCGATGTATAGGCGAACTTTTGAGTTTTTTCCCCTCGCCCCAATCTCCAAAATATTTAAAAGCAGCAGCTTTCCAACGAGCCTACACTCATCAAAATCGGTTGAAAACGAGCCGAGATATCGCCAATCAAAGATGACGAATTTCGATATAAAAATGGTAAAATTATCTTTGAAAATAGTCAAAATTTTATTCCTGTGTTGTGTGTCCACGATCTGTCTATCTATCTATCTATCTATCTATCTAATTTTTTTTTACTCGAGAGCCGCCCGAGCGATTTCCTCAAAATTTTCAGGGAACGTCAGTCTCGGCCGTTTTTCCGGGAAAATTCTGGAAAAGCCGTGGCATGTGGAAAAGTGGTCAATTTTGAGGGTTTTTTGCGTAATTCTCGGAGTTTTCGAATTTTAGCTCCGGAGTAACAATAGCTAGAGAGTTGGTTTCTTCGGGAAAGTTATAGAGTTTGGTCAGGAGAATTTTTTTGTATCTTAAGCAAATGGCTGCCAGCTGTCATAGCGGCGCAATCTTGGATTTTCGTTTATGCTTTTGCGGTTTTCGAATTTAAGCTCCGGAATGAAACTACTTAGAGAGATGGTTTCTTCTAGAAAGTTATAGAGTTGGTTCAGGAGAATTTTTTTGTATCTTAAGAAAATGGCTGCCAACTGAATAAGAATACCTATATAGATGATTTCTTCAGGAGTTATATAAGTCACTGAGAAGAACTGGTGACACGAAGTGTTCCGAAGGTAGCCGAAGGTGACACGAAGTGTTCTGAAGGTAGCCGAAGGTGACACGAAGTGTTCTGAAGGTAGCCGAAGGTGACACGAAGTGTTCCGATGGTAGCCGAATGTGTTGGAGAACAATTTTTTTCGGAAAGAAAATTTTTTTCGGAGAAATATTTTTT
>CM055404.1:75063218-75086084 GCA_029228625.1 Pseudolycoriella hygida
CAATGATGAATCTATTAGGGTCAAGTATATTAAAAACAGCACACGCTGGTCTTTTATTTAATTGTGAGGTAATAAACAATTAATGACATCCTAATAATTCAGAAGAATTCAATAGTAAGCAATTTACCCCGGTCAATTGACTTTTGTCATATTGATATAAAATCATACGGGATTTTCCCCTCGAGTATTTTTGATGTGTAAAATTTGATATTGAGGTACAGATGCACGTGAATTTTGTCAAATAGTTATGAAAATCAATGGTCATGACTAATTATATCTAAATACTTTTCTATAAATTTCACTCAACATTTTTGTATAACCGCATTTTATCAGCGTAGGGTTTGGTCATCTCTATAATGTTTTGAGCATCGCTAAAACCGCGGGCAGCTGCGCAAATTCAAAATAAAATATCAATCTGATTCAGACCATTAATTCTGGGCATAAATGTCATCCTCATAATATTTACTACAGGATATTACCCAGTACACGCCAAAAAGTTGCAGTTGGATGACAATAATCTGAATTAGAGGTATTGTCATCATCATCCCGTAGATAATAAAATATTTAGCCAGACCATAATTCTGTGCATAAATGTCATCCTCATAATATTTATTACAGGGTATTAGACAGTACACGCCAAAAAGTTGCAGCTGGATTACAATAATCTGAATTAGAGCTATTGTCATCATCATCCCGTGGGTAATAAAATATTTTAGCCAAACCATTAATCTGAATTTGGACTATTGTTATCACCATCCGAAAGGTAATAAATTATTCACCACTGCCCATTAATGTCAAATTCCTCCTATTGTCCCATACTGAAGAAAAGTACTCAAAACCCAATAATTTCACCCCTCCATTGTTGTCACCCCTCCTCTAGGTAATAAATCAATTAGTCACACCCCATTAATTTTAAACAATAGTGGCCAGAAGTCCCTACTACTCTTCTCACTCGTACTGCTCTTCCTGCAAATCTCATTCACGTGAAAACCTTGCGTTCGAGATACGGGGTCAACGACCAGAGAAACAATGATAATGATGATGCTTTTGAATTTGTGTTGCTTCATGTAATGGATGGCTCTACCAATCGTGCTTACTTTGAAGATATGAATCCGTATTTCAAACTCCGAGAAGATCCTGTATTGATATGTGCCACTAGGCAGTTGTGAATTATCTGCTTTGCAGAGAATTATTCTCCTCAATAAAACACAAGAGTAACTTCGACTTTACAATTTTATTTCACTCAAAATGTGATTGCTTGATTATAAGTATAACTTTCTATTTGGCTTCATGCATCGCATGAGAGAAACGACTCGACTGAAAAAACTCTTTACAATTCAAAATGCTTTTATGGAGAATGACTCGTATAAAGTACGCGCCAATTTCTCTCTACTTTTTCCTTTTCACTCCGATTTCGTTAATGGGCGGAGTGAAATTTTAATACGTGTTGTGGTATCGGCGTGTATCGATGTTGATTGCACGAGAGATGTGAGTCAAATTGTTTCACGTAATTTGAATTTGTGTTTGAGTGTAAAAAAGGGAATATTCTCGTACCGAATTTAACAGGCGGGATGAGTGTATTTTTACTTTGAGGAATAATGTATTGAATGAACCAACGAGTGAAATTCGGGAATGTTTTAAGAGACGGAGTAATAAATTGTAACAAATATTTTACATACGCTTTGAGGCTCTTATATACGTAGCATCTATGGGTAGTGTACTAAAAATTTTAGCATACATTCATCAAGCTGTCAAAGAATTTGGAAGCGAAACGTCAAATTTGTTCCGATGCAAAAAAAAAGTTGAAGACGAAAAAACTTAAAAATAACCATTAAATGATCGTGCTAATTGCAAAAAGACATTTAACTTACAATTCTCAAATCACAGGGTACGTCGATTAACTGGAGTTCATGGGAATCAGTAAGTTAAAAAAATTTTTAAATCTCTTCGCTGCTGATGGCGTATATCACGCTTTTCGGGGTCGTTTGTGGCGTTCGTTTTCAGTTTTATGTGACTGCAGACGGACAATTGAACAGAATTATGGAAAGGCATGCGTTATTTTCGTTAATGCTTCCTTCAGCGCCATATTTTCGATTTTTGAGACTGGTATGACTGTGTGAACCTCCAATCAGTCGCTGTAACAAAAAAAGGTACGATTGCTCCAATCCAACCATAAACTGAATCAAAAAGTTTCAATCATCTTTATCGAGGTCTATAAAAGTTTGGACCTATACCATACTTCCTCTCATAACATTTCGAAACTAATTGATTCATCGAGAAATGTTTATTATAATCGTCTGTTTTTTTTACATCTATTCACTCATTTCAATTAGAGCGAGGGTTTGTAATCTCAGTGTTTCAACAGCGTCTGTTCTAGTTACACCGAATTTCTTGCAGAAAACAGCTAATGCCCATTCCGGTACGATGGCATCGAAAATTATATCGGTTGACTGAAAAAAACGTAATTGTAAACTACTGGCAAAAGCTGAGTTGTTAGAATAAGATATAATAATGTTACGTTATGTTCCTCTTCGATATTAGCCAATTCCAACTCGGAAAATTTGCCATTTTTTTAAACTGTTCCTCGTTGACAATATCTAACGCTACCATACTTGGGAGGTCTTTTGATCTGTAATTTCTTTTCTGGAAGCAAATACATTTGTATCAGATCAAAAAATTTTCAAGTTGTTCTTACTGGGTTGGTAACATGCTCAGTGTACAACCGTTTTAACATATCACCATGTTCAAAAAATGTAGTTAAAATATCATCGATGGAGTCATTCATCAAATTTCTGAGTTGAAAAGTGAAAGTAAGTAAAACCTAAGATTTTATAGGTTTTGATGATAATACTTGAATTCGATGATCCCTATTTCATTTATTGGTTCCAAGCTTTCAGTTTTCGTAATATCAATGTTTGATGTCGGCATGTGCACAAGTTCCACATCACTTGTCGCTTTATTAGCTTGTCGATTAACGGCTTCACTTCTTGATATGGGTACTGTAAAAATTTAAATACATGACAAGAATTATACTGAGACAATTCTTGTGGTTAGATCGGATAAGCTTCTATATTTACGTTTTTCGTGTTCGTCGGGGCACACAATTTCAATTTCAAGTTTTATAAGCTCAGGTTTCCCCTCTTCTATTTTTTGACTTGAATCTTGATGAGAATGTAGTTAAATTAATTTCATTTTTATGTGAACAAATTAGTACTTTTTGTGTAAAATTTGCCGAGAATTTCAGGAATTATGACTTGTTCATGGAAGTTTAATGCTTTCTACATCGCTGTGTTCCAAAAGCTGATGTCTGGTTTGACTCTTATTAAAAGGAATTCTTCGGGTGACCAAAGTACCAAGTCGCAATAACTCAGAGAAATTAAATTGATATGTAGCTGAATCTGACAGAAGAGTTCATGACTTTCTTCTAGAATGTACAAATCATTTTGCTTCTTTAAAATGTTATTCGATTTAATCGTTAACACTTCAAAGTATGGGTTAGTTTCCAATATTTTTAGGCATTTGATTTCAAGACATCCATTCCCATGGCATTCGCAAGAAATTAGTCCGTCGTTAGCGGCAACAAAGTATGGAATTTTGGAATTGATAATGAGTCCACATTTGTGATATCTAAATAGACATAGCAATGCTTTTATATTGTTCAATCACGGTGTTTTTGTTTCGGTTGTGATATTTTACACTTGTAATATCGTCTAGTATTGTTGGGTTCATCAACTGGCGAATAATAGTGATTGGCGGGGTACTAATGCTAGCGTCGCAACAGCTCTTGAACATTGATCCAGTTATGCGTCCTCTTTTCAATCCTGTAGTACATTTCGATTTAAGGTGAGGAAGGGTAGAATGGGATATTTCTTTGACTTCGTCATTTGTAATATTCAGAAGCAACATTTTTCCGATCTCAACCAATTCACCATGGCTCTTGTTCACATAAGTGGCGTCAAATAAACTAGCAAGGAAAATCTCATTCCTTATGTTGGTTTTCCGAATTTTTCTTTCAGGAAACATGATAGTTTCGAGAGCCATCTTGTCTCCATTAGATCTGCATTTTTCATTAAAATGTAAAACACAATCGTCAGATAAAGGTGCTAAAGAATCACAATAAGAAAGAAAACTTGTTGATTTTGCTTGAGATTTTGCTTTCCAGTTTATTTTCGCAGCTTCACTCATAGAGACCTCTTTAAAACTTGGGACACTCCATTTGCAAAGTTTGTCAGTAACTGACATCTTGAACAAAATTTATATAGTAAACTAAAAGAATACAAACTTGAAAAGTAATAATTACTTTCTCAGGAGAATCGGTCATGCTAGCAACTGCGAAACTAGTGGCATCTACGTGACTGCATGTTTCAGAGAGCCCGGCTGTACAAGTACAATGTGCACATATTATTTGGCCACTCATTTTCACTAAAATCCATGCATCAACGGGTGATTCATTCATTTTTTGAGAGTATCTTACCTTTAAATTTAAGCACAATTTACAAGTTTGGTATACAAGTCTTACTCTTCCTTTCAATATTGACATTTCATTTTCTCTCCTTGATCCAACATGGATAACGAACCCAGATTCAAAAAATTTATACGCCTCCGTGCTTTTGTAAGCATTGAATGAACGTTGCGTGTACGGACTTGAAGAGCTAATCATATAATTTGCAATATCTCTCGTCGTCATTAAAGGGAAATTTGCCGAGTCGAATGACAAATCATTTTCCTTGATAGAATAGGGATCGATTCCACCACATAGACGAATTTTTTCTACATAGCGATCCTTCACATCACCCGATAACTTGGTACAGTCTCGCCTGTAGTTAATACTTTTCTTTTCTTTAACGTCCTTTCTTTCCATGTTCTATTTTACAGATAATGAAATAATTTAAGAAAATGCCAATCAAATGTTACATTTGCAAATATTACGATCCCAAAAGGAGCATCTATCGGATTCCAAATCGCAACGACGAATATTGTGAGCGCGCAAGTCTTTGGCTCAAGTTATTAAATGAAAAACCAGAAAACGTTAATTCAATAAGAATCTGTTCTGCCCATTTTTTGAATAGTAATTTTTTCGTTAATTTATAACATATATTTAGTACTTTTCACTAATACACACGAACTGTCACACTCTATAAAGGCCTGTTTTTTGAAAAAGAAATTTTGCATTCCTAGGACGGAAAAGTGCTGTTTTCGTCCTGTTTTAAAACAGAAAAGCACTTTTCTGAACCCTCGGAATGAAAAATATTGTACGAAACTCGGAAAAATATATGTTTTTCCTTGATACGTAAATAACTATTGAGCAATTGTTTTCTCATAAATGGGCAAGAGGGTCCATTTTTGAGAAAACAAGAGAACAGTCACTCTAAGTCTGTATAGATCCGATGAATATAAATATTTTATATTTAGGAAAAAAAAAGATTTAGATTGATTGCTGACCATAAGAATCCTACTTCTGTAGCTGTATCTCCTGATATCATAATAAAATGCATCTAATTTCGATAAAAAAGTTTTATTCTACGAATTAAATAAAGTCTACACAACTACACCAGTTTAAAATACAAAAATGCTAACCAATCTACGTCTAATATATAAAATACACATTACTAATTTTACAGGAAAACCTGCAGCGTATTCTGATTTTTTAAACGTCGATTGGGTTCCTAATCAAAACCTTGGACAATTTTCAAAAAACTATGAGTCGGTCGAGTACCGTTTAAATAAGATCAAGGAGAAAATCACGGTAATCATAAAAGTTACAGCCTTAATTTCGTGTTCACTGGAAATTTACTCCCATACTGTACAACTTCTGGTCTAAATTATTCGAGTTACTTTCCTTCTATGAAGCTTATTGAAACTCAGAGCAATTTCAGATAAGTTAAGATAACATGTCTTCCTTAAATCCATTCTTCTTGAGACACGGTGGCGGAAACGAAACCCCAACTTTCCCATTCCTATCGTATCGTCTTCATACAGAGTGCTCAACAACAATGCGAAAGCGTTACAATCAGAATGTGGAAGGCCCGCTAGTGTCAGTTTTTGTCACTATGAAACAAGTGCATTGGATGAGATGTGGATTGAAAATGAATTTCCATTAGACCAATTAGTGAGAGTTCATAAATGACGTCACGTTATCAGTGTTCACATACATGCCTTGAATCATGAAAAATAAACCCTTTTGTGGTGTCGAATGCATAGCTTACCATTTAGAGTTTTTCGCCTGTATAACAACGTGATAGCGTGATTTAATTTATCAACAGTATTTCTACAACTTTCTGCTTAAGGCATTTCATTTGAAGTAATTCCGTTTTTACTTTTTAAGGCAAAAGAAAATGGAATTGATTACCGTGCTAACAGCAATTTTCTTTCAAACGATGAACTAAATGTTTCTCAATCCGTTGTGTCCACAACGCAAAATACAATCTCGAAATTTGTTGTGCCAGCCGCAAACCATGTAATTTTATCCAATATCGCTATACAAGAAGTCAGCAACATCCAATGGACCGAATTGGAAACGAGTGAGCCACTTTTAGAGGTAGAGAATTCAACCGTCGACGATGTAGGGAAACATGTAACAGTTCCTGAAGATGAGCCCTCATCAAAAACCGTTCGATTGTCTTTGAGCGATCGATTTCCTCTAAAAAAAAGAAAAATTAACATCATAGATCAAACAACATTATTTTTCAAGAACATCCAAACTGACCTCACACAAGCTGACATAGAACACCTTTTCCAATATTATCGGGAATCTAAAAAAGAGAGAAATGAAATGATGATAAAAATATCAACTCTAGTCATTGATTATGATTACTACAAAGAAGATGATAAAAAAACTCTCTTTTATACAGGCTTGACAACATGGACTCTTTTCAAAAATTTTTTTGAAATGGTTAATAATTATTTGCCAACTCATTTCAATTCCAAATTATCTCCTTTTCAAATGTATGCGTTGACTTTAATGAAATTGAGATTGAACTTGAAATTTGTTGATATCGGATACAGATTTCAAATAGACGAAACTGCGGCATCCAGATACTTTCACAGATGTATCAGTATTTTGTATAAATTGTTCCAAGGGTCGAAACTAATTCATTGGCCTGAAAGAAACAACTTTCTCCAGAATATACCAAGTTACTTTAAGTCGACCTTTAAAGAAAAGATCACAACTATCATAGATTGTTTTGAAATATTTATTGAAAAATCAGGAGTGTTAAAAGCATCAGCGCAGTCCTTCTCGCTCTACAAACACCATGCAACACTTAAATATTTGATCGGCATTTCTATAACTGGTGCTATTATTTTTATTTCGATTGGGTTCGGTGGTCGTGCCAGCGATAAATTTGTCGTGAATCATAGTGGATTTTTGGATAAAATTCAGGATGGCGATTGGTGTTTGGCAGACAAGGGATTTTTAATTGAAGCTGAACTTGAAGAAAAAAATGCTACATTAGTGATTCCATCTTTCGTCAAGAACGGTAATCAGCTACACCCAACCCAGGTAGAAGAAACTCGTTTCATTTCCAGTATTCGCATTCATGTGGAGCGTGTAATTGGTTTATTAAGGAAGAAATTCAATATTTGCTCGGATGTAGCTCTTATGTCTGCAGTTTCAAAGCAGAATGATCTGTTCGACTTTGACTTATATGATAAAATTTTGTATATTTGTTGCAGTCTCGTTAATATATGCCCGTCAGTTGTCACTAATGACTTCGAGATGTAGAATTGAATTTTTGTACCTTGTTTTTTTATTTATTAAATTGTACTGTTGAAAAATAAATGTGTAAGAAAACCATTTTAGTTAGCAATAATTCATCCACCATGCTGTCCTCTGTTGGGGCATTGGTGAATAATTTATCATCTTCCAATTTCGAGTTACCTAATTGGATTACTTTGGTGAAAACGTCGGTGATAACCAAAGCCGATGCGCGACTATAAAGTAGCGATTTAGTCTTTAGTCAACGATTTCCAGGTGTGGTTTCCAATTTACCCATAAGATATACAAAATAAGACTTTGATTGTTGCGTGATTAAAACCCTCCTGTTAACTATTTTTTTTCGAAAACCTGGGAACCTGGTTTCCAGGCTCCGAATATTTACCATGTCCGAATTCAGACGAATCAAATACTGAAAGTTAAATGATAAATTTGATAAATGTGGAATTGAGGTTGCGTTACATCATTGTTTGATTTGATTAGTTTTAAATGAAAAGGACCTACACGTGTTTCTCCTCTATTCAATCGCAGCGAAAATCTTAGATTATCGAACATCGGCTGATAGTTAGTGTTAATAGTCACAAAATTCAAAAGAATGTTGACGTTGCGATTCTGTTGACAATTCTGTTCTATTTTCCGTCTGCAGCAGTCACATAAAACCCATAAAACTGAAAACGGACACCATTAACGATCCCGAAAAGCGTGAAATACGCCATCAGCGGAGAAGAGATTTTAAAAAATTTTTAACTTACTGATTGTCATGAACTCCAGTTAATCGACGTACCTTATGACGTGAGAATTATAAATCAAATGTATTTTTATAATTCACACGGTCATTAAATGGTTATTTTCAAGTTTTTTCGTCTTCAACTTTTTTTTTGCATCGGAACAAATTTGACGTTTCGCTTCCAAATTCTTTGACAGCTTGATGAATGTATGCTAAAATTTTAGTACACTACCCATAGATTGTAAGTTGGTGGTGTTAGGTACAGTTAGAAATTTACCACACTTATTGCAAAGACTGCCTCCATTATTTTTAGTAAAAAACTTCCACACAGGACTAGGCATCGATATGTACCTTTAATGATAAAATTAATTGTAAGTGTTTTAGGAAATTTCAATTAAAAATTTCTAAGGAGTTCTTATACCTTTTGTAGTTCCCACAACTCACAAACTTAAAATATTTTTCGCTTTCCTTTTGACACACACAAAGTACAGTGACAACGTTTGGCTAGCTTTTTCTCTCTTCAGCACAATATGTGCACCGACAATCTTTCGAAACAGAAAATGTTTTGGTAAGCTTCTCAGTAAGCTTGACGTCTTCCGAATTCGCAGCTAGAGAAGGTTTGTTCTCCTGACTTGGGTTGACGTCTTCTTCCGATTCGTAGACCACACGACCTCTTTTCATGTGTAATCTAAACGTAACACAAGAATTAGTGGAAATGACGTTGAGCGCGCGAACAAATATAAAAATAAAAAGGCAATAGGAAGAGAAATCACTTTGGTAAACAATGAAATTTTATGTTGTCACAAAATCGCGTGTATTTGATGAAATCTCTTGAAATACTTATCGGAAAATGAGGCCTCGCCTTCCGATGTTACTATTCTAACCATTCTAACTCGAATGAATCGGTATTGCACGCAAATCACGGTAATCGATAGTGAAGTTTTTCAACCGTTTCATTTTAAATCTGCGCGGAAAGTAAAGTTGATAACAATCTTTTGATAATTTTCACTATTTGATATTTTTCGATATTTCGATAATTATTGATATGTTGATAATAATTATCGATATTTCGATAATGATATTAAAATATCATTATCAACAAGAAATATCGATAATCGATAATAGATATTTATCGATATTTGATAATCAAAATAAATATCAGCCATGCCTAGTCCCATTTCATCGATTTTTTGACCAACTCCAGTTGAATGGTGAATGAGTAACTTTCATACTCTGAGCAAATAATTCTGATCATAATTCTGACATATTTACCATTTTTTCTGAAAAAAAAATTCACGAATTTCATGAAATTTCACGAAATTTCATGAATTTCACGAAAATTTCACGAAAAATAGGCCCTGATTCGAACTCATAACAGTAAGACTAAAACAGATTTCAAAGCGCAGAATTTGTCAATGAGCTACTGGGACAGCTGTTTTTTGTTCATTATTTTTATAACAGTTGCATAAATAAAACATTCAATGAGGGAATGGGTTAATTTCATGAATGACGGAAACAAGGGAAATAAAGAATTGAGTAAGATTGCCGAAAATATTTATTTTGGAGACTAATTAAATTGCAGAAGTTAGATTTGGCCGGAGTTTCTCTTTTTGGGAACGTGTAGCTATTTCTCTATCGTACCTTTGAAATGTAGTAAATTCTTGAAGAGTTGTGATATTCGATTTAGAAAAACAATTATTTATTTGAGATTGTGTAGAATCTTGGGGTCCCAATAAATATATTTAAAAAAAAGGCAAATTCGTTATGACAAGACATACCGCTCATAGGTCCTTACATTGTATATTTGAGTCTATTTTTTTTTTTTTTGAAAAATTTGTTGTTTTGTTTGGACGAGTTTTTAAACATTGCATTGTGGCTAACTCACAATCCAATTTAGTGAGGAAGTAATCACCAATGTAGCGAAATTTCATAACATTCATTTTCATCCCTTGCTAATTTTACCATAAAATGACCATGAGACGCGTGGTATTCCTTACAAACATCCACGATATTTTAATGGAATTGGACCATGGCTCATAGTGAAAATTCACCACATCTTACTTGTATTCTTACATGTTTGTGGCATGAAAACACGTAATTACCGACCACCTTCGCAGTAGTTTTTCGTCTACAAACTACCTACTAGTCAGCAGGGCCTACTTTATTGAATTAATTCACCGAATTCGTAAAAATTCACCAAATTCATTAAAATTCACCGAATTCGCAAAAATTCACCGAATTCGCAAAAATTCACCGAATTCAAAAAAATTTACTAAAATTCATGGAAATTCGTAAAAATTCACCGAAATTCACCAAAATTCAATTTTTTTTTTCCTAACGAAATAATAGTTGTCACGAAATTACATTTTATGTAAACCGACATGTTTTGAGCAATTTCTGGGTTATCAGAAGTCAAGTCATTTGAAAGACATTGAACTAACATCTAAACGAGTCGGAATATTTAATTATTATAGCTCGTTCAAAGCGTTATCTTAGCCTGATTCGTCCTGATGGCATCGTCTTGGAGCTAGACCAATCAGGGAAAAAACATTTTTGGAGGTCCGAAAACAGTTTTCCGTCAATATCTCCACCAAACCGATGTGGAATTCGCTCAATTTTCATGGGTCTGAATCCATAGTTTACTGCATTTTGGAAGTATGAAACACCAAGTGTTCGAAGCGTCTCTCAGATATTTGTGAATTGCAACCCAGATGAATGTAAGAGTCAAATAAAAAAAAAGCCAGACACCTTCTAAAGGAAGTAAGTTATACTTTTCGAGTAAAAACCATTGAACTAGTTCGAATTTCATGAAACCAAAACGATGATGTGAAGTCAGAGAATGAAATGACGTAATTTCATAATATTGGTGCAATATTTGAGATAAGAAACTGGTCGACCCAAACTAGTCAGAAATGACAGTTTCTTCATCTTTGTCTAGTGACCGTCACCGTCACATGGTACCAAAATTTTCGCCGCAACGAGCGTCATGATCCCACGGAATTTGATAGAATTCCACATCGATTTGCATGGTGAACCAACTTTTACCCAAAAGTGTTTACACATGGGATGTTTAGCCCCGTACGAAGTACGATGGGCCTGTGTCTTTACTGTGAGGTATGTAATTTTGAAGATCGACCTATAGTTTCTTGGGCAAAGTTGTTGCTTGGGTCTAGGAGATTGCAGAAACGCAAAAAAATAGTCTGTTCGTCCGTCATCATTATAACTCGAGTAAAACACATCCGATTTCGATAAATTTTTTCCTGAAAGATGAACAAAAAATAGGAGCTAAGCTCGAAGATGAGCAATTTTAGTCAAAAATTCTAGGAGATATGAGGGATTCTTTTTCAAATCGACTTCGAAAAATCGGACGCATTTTTTTGCGGGCTGTGTTTGGTATGCCTGGAAAGCTCTCGGTCCCAAGGCGTCAGAACCACCGTTAGATAATTTTTATGTTGCATTGCTAGTGGTTTGAAGACCTTCAAAGGTCGACGAAAGGGTCTTTCGCGTCTGGATGGCATTTTCGATAGAAGTAACCGATCTGCATTTGCATGGGCTCATTGGAAAGGTAATGTCATGTTCTTTTTGGACTATTTTTGCTTTTTTCAAAGTCTACGATATTTGTGAAAAAATATGGGATACAAAGATAGTCGCGGTATTCGGCAAATCTTGATGAACTTTGGAGGCCGCTAGTGCTCTGTTAATGCAACATGCGACACAAAACTATTTTTTTCTATACACTACTATATCATAGCTTTGTAATGATACCCTACTTGCATGGGTAGTGACCATATAAGTTGTACCTTTTAACCATCAAAGTGTTATATACCACCTATACTCAAAAATCGCCAAAATTTGAAAAGAAATATTCTTCCAATGACTCGATACAAGGCTGTATTGATCATTTTCGAACTCACGGCACCCTAATAAGTCTATGATAGCACAACTTATTATTTTTTATCGGTAGTTTATTATTTTTTATCGGTAGTATTGAATGAATTTATCGGTCGAATATAATATGCTAAATGTTATACATATAACACACGCAGCAAAAGTTTTAAATTTCGACCACAATGGATGGCGGCGTCCCCGCTTTCACCACCTTTGTTGAAATTCAAAACTTCTGCTCCTTGTGATATAATATAGCGTTTTCACAAGAGACTGCGCTATATATATTTCCAGTTTCAGACTCAAATTGGTAGGCTGGTGACAACATTAAAATTCTTGTGCATTAACGTTATCCCCATTTTGGCACAATCCAATCTTTTGCACTTTGCTGCCTTATAAATTTTCGCCAGGGTAATTTAATTAAAAAAGCGTATTACTAAGAACAAATTACACTTCTTTAGCATGTGAAGTAAGTCTCATAATAATTTTTACAATAGAAATATTATATCTCAGTGTTTATTACGAGAAATTAAATTAAAACGTTGAATATTATGTCACCGACGACGCGACCGACGCATATAAATTGATTTATCACATCGGGGCCTATAACATACCCATTATAGCCCTGAAAGCAGGACTATAATCGGCATATTATAGTCGAGTTTCATATGTTGAATAAGGACTATAACGTAATCATTACATGCAAATCAAATGTTTCTTATGTCGATGGAAAATAGCAAAACAACCTCACATCGCCTTTTTTCAAAGCATGCTCAACTTCACAAACGTTTATTTGTTGTTTAAAACATTTTATTGTGTTGAATTAGGAATTGAACACGAATTAAAACAAAATTTTAATCAAAACGAGTTTTGTTTACTTTTTTTTTGAGGAATCGATTGACCGTACGATTTGATGACAACTGTTTACTAGATTGAAACAATTGCCTTTGCAACGATTTCAATGTGCAGTGTATTTTCATGTTTTGTGCAAAATTGGCAGTTATAGGCCCCGATGTGATAAAATATCGTATAGCACAAGGGGTACTACATGGGGTGAAAAGTCCGCGGCCTCACATAGAGATGGCGTCATTACTTCAGAATTTTTGTTAACATTCAGTAGTACCACCCTTTACTTGTCTACAGCCAAAATTTCCTGACATTTGGTGTCATAGTTTTCGAATTACTGTCAATAGAGTGACGCAGGTTTTTGTTGTTCGTAAAAAATGGAAAATAATGAATTCCGTGTGTTGATTAAACATTGTTTCTTAATGGGAAAAAAGACGGTGCAAAGCAAAGAATGGCTGGATAAGTGTTATGGCACATCTTCTCCGTCGTATACAACGGTCAAGAAGTGGCATGCTGAATTTAAACGAGGTAATACAAGCACCGATGATGCCCCACGTTCAGAACGTCCAAGTGAAGCAGTTACTGAAGAAAACATCAAAAGAATCCATCGTATTGTTTTGGCTGATCGGAAAGTTAAAGTTAGTGAAATAGCTGACATCCTCAAAATATCAACAGAACGGGTGCGACACATTTTACATGAGTATTTGGACATGAAAAAGCTTTCTGCGCGGTGGGTGCCGCGTTTTCTATCAATTGATCAAAAGCAGCACCGTCTTGACGATTCAGAGCGTAATTTAGCTTTGTTCGAGCGTAATCCAACGGAGTTTTTGCGTAGATTTGTCACGATTGATGAAACGTGGATTCATTACTATACACCAGAGTCCAATAGACAGTCTGCAGAGGGGTTAGAATTTGGTCAAAGCCGACCGAAGCGCCCAAAGGCACAGCGTTCTGCAGGCAAGGTTATGGCCACGATTTTTTGGGATGCGCATGGCATAATATTTATCGACTATTTGGAGAAAGGAAAAACAATAACTGGCGAGTACTATGTCACATTATTGGAACAGCTCGACAACGAGATCAAGAGAAAACGACCGCATATGCAGAAGAAAAAGGTCCTGTTTCATCATGACAATGCACCAGCGCATTCATCCATAAAAGCAACTGTGAAACTGGACTCTTTGGGCTATGAATTACTCCACTACCCACCTTACTCTCCAGATCTGGCCCCCAGCGACTACTATTTGTTCCCAAACTTGAAAAGATGGCTACAGGGAAAAAGATTGTACTCTAATGATGAGGTGATATCCGAAACAGAGGCCTATTTTGCAGGGTTGGAGAAATCCTATTATACCAAAGGTATCCAAATGTTGCAGGACCGTTGGACTAAGTGCATTTCCCTTCAGGGAGACTACGTTGAAGAATAAAATTAATTTCATATGTAAAAGTTAGTTCTTTCATTCCAAGGCCGCGGACTTTTCACCCCATGTAGTATATCTTGCAATTATAGTCTCGGTGGGTAAAATTTCTCGGGGCTGACGCCCCTCGAACTTTTACCAACATCGACTATAATTACGCGATTATACCCCTTGTGTTATAATATACTATTAAACTTCTTTACTTCATGTTATTCTATCCTTCAACCTTATTAAAGCATAAAAAAACAGTTTTTCCCTTACGAATTCTTTATATTCAATCTAAATAATATAATAAAATATCCAGTTTATTGTGTATATTTTTAACATCATGATAAACCACTTTATGTTTATAAATCTCATAAAACGTGTTCTATCTTCTTAAATACGAAATACTCGGCTGAGTTGATATAACTCAGCGAAATATTCTTTTTGCAGAATTGGTCGTATGTTTTTATAGTGAACATTGTATACTAACAGCCGATGTGGCGGCGAGTAAGGTGGTAGAATACTTAAAATAAATTGTACTGCGGTGTGGAATTACTTAAATTGAAAACATCAAAATGGATTCTATGAAAAACAGCAGTTTCGAAAACAGATTTTCTTCCTTCTTCTTTTTCAACAAATCAGACGAATAAATAACATTGTAAAGTCAAAGGAAAATGATGTTTTGATACCATTTTTATGCTCCGTATGGGATTTCCAGTTTCTCGTTTTCTTATCTCTTTCGCTATATTTGCTTTATATCCGACAAGAGATATATGGCCACTTCCGACGTCGATATAAATATATTTTTAAGATGTTCACAGACACCTCAGTCATATTACGAAATTAAAATTGTTGGCAAAAAGTATGATATGAGTCCGACAGAATTTTCTTCAACTGAACTCCTTTTCGGAATACATTTATCTACGAGTAACACTCCTTTTTTCTACTTAGTATGTTGAGTTCAAAACCATTCACGAAGTACAGTTGTGTTTGTCATTTTATTTGTAACACTTCTAAATTTGGTTTTGTGTTTAAGGATCTCAATGGATGGTGTAGGAAGGATGTTCATAGCAGGTTGACGACTGAGGGGATTTGGTTGACAAAGATTGTCCGTCCATCCACACTAATCTCTGATAAGTCTCTCTCGACCTTGAAACTAAGACTTAACTACAATATCTCGTTAATTCCTCATATTACGATATTACAGTCAATTCCTAATGTGATAAGGTTAACTAAGAAGGTCCAGAGGTGCTAATGGAATTTCTGTTGGTTGCCACCGAAGTTGTAAGGTTGAGAGCCTACCAGCGAAAGACTTCAGTGACCTTTCATAAATTACGTAACTTAAAAGATTAGGGTTTTTTTTACTCATCCCCCCCGGATCAACTTTGACGGAATATTGTTAGAGCTGTCAGGCTTGTCTCATCATCCCTCTTGCGTAACGCCCTGACCGTGAGTCACGTCCTGACCGTGCGTCACGTCCTGAGCGTGCGTCACGTCCTGACCGTGCGTCACGTCCTGACCGTGCGTCACCCCCTGACCGTGCGTTACGTCCTGACCGTACATCACGCCCTGACCGTACATCACGCCCTGACCGTGCGTCACTCCCTGACCGTGCGTCACGCCCTGGCAGTGCGTTACGTCCTGACCGTGCGTCACGCCCTGACCGTGCGTCACGCCCTGACCGTGCGTCACGCCCTGACCGTGCGTCACGTCCTGACCCTGCGTCACGTCCTGACCCTGCGTCACGCCCTGACCGTGCGTCACGCCCTGACCGTGCTTCACGCCCTGACCGTGCTTCACGCCCTGACCGTGCGTCACGCCCTGACCGTGCGTCACGCCCTGACCGTGCGTCACGCCCTGACCGTGCGTCACGCCCTGACCGTGCGTCACGCCCTGACCGTGCGTCACGCCCTGACCGTGCGTCACGCCCTGACCGTGCGTCACGCACTGACCGTGCGTCACGCCCTGACCGTGCGTCACGCCCTGACCGTGCGTTACGTCCTGACCGTACGTTACGTGCGATGACCTCTAAGCGAGTGTAGAATCGATAACGGGGTGCTGGCGAGCCCTTAAGTTTCAGTTACACCAACACTTGGTCTATGGCGCTGAAACTTGGGGTCTATAGGACATAGTGAATCCAGCAAACCGAACTCACGATAGAATTTGGGTGAATGCACCCCTTTATTGTTCTTAGTCAACTAGGCGGAAGAAAATGCAGTAGAGATTTTATAGGATCTCGGTATCGACCTAGGACACACGACGGTGCTGCAACACCGAGCATTGTGCATAGTAAGCTCGCGCCAATTTAGAGTTATCACAGTTTACACACAGAGAGCCGTGTGGTTTTAGCTATGATATGTATACGCACGCTAATGTGCGTGAAGCACGAAAGTGGCTACTGCGACCGTCCATATCCATGTCGCGTTGAAGCGCTTTTTCTATCTAAAAATTCACGACTACGATTACGAAACCATTTTCATTCCTTAGCCAGCACTCAAATGTAATTCTTTCAATTTTTTTCTCTTTCTTTTCATTTAACAAAGAAGAATGATTTATATGCACTTCTGGTGGAAAAAGTTAACACTTCTTGTTGTGGTGCTTTTTCTTATGCGACAGTTTAATGCATGCAAGGCAAGATGTGTGTAAGATTTTTCCATTATACAAATGATAAAGGAAGATGCAAAGTACTGACTGAATGACTGAATTTTTTTTTACAAAAGATAAGCAAACGTTATTTCTTTCTTGTTCTTTTTTATTCTCATTTTTGCATATTGTGTTTCAATTTCATAATGCAGGGCAGGGTAAGCGTTTTCAAGCTTTAATAACTCCAATGCAAAAAATATAATAAGCCAACAATATTGCTGTCGATATAAAAGTGTCATTCAGTCTAGTGTCCAAGTGTCAACAAAATGAACAAAACAAACTGAAATTCAACTTTAGTACAAATTTTTAGTTTTGACATCCCCCTCTCTTCAGTGACCGCCGCCAAATAACTAGTGATTCTTAGTTGTGGAGTGGTCCCCTCTCAATGATCTACTAGACATAATTAGATTCACGAAACCTCACTTATACGCTGATGATGTGCAAAACTATTGCGCAGCACAAAAACAGCACAAGCAGCATAGTCACTAACCCAGGCCTGAAATTAATGCATACCTTATCGTGGAGTGCTCAGTGTGACCATATCGCATCCAGAGTATACGCGGGTCTGCGGAATCGCTGTAGTCACGCTTCGTATCTCCTTAATGCGATAAGTGTGATTCTGGTAAAATCTTTGCTCATCCCACATTTCGTTTACTGCTGTGAGATTTTTGTGTTTGGGCTTGATGGGAAGTGCAAGCGAACTCTTGTTAAACTATTTGACGCGTGTGTGAGATTCGCCTTTGGACATAAACGCAGGCAATCATTGAAAGAATATAGGAAAAAGATACTGGGCTGTCATATAATTGAATACCTTGAGATGAGGGCTCAAAGTAATAACCACGGATAACCCTGCTTACATAGCCCAAAAGATTAAAACCTGTCGATCAAAGAGACTGCGTAATTTTGTGGTTCCTTATAGATCAATTTTAGCATCAACTTTCATCAGGTAAGACCCTCCTTTCTATTGCAGCGGCATCTATTCATTTTCGTAGCTGAATATACGGTTCGACATGGAACTGGTGGTTTTCTATTGCTGCGCCATCCATGCCAGGCGCGCCGACTTCACGGGGTCATTGGGATTAAAATCACTTAAACATCTCGTTCTAAATTAATAAAAAATATAACTAAGTATCATTGTTATTCCACACACTTTAATTTCAAATCTTTACTCAAATCAAATTGTACGGAAAGTATTGCAAGCACTTGTTGACATTCGAAACAAAGGCACACACATGATTGATATGAATTTCTAAAATTTTTAATTTGGCTTCAAAACGTTCTTTTTTCAGCCAATTTTTTTCAACAATAATTTGTCATTTAGGTAAATCCATGGTTTTTTTAGTAAATCCTTGATTCAGTCGTAAAGTCACAACGAATATGTCATTTGATAGTTATGTCCATTAGCAACTCAAAAAATTTTGATTTGAAAACAGATTTAGAAAAGGCGAATAGAAGAAATTAGCTTCATAAATAACTACAGGGAAGGTCTTGAATGACATTCTCAGTCACACACAGAAAAGTGGTTCTACGGTACACTGTTGTCAATTTCTTAGACTTTTCAATTATAGTATCTATGTATAAGAGAACCAGCTGGTAGATCAGCTTTAGCAGAAAGTGGCACAAGCTTATAAACGGATGACTGTATCTATCTATCTATCTACGTTCTATCTATGTTCTATCTATTAATAATTTTCGATCTCGAGAACTAGACAGCCGATCTTCCTGAAATTTTCAGGGAACGTCAGTCTCGGCCCCAAATGAAAAATTTCATATGCCGCTTTCCCGGGAAAATTCTAGAAAAGCCGTGGCATGGGAAAAAGTGGTCCATTTTGAGGGTTTTTTAGGTAATGCTCGGAGTTTCCGAATTTTAGCTCCGGAGTGACAATAGCTAGAGAGTTGGCTTCTTTGGGAAAGTTATGGAGTTTGGTTAGGAATATTTTTTGGTATCATTAGAAAATGGCTGCCAGCAGTCAAACCGGCGCCATCTTGAATTTTCCCAAGCAATAATTTATTTATTTATTTATTTTATTCATTTATTTAATAAATTAGGTTTTTTTTTATTTTTGAATTTTTGCTTCGGAATGACACTACCTAGAGAGATGGTTTCTTCTAGAAAGTTATAGTGTTTCATCAGGAGAATTTTTTGGTATCATAAGAAAAAGGCTGCCAGCTGTCATAGCGGCGCCGTCTTGGATTTTTGATTATGCTTTTTCAGTTTTCGAATTTTAGCTCCGAAATGACACCACTTAGAGAGATGGTTTCTTCATGAAAGTTATAGAGTTTGATCAGGAGAATTTTTTGGGGTCACAAGAAAATGGCTGCCAGCTGTCATAGCGGCGCCATCTTGGATTTTCGTTTATGCTTTTTCGCTTTTCGAATTTTAACTCCGGAATGACACTACTTACAGAGACGGTTTCCTCTAGAAAGTTATAGAGTTTCATCAGCAGAATTTTTTGGAATTTTCAGAAATCTGCCAAAGTGACGCCATCTTGGATTTTTGATAGGTATAAATTATGCTTTTTTGGGATTTCGAATTTTAGCTCCGGAATGATAACACTTGCAGATTTGGTTTCTCATAGAAAGTTATAGAGTTTCATCAGGAGAATTTTTTGGTATCATTAGAAAATGGCTGCCAGCTGTCAAAGTGACGCCATCTTGAATTTTTTTGCTATCTTCTGAATTAGAATAGCTAGACAGTTGGTTTCTTCGGGAAAGTTATAGAGATTGGTGAGGAGAATTTTTTTGATGAATAGAAAGTGTTTTTGCCGCGCGGAAGTTGGTCAAAATCGAGGCGAAAGTTTTCGCCAAAAAATTTTTTTCGTCGGAATCGATAGATATTGACTTCGGCGTTATTTTGATGAATAGAAAGTGGGGTCACCGACGCGCGGAAATTGGTGAAAATCGAGGCGAAAGTCTTCGGCATTAGGTAGACATATCTGTAACGTAAATCGTTTTTACCAATTTGTTATAAAATTTCAGCCTGAAGATGGTCGTTGGTTAACGACCGAATGCAAGTGGAAATAAACATAACAAAAACATAAATAAAGAATTTTTACTTGTGACCAGCTCCCAGCAATACAACGAAATTTAGATCATTTCTTGTTGGTCAGCAATACAAAAAATCAAACAATTCGGCAAAATTTGTTTTTCGTCGAAATCGATTTATATTGACTTGCGCATCATTTTGATGAATAGAAAGTGGTGTCGCCGAGGTGTAGAAGTTGGTCAAAATCGGAGGTGTTCAAATGAAATGGTCAAGAAACCAAAACAAAACAAAAAACTTCCAAAACTACTGACATCACAACAAAAACCTCTTAAAAGGTAAAGTGTGACGCAGTCCTTAATGTCCACTTCCAAAACTAATGATATCAGTGGAGGTGACGCTTACGCTGAAAATACACAAGAAATGACGATGCAAAATAAATAATTAAAAAATTCAAATGTTTGAAATTGCGTCACAAATGCCAGAGCCAACGACGAAATAATTTTTCTGTGCTTTCAGTTTTTACATAGCAAAAATTTGACCATATTGATACCTGACTTTTGAGGCTAACATTTTTACTGAGTTCAAAATTAATTTTTCAAACTCTTCTAAAATGTACCCAACTAACTTTATTAACTTAGTTCCTCTAACCTCTAACTGAGATAAATAGAAATGATAACAAATCGTCCTACATGTCCATCAACATAGTAAGTTGAATGACTTACCTGATGATTGGCACGATATGCCGAAATGTTGATCTCTTCTAATAATCTCCATAACGCAACTGTTCTAGATGTGTTAATGTCTGAGCGTCATGTCAATGACAAAATAATTCATAACATTATCAAGTAACGAAAATGGTTTTACGCTTTGAGATGAGAAGCGGACTCTATTCTCCGCAAGTTTAATTCCTATGTAGTAGTTTCAATAAGTAAATAATTCTTCGATTTATTAACTTAGTTTTTGAGAGAATTTTGCATGTGAAAACTGAAAATGTGGAAAAATTATTACGTTGATGGCTCTGGCGTTTGTGACGCAATTTCAAACATTTGAATTTTTTAAAGTTTTTTTTTGCATCGTCATTTCTTGCGTATTTTCAGCGTAAGCGCCACCTCCACTGATATCATTAGTTTTTGAAGTAGACATTACGGACTGCGTCACACTTTACCTTTTACGAGGTTTTTGTTGTTTGATTTTATAGTACAATCAATGTGTACCTACGCCGGGCGCTATAATAAAGTGAAATATTTTATAAATAATTTACACAAATTTCGTAAATAATCGCATTTTCAATTTCCCCCCCCCCTTGTTAATGCTTCCTAGCTAAGGCCTTGCACCAATTAATATATCGTATACCAGTAAGGTACAACTATTGGTTGAGTCTTGCATCCAATGACCAAAATCAAAGTCGGCGCCTCTGATCCATGCTTATCATAGCTGAATACGGACTAACATGCAACTAATTTATTGATCTACAATTCTAAAACATACAATTCACTCCTGTTCCGTGTAATTGAGAAGTACAACTCACTTTCAGGTAATGTGAAAGGGACACACACATCAGATGCGTTCAGAATAGCGTACATCGAATACATTGCAAGCAGCAAGGGGTAGGGTTCCCGTCTATCGCATGGTTTAGGTACATGCATTGAATTGAGTTGATTTCTAGGTGGTTCCAGTCCAGTTCGTTTCTTATTTTTCATGCATTTTTGCTATAAATCAAAATTTATGTGAAGTATCGCACAGTATATTATATAGTTTAAAGAATTCTCTTTTTTTTCATCTTTTTGTGAAATATCCCATTGTATATGTAAATAAGGTCCACAACCTTCTATATGCAATTAAATAAACTATTATGTCTTATGTCCATTGTGCTAAATCTATTATTTTTTTAAATTCTGATGGGTGCTACTCACTCATCAAATTTCCTTGATGGGTGCACCTTCACCCAACGATCACCAGAATACGGCGTGCATGCTCTTCGCTCGAATATTTCCGAATAATTCAAATCCATAAGGGAAAATGACATAACCACCGGCTCGATTTCTTCATACAAAACTGCGTCATCGCCGAAACTTTGTATGAAGAAATGGAGCCGGTGGTTATGTCATTTTCCCTTATGGATTTTGCTTAGTCTCTCAAGTGAATCCATCTATTGGCAAACTCCGCAGCTGCTTGTGTTCCGCTTCTCGTTCTGATTTGAGCGTTCTTTGAGTGAGTGTTAATACAAATTAACACAAAATTCTAAAGCAACGTTTTTATTTCGTTGAAAATTGTAAAACGGGAGAAGTGAGTGGAGGCAAGATGCTTCCTAGAAGTATATTGTCGACAATGAAAGATATTACCCGTTGCCTCTTGCACTTCGATTCGAAATTCTCTTAACATCTGATAAGTTGCTGATGAAGTTGGTATTTGGATTAACTTCAGAATTCTGACGATGACAACGTAGAATGTGAAACATTTGCTCTTGAATACTTGGAAAAACAGTCACCCAGAAAATCAAGAACATCGAAAAAATTGGTCGAAATTGTTTGACATAGCATAGTGTAAATTTGTTGCAAAGTATAAATGCTCCTGCTGAGAAAATGTTCGATGTTCTGCCAAATTAGCGTCTATTGAGAACCATAACGTTTACATCGTCAAACGAGATCAAAAAGCATCAACA
>CM055404.1:75086584-75138613 GCA_029228625.1 Pseudolycoriella hygida
TACGTCGCAAGGGGGGGAAGTCAAAACTTAGCTGTATATATGGTTCCGAAGTCTACGAAAAAAATTTTTCTGAATTTTTTGGTCGTGGGGACTTGCGTCACGGGCGCATTGCTACCGCGCGCCCATGATTATGGTTGGAACCCACTCTTTAAGGTTGAGAGAAGATATTTCAATCGATTTTCAGTTCAGGGAGGCTGCCTTTTTGAGATCCCTATTCCTTCCCTGAAGAGAATATTATCATTTGTCAGAATTTGTGTGCCTGCAACTTATGATGGCATGGCATGAAAGTCAAAAAAAAAAAGATCAAATTTGTCATTTTTCAAACTTCTCGCTCACAAAAAATTTTTTTTCAGCCTCCCTGAACTGAAAATCGATTGAAATATCTTCTCTCAACCCTAAAGAGTGGATTCCAACCGTAATCTCAAATATTGACAAAAATTTTTCGACAAATAATGTTCTGAAAAAGAGGAATGTTAAGAAAATCGGCCTTTCTTCAGAAAATTTGAGTGTGCAAGCTGGAAATCGAATTTAGAAACAAACCAAAGGCACCAAATTTTTTTTTTTTTCGACTCCTGGAATCGTATCCAGGCTGTCCTCTTCGGAATAAAAAAAAAGTGTCAAATCGGCCAACCCTATTGTTTATCAATAATAAGTCACCGGATGCTAATTATAAGTCAATAGCCGTTAATTTATTATAAGTTGTCGGCCGGGAATTTTAAAGTTGCCGGCCATCAAAAGTAAATCGCCGGCAGTAAATTATGAGTCACCGGTCTTGAATTATAAGTTGTCAGACATGAATTAAAGGTCACAGATTGTGACTTATAGGTAGCAGACTGTAAATTATCGGCAATAAATAAAAAGTAACGAATAGTGTTAAATATGAATATTCGCACCTAGTGTGTAACAAAACTACGGCCTTTTCTGTTTTACAAAATGTCGCTAAAACCTGGGGGAATCACAAATCTTACGATTTTTTTCTTTTAAGAAATGTCACAGAAACCTAGGTCGACAACAGAAACATATGCTAGGGACCCGTAGGCATCAGAGTAGATGTAGCAAAGAAAATAGATGTTACAAAAAAACTCGAGCTAAATCTAAGTAAATATTGCCTCAATAGTTAAGAGTCAGTATTATGGGCGCGATGTAGCAATGAATTTTTTCGTAGTATGCGGAACCATATATACAGCTAAGTTTTGACTTCCCGCCCCTCCTTGCGACGCACCTCCCGGAAAATATTTTTCCCGGATTCTAAGGAAAATTCTTAGGCGAAGTGTCATGTTACTTATTAAAATCGTTTCAGCGGATCCGGAGGTATGACCTTTAGAAAATGATAATTTTTTTATATTAAAAGTGCATTTGCATAGAATCCAAAGTTAACTACAACATTCTACGTTAGTTAGTTACTGGTTTGCATTGGTATTTGTACGAAAAACGACTTGGCTTGGTGGCTTAAAAAAAACTTTTGATATGTTGTAGAAGAAGTTGAGGGGATCATTTTCGCCCATGAAAGTAGTAGCCGCCGCGCTTCGGTTTGGAGGCGGCGGTATCGCGAAAAATGTCTATATATAATTCATCAAAAACAATTTTCTTACTTCCAAAACAACAGATATCACAACAAAAACCCTTTTCAAAAGGGAAATGTGACGCAATTCATTGTCCCTTCTTCCAAAACAAGTGATATCAATTTGGGTGACGCATGCAGCTTCGAAACGCAAAAATTTTTCAGAAATATATTCATATTTCGTTAAAAAAATGCGTCACAAATGCCGGACCCTCCCAACGTAATAATTTTTCTGCGCTTTCAGGTTTCACACACAAAATCACGCAAAGCTTAATTCTTGGGGTTATATCTGAAAGCGCAGAAAAAGTATTAAGTGACGATAGTTGCCTGACGCTTATACACTTCGTCATGAAATTAAGTGAAGATGTAATGAATTTAAACTCTTATCTTTACTACGCCGACGTACCAATGCTGCAGTGTTATTCATTCATGACGTGCTAACCGGCAAGATCAATACGCGTGACAGAATATTACTGTATGATGGTGAGAGGTCTTTAAGAACTCCTCCCTTTATTCGCATGAACGGCAACAACTCCGATTATTCTCGCTTCTCATCATTTAACTTTACATGTCAATTATTCAATATGGCTGTGAAACATATCGATCCCTGCTACCATCGAAAGATTTTCGTCGAAGTTTCTTAGAGCTTGACGACTCCACTTTTGGAAGATTTGGCAACCCTGACTTGAAATAGTGTCTTTTTTGGTGCTTTTTTCCACTTTTAAAAGAACTAACAAAGCACCCCATCCGATTTTTTTTTTTTGGTTTATTTTGACATATCGTTGTTTTACATATTAAACATTTTTCGTTTGCTTCAGCTGATTTCGTTCCAAAAACGCTTGACGAAACCGTATCGGTGATTGCAACCTTTTTGACATAACCACCTTTGGCAACTATTTATAATTTATTTTGATTTTTGTTTTGTGTTAGGCTGAATGACATTTGACAAAACCGTATCGGCGATTTGCAGACAACCACATTTTTGGCTACTGTTTATAATTTATTTTGATTTTGTTTTTAAGTGCTTCTGACCATATTTTTATTTATTCTTTTGTTGTAGTTTTTATTTTCCATGTGCATATCTATTTACTTCATTTTTTCTTTCTTTGTATTTGTATTTGTTAATATTGCTGTGTTAATGTAAATATTTAGTTTAGAAATATTATAACGTTTTCATGGTTTTTTGACGAGGGCTATGACAAGAGTCATAGTTACTCTTTTTCCATGTCGGCTAGAAAATAGTAGACAATAAAAGTAAATATCAATTATGCTTTGACATAAGCCGACGTCGCACTAAACGCGTGGATTCTATTAAAAGAAGTTAAATTTATTAATCTGTTGGAAAATTTATTTTCTAAAAATTCATTCGAAATTGGCTCCAAATCTCTAATTGAACTTTATCAATGCAATAACTTGTGGGCTCAGTTTCTTATCGTCAGGCAGCTCATAGCCGTAATGAAAATCCCAGAATGGCATTTTAGCGTTAGTGATGTAGCCGTCTGCCTTTATTTTTTGTGCTCGTTCTTTTCCGTCCTCATCGGCGGGATATACAAATGCTGGCGAAAATTTTGTACTCTTGTAGTCTTGAAATTTCACCCAGCCGAATTTTTGTCGCTGCAGGACGGGCCGATATATTTTTACGATTTCATCTTTCGAGACGAACTCCTGAATATAGTATTATATGAAAGTGAGAAATGTTCACAAGTAAGCATAAAATTACTATTACATTTTCCCAGAAAAAAGTTTGGCTTAGATTTTGAACAGCATTCTCCGATTCAACCGAAACGCTTCCACCAGATTCCACCTAAAAGTTGCGTTTTATTGGTTGCAATCGTGCCGATAAATTATAACTCTTGAAACAGATAAGGTCGACCAGATACCTGAATCGGGTTAGAAACGGATCTGAACCTGAAACATGTGATAAAACAAAAACCGTTCAAATTACAGGTAGATTAAGGTATCAGTGAAAAATTTTCCGTTCAGGTTCATGTCGATTTGAATTTCAGTTAAGATCAAGGTATAGTTGTCCTGTTTCGAGCCTTATAAAACATCATTGAAAGAAATTAAAGATTTACTGGAGCTGTGGATGACTGCTTACTGCCTCTGTCGGTCTGCAACTCATCGTATGATTCAATTCGATGGTCGATCAATCTGTAAGTTTTTGAAAGACATGTGCAGCTCAAGAACAAGAAAATACATCAAAATAAAAGTTGACTGTAGATTAATTAATCATATAGTAGCAACAGTTCCTATCCAATCGTAATTCCTCTGAAAAGAGGTCACTCTAATTTGGGTACCTGGACACTCTGGTGTGGAAGGTAATGAGCTAGCCAGGGCAGGTTCTATGAGTCTCGAGGACGACCCCGAAACGCATTTACCGATTGCTCGATCAATCTGTTTCAAATCGCTGAGAGATTCGGTGATGCACAGACGTGCTGAGTACTGGAATAGGTACGAAGGAAGCGTTCATACAAAGCGCTTCTTCCCATAGCCATAGGTCGAGCGACGGAGCGATAACTGGACACGGCGAACTGAACGTACACATCGGTAACTTCCGGATGTGCGTGCGTTTCAGAAGAAGAAACGGGTATTAACGAGATAATATCACATATTATGTGAATGCTCTAAGTTCTGTCAACTGAGATGCAGGCTGCTATGAGGCTGTGTCGTGCAACCATCAGATGTTGCCCTTCTTGGACCTGGTATTTTGGAAAGG
Source organism: Pseudolycoriella hygida (assembly GCA_029228625.1). Classification (NCBI taxonomy): domain Eukaryota; kingdom Metazoa; phylum Arthropoda; class Insecta; order Diptera; family Sciaridae; genus Pseudolycoriella; species Pseudolycoriella hygida. The sequence goes on from CM055404.1 coordinate 75,090,862, forward strand.
TTCTTAGAGTCAATAGGGTTGCGTGATTTCAATGATAATTGGGTTGGGAACAAAGGATCGTAAGATCTGTGCTCCATGATCGCCCGAACTGATAAATCTATCTAGTGGTTGCCTCAATTAAGATTTCTACTGTCGAGCCGACGCGGTACACTTTTGTAAAATGTTAATTTAAAAAAAGACAAGCTTAAATCTCTTTGTTATGGAGGTTTTACATACAATGTAATACTTTTTCAGATTGAAGTAAGCTGTGTACCCTAAAGTGAAATGTGTATATTACTAGATACGTTTATGACGTAGACGTACACGAGAAATATTTTCTTATTCATAGATTAATGGAATTTCCATTTTGTTTTTGTCGCCCTATTTTAATGATGAAATACATTTTTCAAATTTTCGACTCATTATTATGTCTCAGAAGTTAGGTCAACATTCTTTGAAGAAGATCTTGCTAAACCGAGTTTTGATTCAATGAATCGTGATACACATTGAACGAAAAATAAATAGGAACTTTTACTGAGCGCGTAAAATTCCACTCTTCGAACAATTTAATTCTGCATGCGGATCGCTATTCAACAACATTTCGTAAAAGGAAAATAAGAAATGATCGCCGAAAATGAAGAAATGATTTGCTAAAAAAATATAAAAAGTGATCGCTTTCTCCGTTTTCTTTTTTTACATTTTTATTCTTTGAGTTTATAAAACATCGATAAAAAAATCTAATTTTCTTTTATTAGTTTTGATATAATTTTTTTTGCATTTGCACGAAAAAATAACCAACTCCCGGGTCGATTAAAAAAGTCGTGGCAAACGCATAGCACCCTTTTTCGAAGAACTTCGTTCTTCGTACAGGTCTAAAAATTTCGATTTTTTTATCGATAGACAAAAAAGTGTTCTTGTAGACGTGTTGCAACGTTGATATATGAAGATTTGATTCATTGAATGCACTTGAATGCCCTACCCAGCGCTTCCCGACAATTCCTAGTACCAAAAAAATTAAAAAAAGAAAAAAATTTTTTTTTGTTTTCCCTTCCCATTCTCTCCAGAGAGGTGACCGCCGCCAAATGACTACTGATTATTGGTGGTGGGTTGGTCCCCAATCATTACCACTACCTACCACCCCCCTCCCACACCTGACCAGAAATCTTAAGTTTTTCCCAACAAAAATATTATAGTTTCAGTAAGTCCGAGGAGGACGACATGGCAACTCATATATCGAAACTTCTATCAATTGTACAACAATTGAAGGATCTCGGGGAAAATATTTCCGATTCAATGGTTACAACCAAGATTGTCGTGACTCTTCCATTAGAACTTTCTCATTTTGTCACGGCATGGGAATCTACGTCTGAGGAAGATCAGACGCTGGAGAAGCTCACTCAACGGTTACTGATAGAAGAATCCCGATCTGCTTCTAAAAATGTAGAAAGTACAGTTGCTCTTGTGACAAAGAGTTCTCACAGACGAAGTCAAAAAGGTGCAGAAGGAAAACCTGGAAAATGTTTTAATTGCAATCAGCATGGGCATTGGAGATCCCAATCCTAAAGAAACAGAAAATCGTTTAAGTAGCTTCAATCAAGAGGAAGACAAACGTTCGTCCAATCAATCAAATGGAAAACGCACAGCGTTTGTAGGAAGGGTCGTATCGAACCGAAACGTGAACAGAAGAGGGACTGCTTTTGTTGGAGAAGTTGTATCAAAATTGAATTTAAGAAAACGAGACCTGAACTGGATTCTTGATACAGGCGCGAGTGGCCACATGTCTTACAAACTGGAATGGTTTTCAAATTACTTTCGGTTTGACAATCCTATAATGGTCAAAATTGGAAATGGGAAACACATACCGGCTCTCGGCATTGGCGTTCAACGGTGTCGAATGGTGTAACAGCTTCATGGAAGAAGTGTTATATGTGCCTGATCTTCATATAAATTTGTTTGCAACCGTCAGTGCTTTGGATAAAGATGTGAAGCTGATGATAGACAAAGAAAAATGTATGCTCTTGAAAGACAACGTCACAGTGGGTATCGGTTTGGTGAGAACCGATTGTTCAAGCTTCAATTTAAGGTAATTATGACACCAAAATCCAGCCATGTTTATATTGCAGACAGAAAGATACTACCTTTGCGAGTTTGGCATGAGAGATTGGGACACCAGAATGTAAGTCAAGCTGCAAGTCTACTCAGAAATATGAACATCAAATTCAAGACTGAAAGCCCATTTTTTTGTGAGTCCTGCGTTATGGGAAAACACCATCGGCTGCCGTTTCCGAAGAGTCAAAGCAAATCAGTTAGCGCAGGAGACCTGATTCACAGTGATGTTTGCGGGCCAATGCAAGAGAAATCTCTGGGTGGTGCAAGATACTTCGTTCTATTCAAGGACGATTTTTCGCATTTTCGGACGGTTTACTTCATAAAGCAAAAATCAGAAGTTGCCGAATTGATCAAGAGATATACAAAGACCATGAAATCTGACATGAGCTGTTCAGTTGCAGTATTTCGATCAGACAATGGCTTGGAGTATTTGAATAAGAACGTGAATTCGTTCTTCGAAAGTTTTGGCATCATACATCAGACTACCATTAGTTATTCTCCTGAGCAAAACGGTAGAGCTGAAAGAGAAATGCGGACGATAGTCGAAGCTGCTAGAACCTTAATACATTCGAAAAATTTACCCATCAGTTTCTGGGCCGAGGCGGTGAACACTGCTGTTAACGTCTTAAAACGCACTGGAAGGAGTCCCATCAAAAACAAAACTCCGTATGAATTGATGTTTAATAAGAGCCCGGCCATAGATCATCTGCGAATTTTCGGCTCCAATGTATACACACACATTCCAAAGCAAAAGCGAAGGAAGTGGAATGTTAAAGCAAAGAAAGGAATTCTGGTTGGATATTGTGAAAACTCGAAAGGATATCGAGTCTGGATTCCGGAGGAAAAGGCAATAGAAGTCTCAAGAGATGTTATTATCAGAGAAAGTGAGTCGGATCTCACATCAACCGTCAGGAAATCCGATTCAACTTGTGTCACGAATAGTTTTGACCCACATGCATTCAGTGAAAATGACGATGACAACGACCTTGAGCATGAAGTATTCAACGAGAGCCAAGATTCTGAAGTTGAATCAATAATCGACTTGACCAACGGTGAATCGAATCCAAATTCGGCAAATAGTTCAAATCAGTCGTTCATGGACAGCAACATCTCAACAGTTTATGGTGATCACGATTCGACTTGGACACCTGGTGATGAGAGTTTTGAAGATACCACAAACGATAGAAGCGACAGTTTTGGTAACTATGCAACGTCAAATTACTCGATTATGTTCGAGGCTCATGTATTTGTGGTTAGATACAACGAACCTTCTTCCTATGAAGATGCATTCAAATCACCGGAATGTACCGAATGGATAAAACCAATGGATGATGAATACGAGTCATTATGTACGAATCGCACATGGGATTTAGTTACACTACCAAAAGATCCAAAGGTAATTAGTGACAAATGGGTCTATAAATTGAAACATAAACCTTCAGGTGAACTTGAACGATTCAAAGCAAGGCTGGTCATCCGTGGTTTCACGCAGAAATTTGGAGTGGACTATGACGAAACTTTTAGATTAGATTAGATTAGATTAGAGTGGGTGGGTCCAAGCCCTGCACCTAAGCCTCCAGTGGGCCTGTTGTGCATACCCGCAGGAGATTATCTAAATCCGGTTAATTCGGTTAAGGTAATGTTAAATGATGTTATATGGGAGTATGTATGCCCCAATGCATTTGGCTCTAGCTGTGATATATGCTGGGCATTTACATAGGAAATGCTCGGCTGATTCGTAGTCACCACAATTGTCACAGTACGCATTGCTCGCAAGTCTGATTGTGTTTACGTGTTTGTTAAGAAAGCAGTGGCCTGTGAGTACACCTGCCATTCTTCTGATATTCTTCCTGCTTAGAGATTTGGCGTTAATTGTAATGCAGTTTTTCGATTGTCTTGCGTAGTCTATTGAATTCCAATGGTTGTTGAAAGCTTTGACTTTCCATTTTTCTGTTAGGTTTTTGGAAGCTGAAGGGGGGGCTTTAACCGGTTCAGGTCCTACCAGCTCGGATAATGCTCCGGTTTTTGCTAGATTGTCAGCGATTTCATTACCGGAGATGTTGCTGTGTCCGGGGACCCAGACTAAGGTGACAGGATTGTTTTGAGCCACTAGTTGTAAGTTGTCTCTGCATTTTAGAACAGTATGTGAGCAGATTTTGTATGAGCTGACCGCCTTTATTGCACTTTCGCTATCGGAGCAGATGAAAGTGGGTGTAGCTACGATGTTATTGGATATCATCTCTGAGGTGCACTCTGATATGCCATATACCTCAGCTTGAAAAACGGACGCCTGAGACCCTAGGGTAAGAGAAATGGAAGTTTGATTCTGCGGACAGTGGATGCCTGAGCCAGCGGAGCCGTTGTACTTAGGACCGTCGGTGAACCAGGTAACGTAGTTGCTGCTCGGAATGGCTGTGTTAGATTGCCATTCCTCTCTAGATGGGAAGCGCACTTGGAATGATTTGTTGACACGGTAAGTTGGGGTGATGACGTCGTTGGGTAGTGCGATATTTGGTGATTCGGAAATCATGATGTTCCAAAGTCTAGCGTGACCGAAGTTTGCTTTGGTCAATAGGGATGATTGTTGCAGTCTTAAGCACGTTAGTCTGGCGATGGTCTCAGCGTGAATGTGTAAGGGTTCGATGTTTAGAAGAGCTTCCAGTGCCACCGTCGGAGTGGATTTCATGGCGCCTGTTATGCTGATGAGAGCGAGTCTTTGGATCTTTTCCAGTTGTTTTTGGATTGACCCTACGTGGCAACGAGGCCACCACACGAATGCTGCGTATGTTATTCTGGGCCTGACAATTGCGGTGTAAATCCATGATAGTACTTTTGGGCTGAGGCCCCAGCTTTTACCGAATGCGCTTCGGCACATCCATAATGTTGACGTGGCCTTTCTGATACGGTTTTCAAATTGTATGTTGAAACTTAGCTTAGCGTCTAGATCAACTCCGAGTACTTTAGCGGAGGTAGAAAGTTGAATTTCTTTCCCGAAGATGATGGGTGCCTTGAACCCTGTGATACTTCTTTTCTTGGTAAAAAGTATTAGCTTCGTTTTGTTTGTGTTGACTTCTTGCTCGTGTTCAATGCTCCAGCGCTCCATAATCTTGAATCTAGCTCACATAGGGTGGAAACGAATGGCCCGATAAGAATAACTGATAAGTCGTCAGCAAAATTTAGTGAGAAAAAGCCGGAATTGTTGAGTAGATTGAGCAGGCTGTCTTTTACAAGGATGTATAGGAGCGGTGGGAGTACACCGCCTTGCGGACAACCCTTACGGATGATTATTGTGATCGTAGCCGAATTGAGCCGTCCAGTAACAATTCTACTATTTAGCATGGCGAAGATCCAGCTGGTTGTCGTGTTATCGATTCCGTGTTCGGTGCATGAGTTGGTAATTGATCTAAAAGTCATGTTGCTGAATGCTTTTGACAGGTCGATAAATCCACCAAGGGCAAATTGTTTGTGTACGAGTGCTTTTTCTACTGTGTGCACAATCTGATGTAGGGCACTTTCGGCCGATTTTTGCGGTTGGTAGGCGTGCTGCTTAGGGTGAATCGGGTATCTACTGAGAATACCGTCTCTTAGATAACGATCAACTAGCTTTTCCAATGTTTTTAGCATGAATGATGTGAGACTGATGGGGCGGAATGACTTGGCTAAAGTGTAGACTTCTTGGCCTAGTTTGGGAATAAAGACTACTTTCACTCCCCTCCAGGCGTTTGGGATATAGATAAACTTAATGCTTGCTAGGAACATTTCAAATAATAGGTCAGTTATTAAGTGTAGAATTTTTGGAGCATGATTGGAACAATATTATCTTCGCCCGCAGATTTGATTGCCACAAATGATTCGATAGCCCATTTGATTCTGTCCTTAGATACTATTCTGCGCGCAGTTTCAGGATCGCCTATCGTAGTGGTCAATATGTGATTTGGGGTTGCAGTAGGGTCAAATGGAATTTGAGTTGTAGAAGAGCCTGGGAAGTGGAACTCGAGTAAATGTGTGAGGGTAGAGTTCGCGTCATCTGTATATTCACCAGACGGGAGTTTGAGTGTGCCGATTTCCTAGTACGAGTTTTTAGTTAGAGATTTGACTAATTTTGCAGTCGCTGCCGTGGAGCTGATAGATGTGTAAGCTTGCTTTAGGATTGATCTTTGGTTATTCCTAATTGCTCTATTATACTCTCTTTGAGCTGCTCGTCTGACGGCGCTATCCGCATTCGGCAAGCCCGGTTTTGCTTTATTGAACGCTATGCGAAGCTTTTTTCTTAAGCTTTTGATTTCGGATGTAAAGAATTCCGCTCCTCTACCGGGCTTAACAGTTTTTTCCGGACAGGCTGCGTTGAAGCTATCAGTAATCGCTCTATTAAGAGAGTTGGCGATGTCGTCGAGATCTTTTTTCGAGTTGATGACAGTGCTAGGAGGTAAGGTTCTAGATAATTTGTCGTTAAAAATTTGCCAGTCAGTGCAGGTGGGGTTTCTATATTTAGCGCTTTCAGTGCGGTCGGTTTTGATGTGGAAGGTGATACATCTGTGGTCAGACGTTAAAATTTTGTTTGTGACTTTCCAGTTGCTTATGAGGTGAGAAGTATGGATGGAGCATAAAGAAATATCTATTACCTCTTGTCTATTGGATGTGACGAATGTTGGTTCGTTTCCCCTATTTAGTGTAACAAGGTTTGAGGATAGAATGTAATCGAAGAGTGAATCACCTTGAGGATTACAGTCCGTGCTGCCCCAGGTTAGGTGGTGTGAATTTGCGTCGCAGCCAGCAAGTAGAGGGAGATTTCGAGACTTGCAGTAGTCTACTAGGTCGATAAAATCTTGGGTAGGAGGGAGGATGTGCCTGTCGTAAGGCATGTACACTGATGCAACAATAGTTTTGTGCTCTTTGCCTCCAATGTAAAACTCTAATGTCGCGGCAGTGAGATCTCCTCTACAAAACTGTCTAAGAGGTAAAATATTACAATTTTTCGATGCCAGGATGCATGTACGAATTTTATCTATTCCTATGTGACTGATAGTGTTGAACCTGCGAGGGTCTAATCCGCTTACAATGTTCTTTTTGACATACGGTTCTTGGACCAAAATAATAAATGTGTTGGAGTCGAGTACTAGGCTGTTAACTTCTGGCGGAGCCGCAATGCGGTGGCCCATATTTATCTGGGCAAATGATAGTTTATTGTCAGACATAAGGTGGATCGATGAAACTATTAGAAGAGAAGCGACTTGACCGGCTAACGAGTTCTAAATACTTAGTTATTTTCTTGATGAGCCTATTCCTAAGTTCTGCCGTCGGAGATTGCGTCTTGCGCAGATAAGTTACCTATTGGATTATTCTCGAGCTTCTTTACATTCGTAGTAGGTTGATGTTCCTCACAGACAACGCTATGTATTTCGATAAAAAAGACGGTATTGTATGCTAACTTTGAATTAAATTTAATTCCAAAGGAATAATTACATTTTCCAGAATTCCATTGGTAGTTAGTGTATCCCGAAAAGAAGTAACGAGAAAAGAAGAAGTGATTAAAGATTAAAGTTGTTACCGTGTTTCTTGTTTTGGGTTGAGCTGTGGCTGGTTGTTGTTGATTAGTTGTTCCTATTGTTCTGATCCAAGCTGATTCTGATTCGACTACTTTCGTAATATGGCCGGAAACCGATTGCCTTCAGATCTTTAGCCGATTTATCATCCACTCCAAAGACGATCATTGATTTATTCCCCTTGACCTTTTTTTTGTTGTAGACTCTCCAATCGCTGGTGTCAATACTGTCGTTTTTGGTGTCCAATTCTTCGAAGAAATCCATCACTTCCGGTGCCGGATTTTCAAAAATTGTGGTGGCTCTGACGAGCTTAGGCGGAGCACCAAAGTCGACAGCCGCAATTTTTGAGTCTTTCCAAAGCCCTTCAAGCAATGGCACTATGTTCAGTGCGAACTGTTTAGCTTCATCGTTCGGGCAAACGAATTTGTACCTGCCTCGTTCGTAGTTGCAGAATTCATATTTGACATTTGGGTTCTTGCACGATTTTAAAACTTTGAGGACGCTTTTATGAATTAGCTTGAGGTGGGCTTCGGAAAATAAATGCACGTCCTCTATATTAGGAATTAGTCGGACGACCTGCATTTGAAGTTTGTCTTGAATCTCTTCCGGCTCTGGCGGGGGCAGCGTGACTTTCTTGGTCTTTTTAGTCGGTGGGCCTTTGCTAGTGGCACTTGAGTTCGATACGCTGTCCATACTGACTTCTCGTTATCTCTTGTTCTGATTGATTAACAAATTCTCCGCGTTGCTACTCAGCTCTGCAATGTCTTGGTCGGTGACTGACAATTGAAGTGTATCAACACCGTTTTCGATGTCAATCTCGATGTCTTCGGCGCCTAGCTCGATACCGTTCGATTCAAGAAACTCTTCTTCGGATAGCGGCGTAGAGTTCAGATAGTTAATTGACATTCCTGTACCGAAGTCCTGTTCGCGATAGATCGGTGATGAATTGTCTGGAAAGGATAATTTTATTTGTTTGTAGTCGGGGGGAACATGTGATTTGTTTAGGGTTAGGTTCAATGGATTAACATTATTGAATACTCGGATCGCTGGTTTTCTAGTGTTTCCTCTGAAAACTCGGGTTTTAACATTGATATTGGCGCAGTTTGATGCGAGGAAATTTCTCCCGGGGATACTACTTGCTTTTACATGCCGCTTTATATTGTAACGCGTCTTCGCAACAATAGGTAAACGATCAGAGCGTACCGCGTATTGCATTTTACTTGAGGTTACGGTCATAGCTATTGTACTATTCTTGTGAACAAAGGGTTCCACGTGATTTTGTAAAATTGTTCTGCGACCGAACGCGATAATTATTACTACACTGAAGGAATTGTATGTTCTTACCTCTTCAAATCGTACGATATTGTGTAAATTAAACAGCACTTGATTTAATCGCAGGTAGAAATGAAATAAATCGAAACTTGTCTTACGACGCTTGCTGTTAAATGTCTTCCGCTTAACCAGAATGAAATACAAATGGCTGAGCTCATAGAAAATATTACGAAATATGTCCTTTAAAGGTGTGAGTGTTCTGGCTTCGTTTTTGTTCTTGACGCGCGTGCGTGCGGTTGTTTGATATTTGGATGGCTCTGTGTTGATAAATGTCGTCGTGCAATTACATTTTTTCTCGTGTGAGAGCATTTTGGAGCGAATTCGCATTATACAATTTGAGCGATGCTGATCAGCAGGGCGAGTAGAAATAGATTCATACATTGAGCACCGCCGAAAGGCAGTGCGGAGAGAGTTATAAAAACCCGGAGAGCCATTTAGGCGATTTTGGTAAAAGTATGTGTGCCACAAATTTACCTTTTGTGTTTCCATGAAGCGATTTTTATCGAAATCGTTGGCAAAATGGCGTCCGACTAGACAGCCGGCACCAATTTTGCTTTAAATTACAGTTGCCTTCACTTTTTCTGGATTATTATTGCACTGTGCGTTTACCTCTGGCTTTAAGCACTATTTTGTGAATTTTTCACACTTTAATTAAGGCTGTAACCAGGGTATTTTAATTTATTTAGGGAGCGATTGGCTTTATGCGTTCGATATGTATAAACTCTCTTCACGAAACTTTTAGTCCGGTTGTCAAACTCCCCTCAATTCGTATGGTGTTGGCAATTGCGGCAGCAGAAAATTTGCAACTAAAAAAATTTGATGTGAAAACGGCATTTCTATATGGCGAGCTCAAAGAGGAGATCTATATGAAACAGCCAAAAGGATACGAAGACGAGACAGGGAGAGTCTGTAAATTAAACAAAAGCATTTATGGTCTCAAACAGGCTTCTCGCGTTTGGAACCAAAAATTTTCAAATTTTTTGAGGAGATTTCGTTTTCAACCCTGCAATGCAGACAATTGTGTATTTGTCAACCTGACGAATCAAAGTAAAATGGTTGTGGCCATTTGGGTCGATGACGGTCTTATGGCAGCGAAAGATAGTGATAGCATAAATCAACTAATTTACTATCTGCGAGAGGACGTTGAGATTACGGAAGGAAATTTGGAATATTTTCTTGGCATGGAAGTTTCGCAAAATGAGAACGGATCCATCCATATCAACGGCTTACGTGAAGAAAATTATTAAAAAATTTCGACTCCAAGATGCACATTCGATCTCAACTCCAGCGGATTCCACAATCCTCATCACTGATCGATATGATTCACCTGTCGACTTTCCGTATCGTGAGGCGGTTGGTAGCCTTATGTACTTGGCAGTGGCAATGCTCATCAAAGTTCCACACGTAATAAATTGATTTTCTAAACGATTTTTTTTTCAATAAATAAATTGGTCCAATTGAAATTTCAAGGATAATTCGCAGCGAAGTGGTAAATCTCGGATTGTTATTAGTAATCTGCTGATTTTCAAAAAAGCACATCCACTCAAACAATTGATAACCTCACAATGGCATTGAGGTAAATGTGCTCTTTTCATTAGATCCGTATATCAAAAAAATCGATCTAAACTATGCTGAATTTTTGAAGCTGGTAAAGTTACTACAATTTCAAATTAAAATAATTTATTTTAGTGTACCTATACACTGCATTTTTATCCCAAAATTGATTTTGGCTAAATCTTCAAAAATAATCTTGGAATGACATTGAAATTCAAAGTTGAATTTGATTCGGCGTAAAGACACGCTCCTTTGTGCATCCTGAAATTGCTAAAATAAAATAATCTAATTGTGACACAACCAATAAAATTAAGACGTTTCTGCATAAGTGTAACCAAAAGAATAACAATTGCCTGGCTTGATCCTCAAACAATTTTATAGTTTTTACGCACCTGACCTCCTGTGACATTGAAAGCTGATACATGTGATGTTTCTGTTTTATGAAAAAAAAACTTAATAACTAGGTTAGTTTCTCGTGTGTGCAGAGCATCTTTAAATAAATAATTAGTGTGATTCTCTTCGTCGTAAAACCACTATTACGTGGAGTGCTAAATAGACATTTTAGTGAAGGGCAAAGGTGAAAATTGGCGGTGGTCCAACTGTCATAATCGGATAAGCCCTGTTGAATCACTCCTAAGAAATAATTAGTTTAATAGCAATGAACAATGTTACAGTGAAGACGATTTTCTGTTCGGTTTGCAAACTCAATATCAACAGCAGATGCAAACCTCTCGAATGTGCTTCGTGTAATAAATTATTCCATTTAAAGTGCGTCAATAAAAGCAATTCCAAATTAAAAACAAGTGAATGTAAGGATTCATGGACATGCTCAATATCATGTAAGCGACAAAGCATAAACACAATCAAGGAATCAAACTTGTCTCTGAACCCTCGAAGTGACAATAACATAGCTGATACGTCAACTTCTATCTCATCAAAATTTGACTTAATTTTGTCTACTCAACAAAAACTTGTTTCTGATCTGGAGGAATATCAGATCCATATGAGAAATATTGAAATCGATAATCATCATTTCGCAGCGCAACTGAACCAGTATCACCAAAAATTGGACTCATTCAACTCAGACATTCATGACATTCAGGTACATATGAACAACATCGAACAACAACAACTGGATTGTTACATGAATATCATTGGTGTACCTCGTAACTGCAACATTAATTTTGTTGATTTTGTCAAGGCAATTGGTCAAATTCTTCAGCGCCCAATAGCATTTTCAGATATCGTAAGAATTCAATCCAACGAATCCCATCAACAAATGTCAAATATTTCCACAACAATTTTAGTGAAATTCGCAAGTTCCTCAATAAAAGAACAATTACTGCTAAACAAAAAATCGTTTGGACAGTTGAAAGCGAATCAAATCATAAAAAATATTCCTTCGAAACAAAATACAACAATTCAATTACTCCACCACATGACAAAACACAATTTACATCTGTATAAGCAGCTAATGAAAATAAACATAGCTTCAAATACGTATGGTTCCAGAATAATTCAGTGTTAATGAAAAAAGATTCCAAACACCCAGTTGTGAAAATTCAATCATTTACTGATTTAATCCGTTTGGGCAACAAGATCAAGGAATCCTCAAGTAAACTATAAATCAAAATATTGGTAAATACACTTTCATCCAATCGTCAGGCAACCGTTACCAGTGATAATTCTTTAAATTTAATTATCAAATCAGCAATTACAAGCAAAAACTTTTTACATTTCTATTCTCTAATTTTCTAACACTACACAATTTTTTCAGTATGTCTATATTTAACATAAATTACAGTAATAGCGATGACACAAATATCCCAGAGAAATACAAATTCAGTATTTTACATCTCAATACAAGAAGTGTTAGGAATAAACTTGAAAACCTTGAAATACTTATATCTCATTTTCGAAAAAGCCCTGACGCTGTTGTTATGAGTGAGAGCTGGTTAAGAGAGGGTGAGGAGGAATTCTTTAACCTAAATGGATATTGTTCCTATCATAGTGTGAGAAAAGAAAAAGAAGGTGGTGGTGTCAGTGTTCTCATAAAATCAATTTTCCAATCTACCCTGATTCTAAATGAGTCGTTTGGAGTCTCTAACGTTATTAGTGTATCACTTCCACAACTGAAATTTAGTATCTGTGGATATTATCGCCCTCTGAACCGAAATGACTCTAATGACTTTTTACAGTTTATACACACTCTTGATGGCGTCCTGTCAACTAGCACTGAGACTATCATACTGGGTGATATGAATGTAGATCTCCTGATAAATAATTCTCAAAAAAACATTTATGAATCCACCATTTGCTCGAATGGTTTTTCCATTTTAAATAAGATTGATCAATCCTACGCCACACGGGTGACCAACACTACTAAAACTATTATTGATCATGTGATCTCAAATAAATCTGATGTTGCTTATCACTTCAAAGTAATGGAACCTCATATTAGTGACCATAAAGGAATAATAATTGGTCTAGAATTGAAACTACCTAAATTAAAGAAATTCCACTACAAAAATGTTATTGATCACTCTAGAATATCAATTGAACTTAATAATGTAGATTTCTCCTCTTCATTAAATTTTAAATCATTTTCAACTATCCTGCAGAATATGATTGAAAAACATAAGAAAACAGTGAAGGCTGTTAAAAGGAAGACCACTGAACCGTACATTGATGATGAGATTCTTACTTTACTTAAGCGTCGTGATAAACTTTATCGTCTTTCCAAACATTTTCCAAATAATTATAACTTTCGTCTGAGACTGACTAGTATAAAAAATCTTATCTGCTACAAGGCACGCCTTAAAAAAGGGATTACTATGCTGCACAGTGCTAGTGCTGATAATCCTAAAAAATTCTGGGAAATCATAAAAAGAGTTTTATCCAATAAATCTCCTGAACACGTGCAATGTCCATCAATTGTCGTTAATGGCGCATTAATCCAAGATCCACTATTGGTGGCTAAAGAGTTTAATAAATACTTAATAAACGTTAATAAAGTCATCAAATCGGGCTCTCAAAAGTCTTCGCCTAAAGGCAAACGCCCCCTGAATTTTTTGAAAGATTTCAATTTCGAGTTAGTAACTCCATCGACAGTATCTTTATACATTGACAAGATGCGATCGGGTGCCGCTGTAGGCCATGATGGCATTAGCATGAAATTCCTGCAACAGCACAATCATATTTTGTCGGAACCTTTGGCTCGTTTAATCAATAATTGTTTTGTCACAGCTGATTTTGAAGATGTCCTGAAATGTGCAAAAGTTGTTGTCTTACCTAAAGATGGTAACATGACTGACATGAATAATTATAGACCGATCTCTATACTATCTTCATTATCGAAGATCTTAGAAAAAATCATGTATGAACAACTATATGCAAAACTGGATTCGATGCGCTTTTTCAAAATGAATCAATTTGGATTTTTAAAAAAATCCAATACACTGGCATGTTGCCTTGATCTATGCACCAACATTAGGGAAAAATTAAGCCAAAATCTAGCAGTTAGCTGTCTCTTTGTCGATTTTATGAAGGCTTTCGACTTAGTTGACCACAAAACTCTGATGGTGAAACTTTGGAACATAGGGCTTAATGGAGCCGCACTAGATCTTTTAAGAAGTTACATTAGCAATAGAAAACAATATGTCAGTATAAATTCGATTAATAGTCCCACTCTGAATGTAGTTTGTGGTGTACCGCAAGGATCCACTCTTTCTTCTCTAATGTTTGTCATCTTTATATATGACCTCTTTGAACAAGGTTTTAAAGGAAACCTTTATTTATATGCCGATGACACTGTTTTTCAATACACAGCAAAATCAATTAGTGAATTACAACAATCCATGCAAAATGACCTAACGCTCTTGAACACATGGTCATCGTTAAATCATATGCGTATCAATGAACGAAAGACAAACTACATTATTTTCAAAGACGATCAGTTACACGACTTCAAACTAGTATGTAATGGCTTGGTCCTAGAACGGATGAAAACAGCAAAATATTTAGGCCTAATTATTAATGAACACTTTACATGGGACAGTCATATTGACAGGATAGTCAAAAAGGTATCCCAAGTAGTTGGAATTTTAAAACGTCTAAGATTTCTTATTCCAAAATCAGCTTTGTACAGTATCTTCTACTCTTTTGTCCACACTCACATGAGTTACCTTAACCCTATCTGGAATTGTGCTCCGCGCTACCTTCTCGATAAGCTTCTTTTATTACAAAAGAAAGTACTTCGCAACATACATGGCCTCTGTTATAGCGAATCAACCAAGTCGTATTTCAATACATCCATCCTCCCAATTGAATATTTCAATATGTATCAAACAGCGACCTTGATTTTCTCTATCAAAAATAATTTGATAAAACATAATATTCCTACACAACTGAACTCGGACATTCATGAATACTTTACGAGAAGCAGTGGTTTTCTACACACCTCTTTTTCCCGCTCTCTCTTTGGTCAACATGCAATCACAAGTAAGGGCTTTCGCTTTTTTAATAATCTTCCTGCAGCCTTTCGATGCACCGTCAACTATACCTCCTTCAAACTAAGGCTAAAGGAATACTTCTTCTTCTTCCTTAGCCTTTTATATCCACTGCTGGATGTAGGCCTCCCCCATAGATCGCCACTTTTTCCGGTCCATTGCCACTTGCTGCCACGTCGTGCCTGCCGTTCTTTTGATATCGTTGGTCCATCTTTCCGGTGGACGTCCCATCGGTCGTTTCGTTGGTGGCCGCCATTGCATTATAGTTTTCGTCCATCGATCGTCGGTCATTCTGGCAATATGACCAGCCCAATTCCACTTGAGCGACGCTATTCGTGTCATGACATCGATGACTCTTGTTTGTCGCCGGATCCACTCATTTGTCATTTTGTCCCTGAGTGTGATTCCTAGCATTGCCCTTTCCATTGCCCTCTGTGCAACTCTCAATTTGTTCGCTGATGCTTTGGTGATCGTGAGAGTCTCGGCTCCGTATGTCAGGACCGGCAGCACACACATATCGAACACTTTCCTCTTCAGACTGTTGCTCATGTTGCTCTTGAAGATGTACCGTAACTTGCCGAACGCCGCCCAACCGAGACCGATCCTTCTCTTTATTTCAGCCGTTTGGTTGTCGAGACCGAGCTTCATGACGTGGCCGAGATACTTGTACGAATTCACGATTTCAATTTCCTCGTCTCCGATCTTGATTGGTGTAGCACCATCGATGTTTGTCATCACTTTCGTTTTCGACATGTTCATCTTCAAACCGATTTTTTGGGCTTCCTCGTTGAGCTGCAACAGCATCGCTTCAATCTGTTCCAGAGTCGTTGATGTCAGGGCAATGTCGTCGGCGAATCGAAGGTTGTTCAGAAACTTCCCATTTATGTTGATTCCCAGTTCACTCCAATCAAGCTTTTAAAAAACCGTTTCCAGAGCTGACGTGAACAATTTCGATGAAATGGTATCTCCTTGACGGACTCCTCTTCCAATTCGAAATTTATCGGTCGTTTTATGCAGTTTGACGCACGACGTTGCGTGCTCGTAGATATGTTTTATCATCCGGGTATATCTCGAGTCAATCCGACAATCGTCCAAGGAGTCTAAAATCGACCATAATTCGCCCGAATCGAACGCTTTTTCGAAGTCTATGAAGCATATCGCGATGATGATTTTGTATTCGTTGCATTTTTCTATTAGACTTCTCATCACTTGCAAGTGGTCATTTGTGCTGAATCCGGAACGAAACCCTGCTTGTTCGATCGGCTGGTAGAAGTCTAGCTTCTTTGTGATCCGTTTCGTTACCACCTTCATAAACAGTTTGTAGAGGTGCGAGATCAAACTGATGGGCCTGTAGTTTTCCAGTTTCGTGATGTCTCCTTTCTTGTGCAGCAAAGTGATGACTGCGTTTTCCCATGATTCTGGTATTTTCTCTTGTTCGAGACACTTGTTGAACAGATCCGTTGTCATTGTGAGCAGTGTGGGTCCGCCTTCTTTGATTGCTTCGATCGGAATGTCGTCGTCACCTGGAGCTTTTCTGTTCTTCATTTCGTCTAACGAAGCCTGTACTTCGTTAATCGTTATGTCCGGCAAATCTTCGGAACCAACGTTCATTATCACCGGTCTCGCTTTTGCTCTTTCTGCCGGTAGTTTGGCTCGAACCGACGTAAAAAGGTCCTCATAGACCTCTCGCGCGATGTCCAATACCTTGTCCTGATCTGTTTGTATGACGCCCGCCTTATCGCGCAATTTAAAAATTTGTCTGTACCCGTTCGCCCGTTTCGCTCGTAATACTTTCATATTCCCATTTGCTTCGATAGCGTTCATGGCCAGGTTCACGTTGTATTGTCGCAGATCGGTTTTCATTTTCTTGTTGATGGCTTTCGTTTTGTCTCTGTATTCAACAGTGTCTCGCTTTCCACCTTTCACCAAATCCAGTCTTTCTGCTATTAGGTCTAGCGTTTCCTTGCTGAGCTTCGACTCTTTAGTGCATGTAGATCGGCATCTGGTTTCCAGGAAGCTTCTCACTGAGGTCACTATTCTTTCTGTCAGCTCATCAATCGTTGCAGTTTGTGCATTCGTTCCGTTCAGTTCGTTGTCCATAGCTTCCTTAAATGCGTCGCTTTGTTCTTTCAGGCGTTCCATGTCTAAAACGACTTTTTTCTTGACCAACTTTTCTCTCTCTGTCCGTGTGTTCAAGACGACTTTGGCTCGCACCATTCGATGATCGCTGCCTGTTGTGAAACGGTTAAGCACAGTAACCTCCTTGACAATCGATTTGCGGTTCGATATGATGTAATCGATCTCGTTCTTTGTTCTGCCGTCTGCACTGGCCCAAGTCCACTTCCTCTGAACCTTACCGGAGAAAAATGAGTTCATTGCGAAAATTCCTTGTTGTTGGAGAAAATTCAGCAAAGTATCTCCTCGTTCGTTCCTCTGATCGTAACCAAACGTTCCAATCGAAGTTTCTGCAACGTCTTCTCTTTTTCCCAATTTGGCATTGAAATCGCCGACTAGCAACTGATATTGAGCTCTGTTTTCTTCAATCGCTTTGGAGACATCTTCATAGAAGCTTTCAATTTCTTCGTCGTCGTAATCCGTCGTCGGTGCGTACGCTTGGATGACTTTCAAACTGTACATCGCATTTATCTTCAGCCGCACATAGATGACTCTGTCGGAGATGCTGTTGATTTGGATTATACGGTTCGACCAACGTTTGCTGATGAGCAGTCCTACACCATGCATCGCTGTTTGGCTATCGCTTCCACGGTAGTACAAAGTGCTTCCTGATTTCAACTTCAAGCATTCTTCACCACGTCGCCTGACTTCGCTCAATCCGACAATGTCCCATTTGATCTTTTCCAGTGCCGACTCCAATTCGAGAAGTTTTTCGTTCGATGATAGAGTTCGAGTGTTATACGTGGCAATGTATAGTCCGGTGTGACAACCTATTGTAACCCAGGGATTCTTAGCACCCTCTGCTCGTCGTCTGGTCTGACCGTTGTCGGAGTCAGGGATCAACGAGCGGCTGGGAACTGAGGGCTGATTTTTCCTGGTTGTGCTCTTCATCTTCGGGGGGGTTTTAGCCGTTAAAACACCACGCTGGCCGGTGCGGGTTGGTGAGTGATGGTAGTCCTGCTGACTCGGACTTTGCATGCTGCCGTTGTCCCTTGCTGTTGAGATCATCCGCCACCATTCTGAGGTACTATCCCATCTTGATAGCGCCTAACTGCCTTCGGCCCTCGCTCTACGTGACGTTAAGGTACTACCCGAAGACAGCCCCCCCATCCTTCTGCTAAGTGACCCACACTAATACACCAGGGTTGGTTACCTGATCGTTCATGTGGGTTGCTCACTATGACAGGTGTCACCACGGGTAGGATAGGATGTAGGAGTAGGTGGATAGAGGCTAAGGTACATAAGGAGTACTATATTACGCATACCACACCTTTTGGGTGTCAAAGGAATACTTGCTTAGCCAATTCCTAACATCTTTGGATTATCATGTGTCCTGGTAGGTCATCGCTTACGACTGTAACTGTGTCTTTAATTGATTCATTTGATTTATCTAGTTGAATATCACATCATTTTTGTGTTGTTGCTTTTATTCTTGATTTATTGATTCTCCTCTTCAAGGAAAAGAGAAATTCATACTTTAATTGAATAGTTTTTTTCTGATTTAATTGTTACAACTTGTACGATTTAATATATTTCTTTGATTTATGTACGCGACATATACGGGCCGTGTGCCTATCATGTAATTGATTTTCATTAAAAAAAAAAAACTCGGCCAGACATTACATACGCTGTTGGAATGGTTAGTCGTCATCTAAATAATCCAAACTTGGTCCATGTAAATGCTGTAAAACGTATCTTCAAATACTTAAAGGGCACCGAAGATTATGGTATTATTTTTGAAAGAAACGCAAATATGTCTTTTGTCTGTTACAGTGACTCAGACGTCGCTGGTGATCCTCAAACGAAATGATCAACCATGGTAACGTATTTCTATTTGGTTCAAGTGCCGTGTCATGGAACTCTCAGCGACAAAAATGTGTGACTCTTTCGAGTACAGAAGCTGTGTCATCATCCATGGCAATCAAAGAAATGGTTTGGCTCAACCAACTGGTAAATGACATGTCGCTAAAATGTGGAAATCCAAAGTTGTATCTGGACAACCAAAGTGCAATACGTTGGATCAAAAACCCGGAGCATCATCAGAGAACGAAACACATCGATGTGATGTACCACTTCATCAGGAAAAAATACAAAGCGAATTTGTTCAGTCTTTCCTATGTAAGCTCGGAAAATCAAGTTGCGTACATATTTACGAAACCTTTGCCAAAGCACAAATTTCAACGTTTACGTGCTCAGATGGGTTTGTGCAGTAATCACATTTGCTCTTAAATTCTTCTGCATATTTTGTACAAATTTTGTTAATTTTTTTTCGATAAATAGGGAGAGTAATTTATAATCAATTTATCGAAAGTTTTTTATTATTTTCAATTTTGAAGAAAATCAAAGTTGGGTCGATAAATAGGGAGAGTGTTAAATATAGAATTTATCGAAACCTGCCGTAATTATTATATTCGCCTTCGGCAGTGTACATTTTTCACATCTTTTTATTAGTCTCGTACGCTATTCCGTTCAATAAACATTGTACTTGAGAAGCTAATCATTGCGTTTTAACTTACAAAAGTTTGAAGACAGCCAATTAAAATTGGTCTGAACCGAAAGTTACTTCGTTTTCTTTCGCTCCCGCTTTACCCCCAATAATTTCGGTTAAATTATGAATATCTTTCCGCATGTCGCAGATTGCCACTCGAAGCGCATCTGCAAATAACAACATCAATTTTTCAACGTAACGACTAATTTATCTAAGCTCACGTCAAAATAATTATGATTATGATAATTATGATTAATTATGATAATTACGAACTTTTTACTTCTGCGCAGGTTTTTGCGGTGTCATGTTTACACCGCAGAAGTAAAAAGTTCCTAATTATTTTGACGCAAGTTTAAGGTAGCTTACAAATCAATATTTGTTTCGTCATGCGTAATTTGTGATGAATTATTTGGCGTAGCACACCGTGCACGTTTTGCACTTGGAATAATTTTCGGTTCGCTGGAATAATTTTTATTTGATGTACTCGCACGGATATCGCTTAACACAACATTGCACGGTGATATCACTGAGACTTTAAGCGGTGACGCGTCTAACGACCGTGCTTAAGAAATTTTTTTCGTAGACTGCGGATCATGGGCGCGCGGTAGCGATGCGCCCGTGACGCAAGTCCACACACGAACAAAAAATTCGGAATTTTTTTTTTTTCGTAGACTTCGGAACCCCCCTTGCGATGTACCCCTCGGAAAATATTTTTCCTGGATTCTACGGAAAATTCTAAGGCGAAGTGTCTCCACTCATTTTTTTTTTAAATAGAATATTTATTATCATTCCAATTAAAGTGTTGAGTGGAATACAATTAAAATTACCATTAAAATACCATTAAAATCGGTTCGGTGGATCCGAAGATATGACCTTTAGAAAATGATCATTTCCTATACAAAAAGTGCTGTTTCATAGAAGCCAAAGTTAATGCAAACATCCTACGTTAGTTAGTTAGTTAGTAGGTTAGTTAGTTAGTTAGTTCCAGGGCCATTTGTATGAAAACCGACTTTCTTGGCTCGTGGTCGAAAACGGCTCGATAACTTTTCTTGAAATTTAGCAGGGACCTTCGGGTGGGTAGAATGCCATATGATATTTTAAAACATATGAAGGGACCCGTACGTATCAGAATAGATGCGGCAAACAGACTTGACGTTAATAAGAGACTCGAAAGTAGAGGCCTCGGACACACAATACCATTGCCAAAAATGTTTCCCTCAATTTCCTCTGCAATATAGCAAAAAAAAAATTTTTTTGGTTAGGGCCGGCCTTAGGACCGACATGGCCCACTTGAACCCTAAGCACCGGCAAAAGTTTCTTCTATAAACTGTCGGTCATGCCTAGATCTTTCAAACAAAAAAAAAAATTTTGAAAATCGGAAAAAATTTACTTGAGTTATGTACAAAAAAGACATAGAGCCCTACCAGAGACTCGTTTTTAGTGCAACATCTAAGTCCAAGGACTCAAATTCAAAAAAGGTTTTTCTATAAATTGTCGGCTATGCTCAGATCTTTCAAATAAAAACAAAAATTGAAAATCGGAAAAGATTTGCCCGAGTTATGGACAAAAAACACATAAAGACCTAGCAGAGACTCTATTTTAGTGCCCTAGCTAAGTGCAAAGTCTCAAATTCAAAAAAGTTTCTTCCATAAGTTGTCGGCTATGCTCAGGTCTTTCAAACAAAAAAAAAATTATGAAAATCGGAAAAGATTTGCTCGAGTTATGAGCAAAAAACACATAGAGCCCTCGCAGAGACTCGATTTTAGTGCCCTAGCTAAGTCCAAGGACTCAAATTCAAAAAAGTTTCTTCCATAAATTGTCGGCTATTCCCAGGTCTTTCAAATAATTTTTTTTTTTTTAAATCAGAAAGGATTTACTCGAGTTATGTACAAAACACCAAAAATCACTTAATTATTACGTTGGAAGGTTCGGCATTTGTGGCGCATTTTCTTAATCAAAAGTGAAAATATTTCGAAAGAATTTTTTGCGTTCCGAAGCTGTAAGCGTCACCCAAATGATATCAATTGTTTTGGAAGAAGGGACGAGGACTTACGTCACGTTTCCCTTTTAAAAACGGTTTTTGTTGTGATTTAATTTATCGAGCGAACGAAAGTTACATGTTCTGTTTAAAAAAATTAATTTACAGAGACTTAACAATTTTAAAATTATCATGGAAGCGATGCGCCCGTGACGCAAGTCCATAGACGAAGAAAAAATTGGAAAAATTTTTTTGCCGAAAGGGCAATATTCAAAAAGCCGTCCGAAGCAAAGGCGCAAAAAATCTCTCCAAGCCCTTAAAATAAGCCCAGAATTTAGAACGGATCTAGAGCACTTATCGGAGGCCTCTGACCCATACCTCCATACCTCCATTGAGTCAAAAAAGTTCGCCACTTTTTTCTCTACAACAATGCACAAAAAACGTCATTATCAAAGGAATATTCACAAAAAAAAATCTAAATATCGTTTCAGGTCGAGTAGCGTGAGTTGGGCCCACACTAAGGACTCTATGGTCCGAACCACTCGACAGATTTTCACTAATCACGTTGGGCCCTAGTAGAGACTCAGTTTTAGGGCCCTGGCTGAGTCCAAAAGCTCAAAATCAAAAAGTGTGAGGCATGCCCATTCCTTTCGAATTAAAAATTATGAAAATCGGAGAAGATTTACTCGAGTTATGTACAAAAGACCAAAAACCACTTAAACGGCCCTAGCTCATTGGTCCTTGAGCCGACAGTGCCCAGTATCTATCACAAAAAATATTTTTCGGTTACATTTCAGAGAAAAAAAAGTTTTTGAAAATCGGTCGAGTTTTACTCGAGTTATCGTGTTGACAGACAGACGGACGGACATTTCATTTTTTTGTTGATTCGTCATCTAAAATTTTTATTATTATTGTCTTGAAATTTTTTGTGGCCTTATTGTTTGCCACTTCAGAGACATCGTCAAATCACTCTGGTTGATATGTATTTGCATGTGACTAAAGTCGTTTGTCCTTCTTTGTCGTCCAAAAATTAAGTAAAATTAACCGCATCTGTAGGATCGAATGTTTCTAGTGAGCCGCAATGGACACTTTTTTTAAATATTTAAATATTTATTTTATCAATGATTCGGAAATTTCGTCAATTTCACAGGAGTCAAATGTGAGATTGCTGAAAATTTTGTATTTTTGTGCAGAATTTTTTTGCACTAGTTTCACTCCATCGCAAATATTTCAGCGAGCAAAAAGTTTTATGTCTTCATATTTACAGCACCTAATTGTAACATATCAGACTTCAAAAGTTGAAAATTTCAGCTAATTTCGAGCAAAATTAAGAAAGTTATTCATTATTGAAATCGTCCGGATTTAGTTTAGGACATCCCTTAGTCGGCTAGACTAGCTGTTTTTGTAAGTCGACGTGACTTAGAGTTACATTTGAGAGTCGTGAGACCTGTAGAAGTAATAAATGTAACTGCACAACTTATGGATTTTATACATTTATTGTAAATGAGGTTGTTGCGTTACAAGTCGACGATGGAATGATCGTCGTTTGACAATCACTCATTATCCACCGAGATATGTGTGAACAATATTTGTATTGGGAGTGACGCAGTTGCGGTCACTACAGACCCGAGTTGACTAATCAGATTCTGATTAGAGTGAGAACCATAGGTTCAGTTTAAATAAAGATAGAATCATATTGACATTGATTATGAAATTCTGGTCTTACCATTCAGTTTATACGCAATTTTTAACTTCCTGATAGTCATCTTGAACGATACACGTGGTATGTTTAGAAATCAAAGTAGTATTTTAAAAAGGGCGGGGGTTGCTACTGGAAGAGAAATTTTGAAAAACGGCACAAATTTTCTAAATGATGTGGAAAATAACGTAACCCCCCGTTCAGCATTCAGTAACAGAGCGAAAGAGACAGTTGAAAATCTGAAGAGAAAGGTGATGTATGGTGAAGGATTTAAGGCCATGCCACCGAATCCAAAACGTCAGTTGGGTTTAAAACCTCGTTCAACGCAGAGTAAAATCGAAAAAAATTGTGAAACGCAAAAAACCAGTAAAAAAAAAACAAAAATAAGAGAAACAGAGACATTTTCACTTTTTAAAAGAAAATCATGACGTCCATCAATCGTCCAACGGCCTTAAACGTAAAATCGGAGCTGAATACTTTCAGCAAACTACCCATTCAGACAACTGTAGAAAGTGGGTCCCTACAAAGCTATAGACCGATAACTTCCAATGTAGCGTGTAGAATTATACAATTTTTACCTGTCGATCATGTGGGAAAGCACAGGGGTTGAATGGAAAATATCCTGTGATCATTGGTATTAGCGTATAGAATTACACAGTTTTCACTTGTCGAATTGGTTGTAGCGTGTAGAATTATACAATTTTTACCTGTTGATCATGTGGGAAAGCACAGGGGTTTAATGGAAAATATCCTGTGATCATTGATTGTAGCGTGTAGAATTACACAGTTTTCACTTGTAGATCATGTGAATGTTTTGATGATGTCATGTTTGATTGATGGAGTCATATTGGAAATTGGTGGAGTCATATTGGAAATTTCAATACCGAGTGGGTGTAGGAGTTAAATAACATTTCTTAACAGAAGGCTTAATTTGCCTCTTCCCTCCCACTTTCAGGATAGAAAGTAAATTGTTATAAAGAACCTAAAGACACCGTTTCGACCCGCTAGTTTCAACATATCTCAAAGTTCGTCATTATATTTCACGGTAAACATAAGGAGAATCAAGCTGATTGGTGGTCATCGTCAGGAACGACAATAAGCGTAGAATGTTGAAACCGTATGCGTTCTACGGTAATGGGGGAAAAACTAAATGACAATGTAAACTCAACGGATCAATTGTCGTTGTTATTGTTTGGGTATCTGGGTGCTATATCGCCCCTAAGAAGATGTTTGTTTATCGTAGAACTGTCTATATCAGTCCTTTCACATTATCTAACGAAGCTTGTGTCATTAGATTCAACTATTGATCAGGAGTTAGGGGTTTAGCATGAGGACATTATGTTCAAAATGAATTAAAGTGGTAAAGTGATGGAAATAGGAAAGATCAGTATTCAACCAGTAGGTTAAAACAATAGGTAACGATCAGGTTCAACTAATAGCGTTCGAGAGTCTCTCCCAACGCCGAAAAAAGAAAAGTGTCCATGGTGACACCCAAAACCATAGAAATGCTTACCTCGTCCCCTTCCGCTGGCATCACGGTGATGTTTTTGCTATCCGTTACTGAATCCATAATGATAAGTAATAAATGTCGGTTCCTGGTTTGTGGTTTTTATGAAGGTATTCAAAGGGAGTCGATGATGCGAAATTCTCATATAAAAAGGATAGGTCTGTCCTTGGTTTCAGTCTAATTAAAAAGAGAGATTGTCAACCAAAAACTGGGTCCGAATTGCAATTGAAAAACAGATGAAATTACCAGTAATGTTGAATTCCTCAGATGAATCGATAAGAGAAGTTGAAATTAATTTCCCAGATAGTTAAATGATGATGCTCATAAAACAATTCCAGATTAAAATGGAGCTGATAGAGTGAATGAGTAAGGTAAAGCACAGGTAACTTAAACTACTACAAAATGAGGTTAAATCAACGCGGCAAAATTAAATCAACACGGTAAGATTCAACATTAGCCGAAGATTCAACATTAGCCGAAGAAAACTTAAACTAGATAAGGGAGCAGGGTGTGGATGGGGGGTAAAAATGGATGAGGGCAATGGAAAGAAAAACGAAAAAACAAACCTCGATCGTTGAGTTACAGTTCACGGAAACAAATATAATAAATCATAAAGAATTGTATTAAGGGTAAAAAAGGTTGTGTTGAGTGTTTTAAATATAGTCCTGTGAACAAGACGTGGTTTTATTTTTATTTTGATTGGTCCATGGTGAATTTCCGTTTCAAATGATTTTACGGTTGATTTTCCGGTTCCATACTAAACATTTTCCTAACACCAAGTGGAGTGGATGAGTTCTTCGGCAGGAAATGTGATGGTAGTAAAGATGGAGCTGAATTTGGGGACGGTGACGATTGCGGAGTTTTGCGGTGCGGCGTAGGATGAAGTGATTTTTTGGAGGCTGACGGTAATGACGAAGATGAACGAATGTGAAACTGCTACCAAGTTTTCATTACTAAGTAGCAAAGACGCAAACCATTTTTAGTAATGACAGATATTTGGTAATGAAAATATTCGAATTTAGTAATACGAATTCCAACTTACCATTTCTGAAAATGGTATGTTTTTGGTAATGAATTTCTTGAAATTTAGTAATACTAAATTCTCATAAATTAAATTAACCAACTTGGTATTGCCAAGTTGAAGTTGAGTTTTTTCATAGAAATTAAATGTGAAAATTAATATTTCGGTGGAAATAAAATTGATTAAATCCAAATCGAAATGTTATTGAGGATTAACTGCTTATATCAAGAAACACATCAAAAATAGAAGAATTTTAATTGAACTTTTATTATAAAATGTGTCCCTAAAAATAAGCAGCTTGGTAAAACTGCAGCGTGCCCCACACGCATTGATGAATGGATGATAAATGAATTTATGAAAATGAGTTCAGGGTCTGTACTTGAGAAATATAGTAAATCTTTCAATTTATTGTTTTCTCAAAAACAGGCACTTATGTGTAATGAGTTACAATAAATTTTGAAAATATTTTCGTCTTACAAATTCATTTTATTCTGCTGAATTATTATTATATTACTATATATTACTACTTATATTACTATAGTTATGAAAGAAAAAGATAAACTTTGCGTTTCAAGCGTTGCAGAAATGCACGAAATGGTACAAAGTAAATGTAAACAAGTAAAAAGTACATTTTTATGTTAAGTTAAGTTGAATGAAACAATTATTTTGATGCTTGTTTCAAGGTTTCGAAATATTCTTCAACGCTGCTGTTGTTTCTCTCAGGATGATATAACAGATAAAGAGAAATATCAGAGTGAATTTCGCAATCGTTATCACTGTCGGTGGGTGAATCCGACTTATTATCATTGTCTGAATATTCGTCGTCACCTTCGTTTGATAAGGCGGTTTCAGATAACTTCGTTGAGCGTGAATCATCAATTGAGGCCTCACTTACATGACTGGAAATGTCTGCTTCAGACAAACTCAAGATACTCAAATCTAGGTCAGACACATCGATTGGAATTGAGTTTAACATTCTCATAACACCACACTTGAGTTTATCAAAATTTGCATCAGAAAATGTTAACGAATTGGTGAAAAATGTAGTTGCGAAAACACTAATGTAATGGATAAACTTCTTGTAGCTGTCCCAATCGCCAGTTGGGAACACAAACTGTCTTTTATGCATTAGAGCGGACTGCCATTCAGTTTTGACTTGGTGTACATCAAGTGAATGTTTTCCAGGCAACTGTATTGCATTACTGCTAACGACATTAAACATATCAGTAGATATTGTTTCGAAGTTAATCGATTTTAATGAATTTAACCGCACAATAACTGGAATCCATACCCAATCCAAAATTCGTAACAGTATTTCTGCTGAAGCAGTGGGTACAAATGAGACAGTTTCCGAATTATACAGATGTAGCATACTTTTGGGAAGTTGTGATTTATAGTAGTACAACATGAACCCAGTTAGCTGTTTCACTGTTTCGCCTTCTCGTTGAAAAATCTTCCACAAAGGATTGTTATACGTATTTGCGTAAAAGTAGTCAAAATCCCGGATGATATCCAAAATTATAGTCCAAATATCTTTGTCAGATAGCAACGAAGGATTCGCAAGAATTTTGTACATATTCTCGAAGAAGTCTTCTTTTCGTCTTTTGTTGTTTTTCAGCTTTACAACATACTCAATTACATAGTCGATATGGGATAGAGCAGGTCCAAAGACTGGCACCAAGCAATAGGTTTCGGCCATTGTCTTTAGAAAAATGTAAGAACAATTCAAAAATTAAAACTATATTTAAACTACATAATGAAACAAGAGCGCTCCTCAAAAACGTTAGCGCTGGGAAAAAAGTAGCAAAGTACCGTCTACCGTCTTCAACGTCTTCAGAGGGCCTTAAACAGCTTAAATGATTGCGTAATATCAAAAAACATAAGAAAAATTGTGGGCCGAAATTTTAGTCTTATCCGATAGTGTCCTTTAAAAACATAATTTGATGTGCCAAACTTACATAGAATATTGTTAATATTTTATTAATATCCAACTCCACTATTCCTTAATTGAACCGCGTGATTATAAAATGAACAACCATTTTGAATGTATTTTCAATAGACAATTTATAATTTTATTAAATTTTATCTTACCTTTATCGTTCTACAAGACTGTCGAATATTTTAGATGGTACACCAGATACCGCACAATATTTTACAATACTTCACTACAATAAATACACAGTTTAATTAATGGCGCCACTTAGGATGAAGAGGAAAAAAATTTTGCCATTCACCCGCTCAATTAATTCTATAGTCACGTTACTCATGCAACCCTTTTTTCGATAAGTTTGAAGTTCACTTTTATCAAATAAATTCATTTTTGGACCGCACGATGTACAAGGTACTAGAAGTTTACTACAAACAATTTAATTGTAACATAAGGTAGATCGTTGCGGAATTTGGGGTATACATTTATCTAGAGATGAATCAGCAAAAAAGACCTTTGCTATTCGCACGCGCGTGCTCCCAATTTTTACTAAATCGACGCACTTAAGATAATGAGGATGATAAAAGTGAACTTCAAACTTATCGAAAAAAGGGTTGCATGAGTAACGTGACTATAGAATTAATTGAGCGAGGGAATGGCAAAATCTCTTTATCTAAAAGCCGGCAGCGACTACGCTTCAAAATTTTTTTCCTCTTCATCCTAAGTGGCGCCATTAATTAAACTGTGTATTTATTGTAGTGAAGTATTGTAAAATATTGTGCGGTATCTGGTGTACCATCTAAAATATTCGACAGTCTTGTAGAACGATAAAGGTAAGATAAAAGCTGACAAAAAATAGACGCCATCGAGAAAGTGAGGTCTAGCTGTGTGAGGTATAAAAGTTCGAATTAGAAAATACCCCCCTCCACCGAGCAGAGAACGTCCTCTATGAATGTGTCATTTACTATGCATAATACAATTAACAAACAGGCTTGCGCTCGGTACTCATATTTAGCGACACTAGAACTGATAATTAGGTGTTTATAAAATCGGGAAAAATAATCAGATGAAGATGTTTTCAAATTTCGATGAAAATCTACCAATTAACAATAGATTATCCGGCAAGAAGCGTTTACATAATGTTTCAGCTTATGCATGAAATCGAGTTAGATGTTTACATGTACGAGTTCAATCAGTATGTGAACGCGGTCGAGTTTTCTATTTTTTGGTAGCTACTCATCGAAATTTCAAAATACGGCCCTTGGCAAAGCTTTAACAAACAATCGAATATTTGACACCGATAAACTGACAGTATGTTTTTACCGTTACTCATTCAGGAGCGCGTTCACAAACTGTAATTGCACGAGTAGTTTTTTATGGAAATAAAATGAAACGAAATGAGTAAAACTGAGCAAGAGTAATATAATGTCATCTTACTGACATTCTTTGCTCGGAACAAGGCTGGCAGCGCTCATGAAAAATTTGATCGGCTTACGAGCGGAGCTCATTTTTAACCCTTCAAATTAAACTTACAATTTGCTCATGGTGCTCATGCCAGCCTTGGTTCGGAAACGTTTTTAAATTTCTGATTTTCGTTATGAAATGCTGATTGTGTTACAACAAAAATGGTTTATTGATTGGCAAATAAGTTTTTAGCTGTGTTCCTTTCAGCGAAAATCTCTTCTGATAAAATAACATTATACACCCATTTAGAGCCATATTATTTTGTTGCTATACAAACCCTTAAATTCGAATATTTGCTGACACCATTCACTTCACAGTTCGACCAAAAATACATCGAGAAAAATCTGATCTCTTAATTAAGGTTAACAGGGTTAACAGCGTTAACTGATCTTACTGGGCAAATTATTTTCTGGTTCTAAACGCACTCTAACGATGCTGTTTCCATCTAATTTGATTATATTGGTATTGGCAACCATATTGTAACTCATCATAAAATGTTCTATTTGCTTTGGAAGTCGTGTGGGTTCATTCAATTTTTATTTTTTTCGTTTGATCATTATTTCGGAGCTTTTAAAGTGCTTTAGGTGCAATTTATTACAAAACAACTTGAGTTGGCACGTTCATGGTAATGTAACATTATTACAATCGTCCTAAAAATTTTTCCAAATCGAAATGACCGCGAAATATTTTTTCATTTGAATGCATGGATTTTTTCAAGTTATAAAAACTTCGTGAGATATTGATTGATCGATTTTCAACTGAATCATTTTGAAGTAGTTTTCTGCAAATGCATTCAGTTAATATCACACGTTCGTATCGAAATAAAATGACAGAAGTTTACATTCATTTGAAAGAATTTATTTTGAATGAAAGTTTAATAAAATTTTTTCTTCTCAGCAGAGGAGAACTTCCAATACATTTAAGATTGGCTTTGTTGAAAACACAAATTGTCAACTTACTGTAATTTTTTAATATAATGAAAACATCTCCTACAGTTATTTCGTTGTGCAAATGCGACAAAAAGAAGAAAGAAGTAAACGGTACATTGTTTTGTTATGATCAAAAATAAATAATCATGTTTGCTTATTACAAATATTTGTAACAACCATAGAAATTTGGGCTTGAGAATTATTCGGTGGGTACTTATACTGAGTGACAATAAAAAAATAGTACTTACGTCAGAATCGACACTCCCATTGCTGCTGGTTAAACCAAGAAATTCAGGTATTGCGCTGGTTATACTTACAAAAAAGTTCGAATCTGTTTTGATGTCATCAACATGCCCAGTGTTCAAATCATGTAGAACCTCTTGAAACTGAAAAAAGATAAGAAAAATTGACTAAAATTCAGTGTCCGAAAGCACCAATAAAAGTTGATTTCCGATCAATCCTTTCATAAACGATGTGATGGAACCATCATCATCATCAAACTTTACAGACCATTAGTACCTTTCGGTGTGAGATCTTCGTGTCGCAACCACTTCTAAATCTGATTTAATTGAATCTATAAACCTTCTCCTTGTTCTACCCATTGGACATCCAAGATATTTTTCGGTAGCTTGTTATTACCCATCCTTTGAACATGCCCGGATCAGCGCAGACGGCCAGCACTTGCCGCCTCTTCCGCTGACAAAACCCCTAATTCTCCCTAATGTTGTAGTTCCTAATATGATTATTTTACTGCTCCCTCCAATTAACTTTCGCTACACTCCTAAGAACTCTCATATCAGAAACCTCCAGGTCATGCACGAGATATCCTCACAACCATACAGAATCGTCTGCCTGAAAATTGACCAGTGGATTGCTAACTTTGTTCCACTACTTACACTCATGGAAATATATTTTTGCATCAAATAGAATTTTGAACTTCTACACAGGTTTTTGCGGTGTTAAAAACTTGCGCAGGAGTACAAAATTCTATTGATGCAAAAATATATTTCCGTGAGTGTAATTCTTTTTTGTTAAACACATGCGGCCTAAACTGACTGGCCACCGCCTTTCTCACTTTCCCCAAATTCCCTAGCTAACTTGCTATCATCTGAAAAAATGGTTCCTAAGTACTTGAATTCAGAAACCTGCTCCACCTTCGGTAATTTGCATCCGCAAGACAGCTGTTTCCCTATATTACTTTTTTGCCGACTGAAGAGATAAGTCAGAGCATAAATCTATTTTTCTTGAATATATTAGAGATTAGAACTAGTAGAAAATAAACATCGATTAAACTCATCAATTAGAATTTTTATTGATTCTCCTGAATTCGGTCAATAAACGCTCCATGAAGATAGAAATCTATCAAGCAATTTCAAAACGAAATTTAGTCCGACACAACAATATCATCGAATAATGGACTAACATAAGCAACAAATTAAGTGAAAAGTATCGCTTGAAGTTACACTCGATTCAGTAAATAAATAGTGTAGGCAACCGTGCGTTGGTCGATAATGACATTGTTTTTTAATGTTGAATAATATCTCGGGTTATAATAGCAGGCTCGCGGGCGGAATAACTCAGGAAAACAACTCAGACATAATATCCCACCGAAATAACCTAGGACCACACTGACAAAATAACCCGGACTTAATAACCCCGAGACATAATTACCCTGGACAAAATAGCTCCTTCTTAATAACTCCACTCTGGACGCAGAAAATTTAAACCAACAAAATTAACCCTTTTACAGAAACTGACAGACCAGCAGAATTCGTCCTTTCGCGAAAACTGCTAGAGCGGCTATATGTCGAAATAACTAACAAAAAATAACTAACATGAAGAACAACTACCTACAAAATAACTACTACCTTCTTAACTACTACCTAAAGAACTACCTACACTAATGACTGAAATACAAAAACAATTCGGAACAATATTAACTATTAAGTTAAGTAGTAATGAGAAGTAATTTTTTAATTAAAGGGGGCTCTGCCCCCAAACCCCTCGCCTGTGGCGAGCTTTTACACGCCTTGCAGGCAGCCCATCAATCAAAACTCTCCCCCTTACATCCAGCAAAGGGGGGATACTCCCCCTTTACCCCCCTATGCGGGGCTGCCGCCCCTCGACCCCGTTTTTTTCTTCCCAACCTTATATTGAATCTTCATTGTGAATACCTAACTGTAAGTAAGGGACAAAGAACTTTATTTTATGTAATAATTGTACAATAATCTTTTCCATCTCATGATCGTCATATGGTATGGCAGTAGTTATATTTATTTGATACAATTTTTTTGGTAGTTATTTATTTAAGCTGTTAGTTTTTTTTTACAAGTAGTTATTTTATGTCTTGTTTTTTGAGGTAGTTGTTTTTGTTGTTAGTTATTTTTCGTTAGTCGTTTTGACTGATTGCCGCTAGAGCAGTATTTAATATTACTTCAAAATTAGATTAACCATCTGAAATACTGTCCAAATCTTCGGTAAAAATGTTAAAATAATTAAACAATGTGTGTTTCATCTTAGCTGGATAGAGAAATTTAGATAAGGATGAGAGATGTTTTATTTACTTTAGCTAGTAATACTTCCATTCAGAACAAATTGTTCGTATCGCCCTGGGCGCAGTTGTTATAGTAAATGGCTCAATCGCTCTGGATGTTATTAACACCCTGGGAGTTATTACGCAGCAAGACGACAACATCGTCAGGCTTCTGATAACGCCCAAGGCGTCGTTAACATTTACCAAGGTAAAAAACCTTATGCGAACGACATCCATCGGGTGTTATTATTGCTTCATGGTGTTATAAGCACCCTCTGGAATTGATATGATATCTTTAAGCCCAGGTCTTTAATAACACAAAGTGGGCGCTAATAACACTGGGGCCATCCTAACCAGGACTACAAGTCATGTCATCATATTTAGCATGTTTGGTCGAATTAATAGTATTAATCAGTAAAACACTCACTCTGCTTAAGATGCACTCCAAATGACTTTCATTGAAGGAAGTACCTTTTGGTGATTCGATTCCCATCACTTCATTTGTTGTTGTCATAAATTGAAAATCGTTTATGACGTTCTGAAAGTAATAAAGTTGATAAAGGATTCATCAATTCAATATGATGCTTTTAAGTGGGATCAATTTTCAATCCTCCCACGCTCTAAAGACTCTACTAAATTTAGGAATAAAGAAAAAAAAGTAAAAGAATAGCTATTAATGCAACTCGTACTACATTTATGTGCAATATAGTGCGAAGTTGAAAAAAAGTCCCAGGGCGGCAGCCCGTGGACTTTTATTCAACCGAGCACTATATTCCACATAGTAGTACAAGATGGATTTATAATTTTTTGTCATTCTCGACTAAATATGGAAAAAGAAAACAATTACAGCAAAACAAAATTCGAAAAATCACTTCCCAAATGAATCATTGATTCAAGCTCAAGTAGATCGCATTGATAAGTATGCTCTGGACTGAATGTCAAAATCCAAATGAATGTTTTGATTAGAATTTTTTTTGTTTAATTGCACAAATTCTGTCTTAAAAATGCAGAGAAACTTTAAAAAAAGTCAATCTCATCCATTTATTGGGCATAGACAACATTTTGCAATTATTCCCAATTAAATGTGAGACCATGAGTGATAATCAAAACAAACATTTGTTTGACTTTCATTCATGTTTCTATAGTAATTTCATTCACGGTGACACAGGACATTTATTTTCGTTATTCACAATAACCTCGACTAATAAATCCATAATAGTCGAGTCTACCAATAAATGTTCTATGCTACTCTGTTTTCTAAATTTACATCTGCCATATTTAGTCGAGAATGATAAAAAAAACATTGGGACGTCTTGAACCGGAAATGTAAGATTTAGAAGGAATTTTTGTTACAAAATCTGAAATACGAAACGTTTTATGCGAAACTTAATTTAAAAAATTTATTTCAATATTAAATCGCTATGTACCCAGCAGAAACTAAAGTAAGATAATATAATCGGAGGAAAAGCTCTCACATCGCCTTTCGGACATCGCGAAATAGTTCTCGTGGCATGAATTAAATGGCGCGTTAATATGTCTGAAAACACAAAACTTTCTATTGCACCACCCAAGACGAAAGAAAATACTCGATCATCGTGCTCTTTTTAACTTTTAGAGTTCGTAACTTGGTGGTTCTTATAGGACGTCGTGTGAAACAATTGTTTAATTACAGATTGTCAATAGCATCCACTAATAAATTCGAAGTGACGCATAAGCGTGAGAATAGTGTTTAATGGATTATTCGAACGAGCGTGCGATTAGCATCTGCCTAATAAATGTATAACTGCCGGTTTACCATAAACGACAGATGTAACTCAGTTTTAACATGTGTCGTTTTCAGTCGAGTATAAAACTTCGACAAAAACTTTCACTTCGACGAGGAAGCGAGAAATATATATGTTGATTAGATCAGGTACAATTTAGTATTTTGCAATGAGTAAAATGTGAATCGCAAGCGAGCGAAAAAATTTTCTATTTCGAACTTTTGATTTTATTGAAAGACTGTTAGATGATGCTTTTAATTTTCAAGAAAAAATAGTAAAAGTAGAAGGATTTTCTAAAAACTAGAAGAATGAGAAAAGTAAGCAGGTGTGGGAGGTCTGAGTTTGGTTTCGCTCAAGTAGAGTGTTGTCCGTGAATTAGTTTTTCAGATTAATTTCCATCGACAAGCTGTTATAGGGATCTAAAAAATTCATTACAGAAAATGCAGCAGTATTTGAAGGTAATTGTAATGTAAAATTCTTAATGAGTTTATCTTGAATAATCGTTATGTAAATACCAGCTAGTCTAGAGGCCTCACTATTGATGCTCACAATTCGTTATTCCTCAGTTGTAAAATTGCTTTTGCAAAAATTGCAACTAATCGTTTATCCGCAAAAACCATTTGGGAAGTGTAATTTAAGGGATTATAACTAATTATGCAACATACAAACAGACAGATACAACAACCGCTTTTTAATCAATCAAAAACATCGAAAACTTGCATTTAAAGAAAATTGCGCGATAGATCGGAGTGACACTGACGATATTTTCATACCGGCTTTCATTGAAAAAATATACTCACATTTGAATAGGCACTCGCTACAACAAGGCTATTTGGTGCTCCCATGTAAGAATATAAGACATTTGGCGCATCCGGATATATCTCCTTTCAAAGCAAGAAAAATGTCGCTAACAAAATCGAATTCCTGACATAGATATTGACTTACATGTGATTGTGTGATTTCTGCTCCGACTGATTTGGAACTGGTAAGTTAACTGAGATTAATTGGCTATTTTGTGCGGCCTTGGTGCTGCTTTCGCATGGTGAATTACATAGGTCGTCCTCAAAATTGTTTTGGTCGTCATTTGGTGGGCTTCGAGCGTACTGATGTCAAAGGAAGTGAAACAACATTTTGAAAAATTTTTGAAACAGAAGGTAATCAAAGTTATTGAAACATGTCACTTAGATCTATCCCAAAATCAAACTGTTTTGATTCAGAGAATTCGTTGCTGGGGTTGGGGAAAACTTCAATCGTAATTAACCTCACCTTCAGTATCATTTTCGTGAAAAAAATGAAGTGCGAGTAAATACGTCTTACGTTTGCCCCCAGGAACGAATCCTCTCTTAGTGATTAAAACAGTTGCTCATCTAGGAAAATTAATTCCGCGAGGGTCATGATAGAATAGAACCATATAAAGTTTCGTTTAGCAATTTTGTTTGAATAAACACTCACATTAGAATATCCAATCGTTTTGATATTGTTGCCTTCGCCATTGGTAAAAAGGTTATCACCCATGTTTAAGCTTCCATCAGCTGCGCTTAAATTAAGAGTTGGTGCTTCCGACTTGTTTGAGCTGCTAAGTTCCTTTTGAAGCAAAGTAACGTATTAAAACTGATGAGATAAATTGTAGCATTTTCAATGCTTACAATTTACAATACTTACATTTATATAATTTGCGAGACCAACAAATTGCGAAAACAAATTTTTCAAATTCTCCATTGTATTTATTTTACTAACGAAGCTAAAAATATCCACTATGAAAACGAATGGCCGATTATTTTTTTTATTATTTTCAACGGTAACTTGATTCAAAATCATCAGCTACTATGTTCATGTTATGAGTTCGCAGTAAGGAATGAGTGTGTTTAATACTTGCCTGGAGTAAATAGTGGAACATAATCGAAATATCTCATAATTATCATAGCAGTTTCACTAACTTTAATAATTATTTAGAAAGGATATGATTCGTCTGAATTTATAAATGAGCAATCGAAAATTACGAACAGGGCCTCAGTTTTCTATGTGAGTCTGTTCGTTACTTATAATTTTTAAATGTCGTTTCGTTTACATTGTATTTCAGGTCTATTGCTTCTTAAAAACGAAGAAAAATGAACTAAAAATAATAATACTAATAATAAGCGATTAATCAATCTATTAAATGAAAACTTCTTTTTTGGTGTGTATGCTCTTGTAACTTTAATAGTATATTGTATATCAAGGCATATAAGAGCGTAATTATAGTCGACGTTGATATATACGATGTTTTATCACATCGAGGCCTATAATTGCCAATTTTGCTCAAAACATAAAAATACTCTGTACATCGAAATCGTTGCAAAGATAATCGTTTAAATCTAGTATGCAGTTGTTATAGCAAAATGGTCGGTCATTCAAAGTAATTTTTTCTTAAATAAAACACAAACTTAAAACTTAAATTCAATTCTCGCGGAATTATTGTTTTATTACAACAAAATGTGTTGATGATACAAATAGGCACTTTTGAGTGTGTTCGCAAAAAAGGTGGTTTATGTGATTTTGCAAAGTTTTTCCTTCGTTCAACATATGAAACTAGACTGTAATAAGCCGATTATAGTCCTACTTTCAGTGCTATAATTGGCATATTATAGGCCCCGATGTGACGAATTTAATTAAACTTAATTTATTCACAGAAAAATTAACGGGTTTCTAATTACAACTTTTTCTTTTGCGCGGGTTTTTGCGGTGTTAAAAGTTTCTAATATAATGATTCGTCCATTGTACATTTATTCATTTTAAACTGGCGCCATCGTTGATATTACTCGAGTTAATCTAAAAATATCGAGGAGATAACAACTTCACTCAGAGTCAAACTAGCCTTTATTTAGCGACTTTGTGAAAGATTTTTAGTTATTCAGCGGACATTGAATAGGCATTCAGGAAAATATGAAAATAACGTACATTCTTACATATACACGCAGAGAAATCTCATATTTGTCACAACTGAATTACGGCTTTAACAATGACAATTTCTCCTTCATAGTTGGGTTAAACATACTATGTTTTTAACAACCATGCAATTTCGGATCACAGAGTGTTTGTGGTAAACATGAGGCATGTTTGTGTTGATTAAAAATTTCCATGCAGATTTGTCTCGAAGTATGTTAATCACATATTAGTTTTCTCTGTTATGTCTGCCATCTGGTATACTTTAAAAGAAATTTTAGGAATTTTTTATTTTTTCTATGGAACTTACATGTTTTTTGCGGTCACTCATTAAAGTATTAACCACGCCAAATGATGCTTAACTTTTGAATGGGACTAGTATCGCCTTAACCAATGCTTCTGTACTGGATATATAAATACTTCTTATCCTGAACCGTTCTTACTAGAAGCATTGTTGCCACAACCATACTCTAGTTGCGGCAATTATGTTATGTTTAAATATAACAATATTTCATTGACCTTAGTAGAAACTCGACAAAATTTCGCGCTGGCATCGTTTTTCATTTTCGTTTTACGAGGTCAGGGCATATAGCTTTATTTTACCGTTTTCAAAATTAGGAAGATCGACGCGGAAAAAAGGAAGATCCATTTGTTATCGAAGATATTTATACCGGTATCGTAGATACTTTTTAGAATTGATAAGTTCTAGGGCATCTCGTGTTTTGTGCGCTTTTAGAATAATATGCAAAACAAAAGGGGCCGTTTAGCAGATTTGATGATTTGTTCGCCATCAGATATAAAAGAAAGCGTGAGTGAAAAAATTGCGAGGACTTTTTTTTTGGTTTTTGAATAAGTGAACATTCCCCACCAAAGTTCTAGAACAAGTTTTTCCATGATTTATTTGAATTTATCTTAGAACTTTTTAGGAATTTGGGAAAAAAATTTGATTTACTAAATAGGAAATAAAAATTAGAAAATTTACTAAATTTAGTATTCCACATTCATTACGTCTTCTGCGAATTCCTTTTTGTAGTTTAAGATACTTACTTTCAACTTTCTTGTACGAATGTCTACGTTTAAAATAATGATTCTATTCATGTTGGTGGCTGCTTCGTCACTAATACTTGTGATTATCATGTTTTCTTTATTACATATTTGCGATAACTATTGAGGTTAAAACTGTTTTGCTTCAAACATGGGTATAATTGTTGCAAGCATGTTATGTTCGCTGCAAACATGTTATGATTGCAGTAAATATGAAAATCCCAAACATATCAACGCCTTTTCATCGCAAATATGACATATTTGTGCTAACCAAGCAATGATTGACAGAAATATAACATGATTTTCACAACCATTACATGATTATCCGTTGAAATATTTCGTTCCGTGTATTTAGAAGATACACCTAAGTGTATGATTTTGTGAAATCGTGGTCAAAGAAATTTCATTATCTTAATTACATTTTTATGCCTATAATTTTCTAGAAGTTGCGGAAAACATTCACTTTTTCCACATGTTTTCAAATGGTAACAAAACAAACAAAACAAAATTTGTAACCAAAAGCTCTTACTTGGAAAATTCTACAATGATCCTGAACAATAATGAAGTGTTTTTAACGTGTCCACATTCAGTAAATTAGTCTTAATTTGTTAACATTGCAAATATCACTCACTAAATCATTCTATAGACGAAAGTCACCGATAAATAATAATTGATCCTCTAGTAATAATTCAAAGACCTGCCTTGAAAATTTTGGTTTCTTTTTATTTGAACAAATACATTTAGTTGTCACAGATTACTGGAAATTTACATCAAATAATTGCGTTTATTCGCTTTTTACTTCAATTATTTTCAACATACTATGAGCCGAAAAATTTGTTGAGAACTTACGACATAATTACTTTTAACTTACACATAACAAAAATGTTAAAATTGAGAGTATACGAAATTATATGATTTTCACATTTTTTCTAATTGCACATAATTTCACATTTCCTCATCCTGGCTTTCCTATCAGCTTTTATCAATGTTTGGACAATGGACATGGACATCGATTATCTTTTTTAATGATGGAATGTGCCAAGATGAGCACTAATACCACTCAAATGAACGGTTGATGAGTCAAATGTGGCATTCACATAATTTCCACAGATGTGAAAAAAATGTAAAACACATAAAATCACACACCACCTTCTAGGCTCACATTACTAATTCCTATCGAAATTTTTGTCAGAGAGAGTGCAATCTCAAAACTTCAGATATAAATGCGCCGAGATGTGACCTATAATACTGAATACAGCTCTCTATATAAGGTAATGTGCCAATCACATCTAGCAAATTTGCAGAAAAAACGTCAACATCTGAATTGAAGCGTTTCGTCTATTGAAACAATTTCGATATTAAATGTAATAAAAAAAGTTCAAATTAATGATTTATTGAAAAAAATTGCGTCCTACTGGAGAACTGAACTCGGATCTTCTGCGTGACTGCAAACTATGCTACCAACTCGCTACCAACTGTTAACACGTAAACAATAACGAAAAAATTTAATTTTGTTTATTTTTATTTTTCTCCACTGTCATTCCCCTCAACGGCAAGTTCGAAAATTCTAAGTAAAACACTCTATTAGTGCAACTGTGCGCTAACTCGCTCGGCCATCAGTAGATATGTTTAACGTTAGATATATCGTCGCTATAACAATAAAAAAATGTATAGACTCACTGTGTTACGCGTGTATATTACACATACACATACTTGCTCGCATTCGCTCTCTCATAGCGAATCTATAATCTTATATTATGTATCAGAAAGATGAAATTTCTTTCTTACATCATCAATACTTTGTTTTGGTTGAACAAAATTATTCGACCAAAATTAAAACTTGCAGGATAATTGTTTTTATAACAAAAATTATTGTAACGAATACAACAAATTATTCTAAAATTGACTGTAATAGCTTATAGTAACTATGAAAAATTAAATTTTACTCACAAATCAGAGATGTTTTGCAAAATTCATTTTGACATATTTCCTTTGTGATAATGAATTTAAATTATGTTTGTATTGTATTTGTATTTATTGAATAATAACCGGGCAACCGCCCAATAACATATTAATCATTTAGACTATTACAATTAGAGAGAATTAAAAATATTTTTTAAAGAGAAAGTAAAAAAAAAAGAATTAAAAGTTAAACTTAAGTTAAAGTTAAATTAAGTTAAGTTGGTATTCGGTTGAGCAATTGATGGATGGATTTTTATTTAGTTAATTTGTTGCGCATGTTCAAATTGTTCAATAATCGAAGTGTCTCTTTACTAACAATTTAAAGCGACCATGGGATGAAGTGAGGATTTGAAAATTGCGGAAATATAAATCGTGATTCTGCTGCATGCGGAATAGTGGTGAATTTCTTTGTGTGTTGGTGTTATTCATTGTAGAGGTGATTGGTTGTTGTAGCTACTTACATGGTATCTAATAAATATATTTCATCATTTTCCGTCAACTTATTTTTAACTGAAAACAAAAAAAATCATTTTGTTTACATTGTTTCTATAGAAGACATGTGACAGCCCCATGTTTATAAAATTTTCTATAGAAAATATGTGACAGCGCTTCTCAAATATCACGAATTCAATCAAACAGTTGCTTTCGATTGCAATGTTTGTTGAAAATTCCAATGTGTGAATGGAGCGTCACGTGACAGATATCTAGAATACATGAATGGTCGTTGGCAAAAGAAACA
This sequence comes from Pseudolycoriella hygida, assembly GCA_029228625.1. Taxonomy (NCBI): domain Eukaryota; kingdom Metazoa; phylum Arthropoda; class Insecta; order Diptera; family Sciaridae; genus Pseudolycoriella; species Pseudolycoriella hygida. Next base: position 75,132,038 of record CM055404.1, read on the forward strand.
GTCTTCTAAACGGTGTTGTCACATGAAAATCCATTTGGTGTGGCCTTTAGATGCGTTGAAGGCATAAAACGTTTTCATTCTATCTCTTTATTCCTACGCCATTGAACATTTACCGCCATTACGCTTTTCAACAAATTTCAATTTATTCCAAAGTTGCATAAAACCGAAATGGCTGATTGTCGTCAAAACAGCAGTGTAATTACACCATCACCTGTGTGTGTAATATTACCGGTTTGTATAGAAATGGAAAAAGACCTATTCATGAATATCTTGCGAAACGAGGTCAACAAATCAAAAAACCAAGAAAATTCATTAGAGAAAACGCTAATGTCTGGTATGAAGATCGAAACCGTTAGTATAGATTTGATGGACATAATGAGGAACTGGAAAGATGCAACAACAAAATCGCAGCAAGCCAGTCAAGCGAAGATGCTTGGCTATTGGTCTGTAGAGAACTTCCCTTCGCTTGGCAAAAAGCTGTTTGGAGATTCGTGGCACGCGCATCAACGGAAATGTATAAACATTATTGGAAGAAAATCGATGACTCCAGAAGAGATCGACATCTTAATTTTTCGAAAGTTGAAACCTCGAATCATCGAATTAAGCTTTAACCAAAAAACACTAGAAAGGCTCAAACACTTCATAAAAGCACCAAATAATATCGGGAAATTGAATCCTATACAAATTTCAAAGAAGATGAGGTATTTCGAAATTGAAGGGGAACACCTACAGCTTTGTTGGGATGCACTGAAATGTGGAGCATCAAATTTCATGAATGCGCATGTTGAGGTAAGTAACTGCTATTATCTAGGAATTGTGTTAAAATACTGCATAATATTCATCTAAGAATGTAAATCCTAACAGCCTCTCGAAGATTTAAACTTACATGTTGCGATCCAAAGCACATCTCGTGAAAGCGACGAGAACACAGGCAATGGGGGAACCGTAGGTAGGTTTTTTAACTTGGAATCTGTTATTTCAAAACTTTAATATTTTTTGGAGGTCATATGCGTTTATAACGATGCGTCGCGACGTTTGTAAGTAGTCGATTTGAGGGGGTAGCACCATAGATGATGAATCTGGAAAAAATGTTTGTCCGTCTGTCTGTCAACACAAGTACCACAACCTAGTCAATTTCTTCTCTTCTATAAAATCCGTTGCACACCTAACTTTGACTTTTTTAACCCTTATTTTTAGTGGAAAGCTTAATACAAAATACACTTATTTTTATTTACTTTGTTTATCACTAGTATAAATCACTTCGTGAGCTGTCAACTTCTAAGACACTAAGGTATTTTTATAAGAAAAAATCAATTTGACAAAAATGAATAGTTCTTGTCAGGATTTATTTTCTTGTAAAAAAATCAAATGTGTTAGAAGTTGTCTTTCCGCGAAGTGCGCTAGTACTACTTAATTTTCGTTTTTGTTTCATACCTTTCTGAATTTTACTTATTTTTCTAATTTCATTTATTTATATATTTATTTTTCTTCATTTCATCATTATATTCACTTATCTACGTTAAACATAGAGAACCAAGTTCGAACCATGAGAATTCCCGCTGGGGTATTATTGGAGTAATTATTTTCTAGTGAGATGGCAATTTGAGGAAAGTAGCAAAATTGGAAACGCGGGGGCCAGTCAGTTGAGGTCGCACGTGTTCAACAAAAAGGAATTATGTAGCGAAACAAAGTTAGCTATCCGCAGGTCAATATTTCGGTCGACGATTCTGTATTGTAGTGAGAGTTGGATGGACTGCGGATATCTCGTGCATCATGTGGAGGTTTCCGATATGAGAGTTCTTAGGAGTGTAGTTAATCGGAGGGAGCAGCGGAATAGTAGGAACGGCGACATTAGGGAAAATTTAGGGATTTCGTCAGTGGAAGAGGTGGCAAGGGCCAGTCGTCTGCGCTGGTTCGGGCACGTTCAAAGGATGGGTAATAACAGACCACCGAAAATGATCTTGGATGCACAAGTCCCAGGTGTTAGGCCAAGGGGCAGACCAAGGAGAAGGTTTATAGATTCAATTAAATCAGACTTGGAAGCTAGGGGACTTTCTTTGGGCGAACAAACCATCTCCTTGGCGGACAATAGAAGGGAATGGAGGGCGATAGTTCACCATTCTGGGGTTACTACATATAGACCTCGCACCGAAAGGTACTAATGTTCTACAAAGTTTGATAATGAATGATGATGAGCTAGAGCCACTTGCATGGTTTTGGGTCTTTTGAACATAACTAGATTAAATCTTTTTCAATTTTCATAAACCTTTTCAATTTTCATAAACCTTTCTTTAATGGAAAGGTCAATGAAGAGCCAACAGTTTGTGGATGAACAATTTTTTAGATTTGGCAGTTGGACGTAACTATTGCCTTAAAAATGGGCGTCGACTGTGGCCCTGCATGATTTTTAGGTATAAATTTGGTAATTCTATCTGATGAGAGATAATCGAATGCATAATAAAAAAAATGGGGTTTGACGCCTCTACCTAGAGCAACAGGTCGGTCCTATCGGCACTGCCCCAAAAGAAATTTTTTGCTATGTTGTGGAGGGGAAAATTTTTCTCTATGGAAGTATCGTTTTTTTATACTTCGTACAGGTTCATCAATATTGCCTTTCCGGCAAGGTAGTTCAACACGGGGTCGTACAGGTCAAGCGTCAGCCATACGTTTTTTTTATAAAACTTGCACTTAAGAGTGAATTTGCGAATTATTCATCCGATCTTATCCACGTTTTTGAAGAAAAACGATTTTGGACATGCATAACATTTCCTCAAAAACTCCACAGCCCAGATGGGATTTTTTCGGAAAAAGTTTTCTTTTATGAATTTCTTCTACACATAAGTCCAAGGAATCGAATGAGCCATAAATGTGAAAAATCGCAGACTGCTTGACTTTCACTTGCATACAACTTGATCGAAGAATTCGTAAATTCACTCTTAAAAACATTTTCTCTAAAATATTTTAAAACAATGTGGTTGCTATAGTGAATTGATGCATTTATTTATGGTGGAAATAACGTTTTTCTGCAGGTTCTCAAATGGCTAAACCAGCACGTTTAAATTGCAGTGACTCGACCATTGCTGAGTGATATCAATTTATTTCAAAAATGTTGGTAAATTTTTGGATTTGAAACACAAATATCTTAAATATTACTTATATCAGTTACGGAGCCAATTTTTTTCTGTTTCATTAGTGATTGTTGATAAAACACTTCCCAACTAATTCGTATTATGTCCTACAGATTCGTTTCGGATGGTTTTGAACGAAATGCGCACAGACCTTAAAAAAATAACAAACCAACTCGAATCGAAATGTGAAAGTGAAAGGCGATTCCTCCGAGAGACTACACTTAATCATTCTCAAACAAAAAGACGAGTTAATTGCTGAAATGAAATCGTCAATGGAAAAATTATTAAAAGAAAGAGACAGTTTGAACAACGCGAATTCAAGCAACATAAATTTAATCAGCGCCTTGCGAAAAGGAATTGAGGCAAGTTCGGAATTACATAAAAGAGACGAGATTACAATCAAAATGCTCGAGTCACACACAAATACAAATGAAATGACAGCACGAACTGGAAAATTGGGCAAGGAGTTGGAATTGTGGAAAAACAGAGAAGAGATGAAAGAGAAAGAGCTGGAGGAGGCTAAGAAAATGCGAGTAGAAGACAACAAGGAAACGACAGAAAGACAAGAAGCATTGGAGAAAGAATTGGATTTGTGGAAAGGCAGAGTGGAGACTAAAGAGAAAGAGTTGGGCGATGTTAAGAAAATATTGAAATTGCAGGTGGAGGACAACAAGAAAACGACAGCACGAAAAGAAGCATTAGAGGAGGAGGTGGATTTGTGGAAAGGCAGAACAGAGACGAAAGATAAAGAATTGGGAGAGGCTAAGAAAACTGTAAAAATGCAAATGGAGAACAACAAGGAGACGACAGCACGAAAAGAGGAATTGGTGGAGGAGCTGGATTTATGGAAAGGCAGAACAGAGACGAAAGAAAAAGAATTGGAGGAGGTTAAGAAAATGCAGGTTGAGTACAACAAGGAAGCGACAGCACGAAAAGAAGCATTGGAGGCGGAATTGGATTTGTGGAAAGGCATAGCGGAGACGAAAGAGTAAGAATTGGAGGAGGCTAAAAAAATTGTGGAAGACAACAAAGAAACGACAGCAAGAAAAGAATCATTGGAGGAAGATTTGGATTTGTGGAAAGGCATAACGGAGACGAAAGTGAAAGAATTGAACGAGGCTAAGAAAATGGTAGAAATACAGGCGGAGCACAACAAGGAGATGACAGCACGAAAAGAAACATTGGATGCAGAGTTATATTTGTGGAAAGGCAGAGCGGAGGAGAAAGAGAAAGAATTAGACGAGGCTAGGAAAATGGTGGAAACGCAGATGAAGGACGAAAAGGCTTTACGCGACCAGCTCAAACACATCAATGACTCCGTTGCTAGTTTGGTTACTGAGCTGAATAATCAAATTCAGATTCTGGACAGAAATTTTAACGAAACAACAGCACGAAAAGCAGCATTGGAGGAGGAGGTGGATTTGTGGAAAGGCATAGCGCAGAAAAAAGAAAAGGAGTTAGAAGAGGCTAAGCAAATGGTGGAAATTCAAATGGATGACAACAAGGAGACGACAGCAAGAAAAGAAGCATTGGAGGCGGAGTCGAATTTGTGGAAAGGCAGAGCGCAGATGAAAGAGGGACAATTGGAGGAGGATAAGATAAAGCTTGCGGACGACAACGAGGAAACGACAGCACGAATAGAAGCATTGGAGGCGGAGTTGGATTTGTGGAAAGGCAGGGCGAAGACGAAAGGGGAAGAATTGGAGGAAGTTAAAAAAATGGTGGAAATGCTTGCAAAAGACAATAAGGAAACGACAGCAAGGAAAAAAGGATTGGAGGAGGAGTTGGATTTGTGGAAAGGCAGAACAGAGGCGAAGGAGAAAGAATTAGTAGAGGCTAAGAAAATAGTGCACATACAGACGGACGACAACAAGGAAACGACAGCAGAAAAAGAAGAATTGGAGGCGGACTTGGATTTGTGAAAAGGCAGAGTGGAGACGAAAGTGAAAGAATTGGATGAGGCTAAAAAAATGATGTGTGCATTTCCAGGCAATAACAGATTATGGGACAGTAAGAAAATGTCACGAAGTCAAGAAAAATTTGAGGAAGAGTTGGATCAGTGGGAAAAGTTTGCAGCGAAGGAAAATGAACAACTAGAAGAAGAAAAATGCAAAAACAAGAGGTCCTATACGTTTACTACAAACAATTTTATTGTAACATGGGGTAGATCGAGGTGGGAGTAGGGGGGATGCATCTATTATCGTCTAGAGATGACGAATCAGCAATAAAAAAAATGTCCGTCCGTCCGTCCGTCCGTCCGTCTCCACTTTTTTTTTCCAACGGCTCAACCGATCAGCCTAATCTTTTTTTTCCCTGAAAGGTACATGCCTCTTATGATTCAAGTTCGAAGATGAGCAAAATCGATCAAGTGGTTCCGGAGATATGGTCGAGGAAGTGACCAAAAACATGGTTTTTCGAGGTGAAACTTTTTCGCAAATATCTCAGCCACTATAGCACGGAAATTCCTCATTTTGGTGTCAAATGAAAGCATTTGATGTCACGAAACTGGGAAAAAATTTTATGGGTATCGGGTCAGGGGTATGGGCGCTGGGACCAATGGAATGGACGAAATTGAGATTCTTGGCCAGATACGAAAACAGTTTTTCGTATATATTTCCTTAACTATGCTATATGGAGATTTACTGTCAAAGGCAAAGCTGTAGGGAATTAAATTTAAGCGAACACGTGTTTCAGGGTTTTGGGGACATATGGTCCAATCCTGGTATATGGCCACTTCTACAATTGGGCAGGATGACCCGGATCTCCAGAACTACGAGAGTTATAAAGTTGGTTCCAAAGGCGAAGTTATAGAGAATTAAATTTAAGCGAACACGTGTTTCAGGGTTTTGGGGAAATATGGTCCAATCCTGGTATATGGCCATTTCCATAATTTGGCAGGATGACCCAGATCTCCAGAACTACGAGAGTTAGAAAGTTGGTTCCAAAGGCGAAGTTATAGAGAATTAAATTTAAGCGAACACGTTTTTCAGGGTTTTGGGGAAATATGGCCCATTCCTGGTATATGGCTGCTTCCATAAATGCGCAAGATGACCCAGATCTCCAAAACTATGATAGTTAGAAAGTTGGTTCCAAAGGTTAAGTTATAGAGAATTAAATTTAAGCGAACACGTTTTTCAGAGTTTTGGGGAAATATGGTCCATTCCTGGTATATGGCCGCTTCCATAAATGGGAAGGATGACCCAGATCTCCAAAACTATGATAGTTAGAAAGTTGGTTCCAAAGGCGAAGTTATAGAGACTTAAATTTAAGCGAACACGTGTTTCAGGGTTATGAGGAAATATGGTCCAATACTGATATATGGCCACTTCCATAATTGGGCAGGATGACCCAGATCTCCAGAACTATGAGAGTTAGAAAGTTGGTTCCAAAGGCGAAGTTATAGAGAATTCAATTTAAGCGAACACGTTTTTCTGGGCTTTAGGGAAAA
>CM055404.1:75139113-75149673 GCA_029228625.1 Pseudolycoriella hygida
GGAAATATGGTCCATTCCTGGTATATGGCCGCTTCCATAAATGGGCAGGATGACAAGGTTTCCAAAACTATGATAGTTAGAAAGTTGGTTCCAAAGGCGAAGTTATAGAGAATTAAATTTAAGCGAACACGTGTTTCAAGGTTTTGGGGGAATATGGTCCAATCCTGGTATATGGCCACTTCCATAATTGGGCAGGATGACCCAGATCTCCAGAACTACGAGAGTTAGAAAGTTGGTTCCAAAGGCGAAGTTATAGATAATTAAATTTAAGCGAACACGTTTTTCAGGGTTTTAGGGAAAAACGACTTAGTCCTTGGATATAAGCTTTTCTAGATTTGAAATTCTTACAGTTATAATAGAACAGAAAACGTTGGATTGTTTGCTTATTTGTATATTTAGGTACGTTCGAGTCACTTTGCCACATCTATTCTGTTTGTCACATCTATTCTGATACGTACGGGTCTTTGGTTATGTTTTTTATTTAACGGTTAATTTTCAATATCACATATTTATTAGACGAGTCTTCAAAAGATTCGCTCAAGAGTCTCACGTTCTAAAACCCTAGTTGTGTTCTTTACTTGAAATTCTATAGTTTCCGAGATTTTTAAACATTACTTACATTTACTACGCATTCATCGTCGTTAACCGCATGTGTAATCATATTCCTTTAAATTCACTACGGTGAAGAACATAATTCTAAATATTTACAATGTAAAGCTTCACCACATTCGTTGGAGCTTTTAAACAAAGGGCTAAATTATGTTGTATCGCCTAGAAAAATGCCAATCGAAGATTTATGTGTTGACGTGATGGCTTCTGTAAGACGTTTGAACACGGAAGTAAGAGATGACATTGAAATGAATTCTCTAAGTAACATTAGAGAAGATAAAAACACAGAAAGCACTGACATTAAAACAAAAAGTCGCTGCATCATATCTGAACTTTCACAGATGGCGACTATCTCTGACTGAAAAACGGTGGTGTATGAACCCAAGCCATGGATACACATCGTATTCCAAGTCCACTGAGTGCACACCTGCGACCGTTCCTTCATCTGTCTTCAATCCATCTGTGTAAACCACGACATTCGCCTCTGCTGGAGGTGTCCCTAAATCCCATTCAGATCTCTTTGGCACGCGAGTTTCGAAACTTCCTTCAAAGCAGAAACGTGTTATCATAGTCTTCTTTCATATCTACCTCACTGAACTCCGTTGCGAGAGAATACTTGCATGACCAAAATTTCGATCATGTGCAATCCAATTTCCATCTTTGTACAGTCTACACACTATCATCTCGGCCTCCTGTTTCAAAAACAGGTCCAGCGGCGGCAGTAACAGTAGTATCTCATTCGCCGCTATCGGCGTCGATATCATAACTCCAGTTATGCTCAGGCATGCTATCGACTTTCTATTTCGTAGAGCCTAATTCAGCACGTGGTTCCCATACCATACATCTTTCAGTTAGTATAGGCCTTACTATGGCTTTATACATCCAAAACAGAACGGATGGCCTGAGACCCCACTTTTAGCCAAACGTGGCGCGACGCGTCCAGAAAATTCTCAGCGCTTTGCTGACTCTCTCTTCCACATGCTCTTTCCAATCCAGTTCACCAGAACGACTCCAAGGTACTTGACCTTGTGCGTCAGCTTGAGAACAGTTCCGAAAAGTATTGACATTCGCATTGGAACTAACTTCCGTTTCCTGGTAAAGAGAATAAGTCCGGTCTTGTCTGGGTTTACCGACAGCCCTGACGTTCTACTCCACTCTTCTACTACCCGAAACGCTTTATTCATCAGTGAACATAAAACTTCTTCGAAAGCACCCGATTGGGGTATACTTACCTTTCAGGGAAAGAAAGTTTAGGGTGATCGATTGAGCCGTTTGAAAAAAAAAAAGTGTAGACTTCGCTTGGGTCCAAAAATGTAAAATTTCATTTGAGTTTTTCACTTAAGGTGTTTCCACAGGTGCGGCCGCTCCTATATAGGCCAAACATCGCGCTGTCTATGTGAGCGGTGCGACCAGCATGAAAAAGGCGTGGCCAACAAAACGAAGAGTCCCAAAAAGACTATATTGGTTAGGCACGTGAGAAAATAGCGACATGAACTTTAGAAAAGACGCTAAACATGTGTCGCCGGTCGTGTACAATCAAGAAGAAAATGATTGACACTTCCATATAAATCTTATTGAAACCATAACCTCATTTTTTTCAAATTTCACAACCGGTTTGACATTTGTTTGTCAAATAATTGTTTGCAGTGAAGTTAGTCACGTTTATCAATCAAATTTTGAAAAGCGCCATTCTGTCAATTTTGTTTGAAACATGATACAGTTGGCAGAGAAGTTGGCACAGTTTGCATAAATCACAATATAAAACTTTTAATTTTTTCAAACGTCAACCCGGCGGCGCTGATCGCACGACCATTTTTTTTTGTATGGAGTGTGATAGGGGTGTTGTGAATCGTTTACTGACATAGCACATCAAACTGATTCATTCAAAGGGTTTGAAAGCCATCAATAACGCGCTGTCAATCACAGATGCTTTAGTTTTATTCAGCGGCTCCTATTGTCTGATGAAAAGTGCGTTTGATGAAAGCGAGGATGACAGCCATGATGTTTTTCGTTGCTTCATTCATTCATCGATTGACATTATTGTTGCGTCTTTCGCCGAGTCTAAACGTGCCTTTGACAAATAACTCCAAATTCGCAAAGTTGTATTCAAATCGAATAAAGCAAAAAATTCAAGAATTCTTAAGATTTAAATTAAAATATGGCAGATGTTAGTAGTGATATCTCTACAATGATGGTCGCCGACAAAACAAGAATGGACAGAGTTTCTACAAGAAGCTGCGTTGATTGGTAAGTTTATTATTTTTTCTTTGAAATGATTCAAAATGGAGGATGACATTTAAAATTTGTGACATTTAGAAGACGATGACAACCTCCGAAATTACGATATAATGGACGACGACGAATTGAATGAAGAGATTAACTTGGCTAATCACGACATCGACTCGAATCACGAAGGCATGGTGTTAAAGACTCCACCCAGTAGTATCAAATGGAAATCACCGGAGCCGACGGCTCCATTGAATGTAGAAAGTAGTGAGAAGAAGAAGAGAAAACTGAACATTTCCGTATCATCAACAAATGAAGCCTCAAGCACAACACATCGAACAAAAACAATTTCGAATACAGTCAACACAAGTGATGATATCATTGGGAAACAAGTTATGAAATTCTCGCAGATGTCTACGAAGGAGCGACTGGAATTACGAGGGAAGAAATTTGGCGCACCGGTTTCAGCGGAATCCTCAAAAGCGGCCAGAGCCGAACGATTCGGCTTAAAACAGGAAATTACAGCGTATTTAGATGGTAAGACTAAGTCGAATATTGGCACCAATGTTAAGAATAGAAACAGTTCGATTTCAAATATTGATATATTAAGGAAACGGGATAAACAGTTTGGGGGATCGGTGTCGAAAGAAATGAATAAAATTGAGAATTTGGAAAAACTTCAGAAACGGTTAGAGAGATTTGGTTAAATTAATTAGAATAAAGCAACAGTGTCTTATTGACTTTTTCATCATTCTCGACTAATTATGGCCAATGTAAATGTAGAAAACAGAGTAAAAAAATTATTTCAAAACAAAACATTTTGACATTCAGTCCAAAGCATACTTTTCAATGGGTTGTACTTGAGTGCGAATCAATGAATCATTAGATGAGGGATTTTTTAAATTTGTTTTCAATTAAATTCTCTTGTTTCTACATATTTAGTCGAGAATGATAAAAAATTTTAAATCCAACTTGTACTACATATGTCCAATATAGTGCTTGGTTGGAGAAAAGTCCACGGCCTGCCGCCATATGTAGTACGAGTTGCATTAATAACTATAATTCTAGTTTTCTTTAACTTTAAAGATCAAGAAAATTATTTGTTTTTATATAAATTTTTGGAGCGTGTCGTAAAAAACAGCCAAAACAGAGATTATGAAGTATGAAGGCTTTAAAATTTGTTGCCAAGACCGTCAGGAGAGTTGGTTCCGCTTGCATCCTTAAAAGTGGTTTTTCCTTGATGTCTTCATGTCTGCTTGTATTTAACAACGTGGTAATGCTAACAACAATGTTGCACAATCTTGTGATTCTTTCAATGGTGACATCATGGCCCTACGGTAGTAAGGAGCCGTTACACATGCCAAAAAATTCATCAGAAATTTTTTCGTAGACTAAAGAACTTTGTGACTTCCCCCTCTTGCGATGTACCCCCCGGAAAATATTTTTCCCGGATTCGGTTCAGTCGATCCTACTTACTTACTTAACCGGCACTACAACCCATTAAGGGTTTTGGCCATCTGCAACATGCTTCTCCAAGCGGACCTATCCGCAGCTAGCGTCTCCCAGCTGGATACTGCCACAGTTTTTAAGTCGGCAAGAGCTGCGTCATATCATCTGGATTTTGGACGCCATGCAGCTCTCTGGCCCTCCGGTCTGGTTTTAAGAATTTTTTTCGGGATACGATGATCTTCCATTCGTTGTACATGACCGAGCCAACGCAGTCGGTTTGTTTTGGTAGTTCTGACTATGTCCGGCTCTCCCTAAAACTGATTTAGCTCATGATTGAAACGTCTGCGCCATCGATTCAGCCTTTGGTCGAATACTTGTCCAAATATTATCCGCAGTACTTTTCTTTCGAACGTGTGCAGCGATTGTTCGTCTTTCTGTGTCAAACACCACGACTCCGAGCCATACGTAAATACCGGTCTGATCATAGATTTGTATATTGCGCATTTTGAGTTTCTGCTTACTGACTTGGACTTGGTGAAAATGGTGCCGCTGGAATCTATGTCCTGTTCATGGTGCGCACAGCTGCTTCAAGGGTCAGGTTAAAAAGCAGCGTCGCAGGAGGATCTGCCTGACGTAGGCCTTCCTCAATGTCGAAAATCTCTGAAAATTGGTTACGGATCCTTACTCGGCTGTTAGCTCCGTTCAGTGTTAACTTGGTTAGCGAGATCAGTATATTGGGGATTCCAAATTCCTCCATTACTCTCCATAGCTTACTTCTTCTAACACTGTCATAGGCTGCCTTAAAATCAACGGACAGCTGGTGTGTTTCAATGTTGTACTCTTTGCACTTTTCCAAGATCTGTCTGATATTAAACGTCCGGTCCGATGTTGAACGACCTACACGAAAACCACCTTGGTATTCACCTACAGAGTTTTCCATGTATGGATGAAGGCGCTGGTAAAGAATATTTGCAAATATCTTGTAAGCAATATTCAGCAGAGCGATTCCTCGAAAATTGCCACCTTTTTTTATATGGGACAAAGTATGCTGGTCTTCCACTCTTCTGGTAACTCCTCCTCGACCTTCCATATACGCGTGATGAGCTCGTGCATCTCTACACATAGCGCGTTGGGTAGATCATCTGTCCCCGGGGCTTTGAAATTTCTGAGCCTCGAAATTTCAGCTTAAACTTCTTGCATCGTTGGTTCTTCTATGGTTGCACAGTATGAAATGGCAATTCGTTGTTTTCTTTGTTTCGGTTGAGCGGTGTGTTCGGATTAAGCAGTTCTTTGAAGTACTCAGCCCATCTCGCAATGCACCTTTCCTCATCTGCTAAGTCCAATCCATTCTTGTCCTTACAAAGCAGAGGTTGCTGACTGTAACCATTTTTGGATTCGTTTACTTTCCGATAGAAGTTCCGAGCTTCCTTCCTATTGCCAAACTTTTCAATTCCGATCAAAACGTTCCTATCCTGCAGCCGTTTTTTGTTTCGGAACAGTTTTCGAGCGAAATTTCTCTTCGAACGGTACTCTGACTGGCCTGCTCGAGTGTATCGACTCAGAGCTTTTAGTCGAGCTGCATTTTTGTTCTCCACAGCTCGCTGGCATTCATCGTCGAACCAGTTATTTCTTTTATTTCCCGTTCTCGTTCCCAATGTCTCTGCTGCGGCGCTCTCTACATTCCGCCTAATTTGATTCCAAGCATCGTCTATGCTGTGTTGTTCACTGACCATTTCTTCAATAACGTTTCTCTCCACACTATCCACGTATTTTTGTTTAATGTCTTCGTTCTACAGTTTCTCAACGTCCCACTTTTTCAATGCCTGTTGTCGGTTGTGTTGGACCGATATGCGAGACCTAACAACCACTTTAACCAAGTAGTGGTCAGAATCAACATTTGTTCCTCTACAGCTCCTGACATCCAATACATTTGAACAGTGGTGTCCATCTATCAAAACGTAATCAATGTGGTTTTTGGTTTGTCCATCAGGCGATACCCATGTCGCTTTGTGGATGTTTTTATGTTCGAAATACGTACTGCTCACAACCATGTTTCTTGATGCTGCGAAATGAACTACCCGCGTACCGTTGTCGTTAGAGTTTTAATGGAGGCTGTATTTGATACTGTGGGACGATAGAAGACTTCGCGACCTATCTTGGCATTCAGATCTCCAAGCAGAATCTTAATGTCACGTTTCGGTGCTCCATCATATATATCTCCACCAGTTTCTCGTAAAATAGCTCCTTCGATTCGTTGTCTTTTTCCTCCGTGGGTGAAAAATTTTCCTCTTATCCGTAGAGAGCACATTCGTTCGTCAACAGGATTGAAACCAATCACCGCGTTTCTAGCTATGTAGAAAACAATGAAACCTGTTCCATACTCTCTTGGACTGTCGTTACTCTACCCACTGTAGTAGAACTTATAGTCGCTTCTGATCATGGTGTCCTTTCCAGGCCATCTCGTTTCTTGCACTGCCGTGATGTCAATTTTTGCCGCTCTTAGCTCACTTGTGAAAGATCTCAATCCTCCTGGCCGCAACAAAGATCTTACATTCCATGTTCCTAGTTTTAAATAATTGTCCTTTTTCCTTTGCTTGAGTCGTTGACGTTTATACTGTCCGATCCGAGGCTGTGTTGTTGAGTTCATAACCGGCCATTTTTTTTCCGGTGTTTGGTTGTTAACCAATCGCCCAACCTACTTCCGTTTCCCCGATGACCCGTAGGATAGTCATCAGGTAGCTCTCTTAAGTTTAGCACAAAACTCCGAAGAAAATTGAGGTCCGGGGACCGACGTGGACGTAAAAGGAGCACTTGATAGACAGTTGCACGCCTGGCACATGACACGGACTACCACACTCCGCTCATATGCACTCAGGCGCTACCCTATCTAACTACCCAATCCCCACAGGAATATTCACCGCGTCCTATTCAGTCGCGTAGCGTGAGTTTGGCCCACACTAAGGACACTACAGCCCGAACCACTTGCGGCCAGGAGGATTGAGATCTTTCACAAGTAAGCTAAGAGCGGCAAAAATTGACATCACGGCAGTGCAAGAAACGAGATGGCCTGGAAAGGACACCATGATCAGTAGCGACTATAAGTTCTACTACAGTGGGTAGAGTAACGACAGTCCAAGAGAGTATGGAACAGGTTTCATTGTTTTCGGCATAGCTAGAAACGCGGTGATTGGTTTCAATCCTGTTGACGAACGAATGTGCTCTCTACGGATAAGAGGAAAATTTTTCACCCACGGAGGAAAAAGACAACGAAGCGAAGGAGCTATTTTACGAGAAAATGGTGGAGATATATATGATGGAGCACCAAAACGTGACATTAAGTTTCTGCTTGGAGATCTGAATGCCAAGATAGGTCGCGAAGTCTTCTATCGTCCCACAGTATTAAATACAGCCTCCATGAAAACTCTAACGACAACGGTACGCGGGTAGTTCATTTCGCAGCATCAAGAAACATGGTTGTGAGCAGTACGTATTTCGAACATAAAAACATCCAAAAAGCGACATGGGTATCGCCTGATGGACAAACCAAAAACCAGATTGATTACGTTTTTATAGATGGACGCCACTGTTCAAATGTATTGGATGTTAGGAGCTGTAGAGGAACAAATGTTGATTCTGACCACTACTTGGTTAAAGTGGTTGTTAGGTCTCGCATATAGCTCCAACACAAAAGGTCATGGAAGGAATTGGTTCGACGATGAATGCCAGCGAGCTCTGGAGAACAAAAATGCAGCTCGACTAAAAACTCTGAGTCGATACACTCGAGCAGGCCAGTCAGAGTACCGTTCGAAGAGAAATTTCGCTCGAAAACTGTTCCGAAACAAAAAACGGCTGCAGGATAGGAACGTTTTGATCGAAATTGAAAAGTTTGGCAATAGGAAGGAAGCTCGGAACTTCTATCGGAAAGTAAACGAATCCAAAAATGGTTACAGTCAGCAACCTCTGCTTTGTAAGGACAAGAATGGATTGGACTTAGCAGATGAGGAAAGGCGCATTGCGAGATGGGCTGAGTACTTCAAAGAACTGCTTAATCCGAACACACCGCTCAACCGAAACAAAGAAAACAACGAATTGCCATTTCATACTGCGCAACCATAGAAGAACCAACGATGCAAGAAGTTTAAGCTGAAATTTCGAGGCTCAGAAATTTCAAAGCCCCGGGGACAGATGATCTACTCAACGCGCTATGTGTAGAGATGCACGAGCTCATCACGCGTATATGGAATGTCGAGGAGGAGTTACCAGAAGAGTGGAAGAGCAGCATGCTTTGTCCCATATAAAAAAAAGGTGGCAATTTTCGAGGAATCGCTCTGCTGAATATTGCTTACAAGATATTTGCAAATATTCTTTACCAGCGCCTTAATCCATACATGGTAAACTCTGTAGGTGAATACCAAGGTGGTTTTCGTGTAGGTCGTTCAACATCGGACCGGACGTTTAATATCCGACAGATCTTGGAGAAGTGCAAAGAGTACAACATTGAAACACACCAGTTGTCCGTTGATTTTAAGGCAGCCTATGACAGTGTTAGAAGAAGTAAGCTATGGAGAGTAATGGAGGAATTTGGAATCCCCAATATAATTAACAGTGAACTGAGCTAACAGCCGAGTAAGGATCCGTAATCAATTTTCAGAGATTTTCGACATTGAGAAAGGCCTACATCAGGCAGATCCTCCTGCGATGCTGCTTTTTGACCTGACCCTTGAAGCAGCTGTGCGCACCATGAACAGGACATAGATTCCAGCGGCACCATTTTCACCAAGTCCAGTCAGTTGCTAGGTTTCGCAGACGACGAGTAATTCTGGGCAACCGGAGTTATTACGGCCTTTTGAAAATCTTAAAGTCCAAGTCAGTAAGCAGAAACTCAAAATACGCAATATACAAATCTATGATCAGACCGGTAGTTACGTATGGCTCGGAGTCGTGGTGTTTGACACAGAAAGACGAACAATCGCTGCACACGTTCGAAAGAAAAGTACTGCGGATAACATTTGGACAAGTATTCGACCAAAGGCTGAACCGATGGCGCAGACGTTTCAATCATGAGCTAAATCAGTTTTAGGGAGAGCCGGACATAGTCAGAACATTACTGATACGCCAGCACATGAGAGAACCCAGCACATGAAAAGTGAACGGACCCAAAGCTCTCTCTTTCTCATATCAACGACCCAAAGCTCTCTCTAGTGAGCTTCCTCATATTAAATAAAAAAACCGCCGGTCGCTGGGATCGAACTCGGGTCCCCTCACGTATCAGTCGACGATAATTCTCGTGAGCTAAATTGTTCATACATTACGTACAGCAATCATCGTACAGTATTTAGCTTCCGGAATTTTCTCTATGTAAATGCCACTTTGTTCTGGAGCTACCAGAAGGCAGCCTCATCCTCATGTCCCACTACACTCGTTTGATAGCTTGTATAGACAGACTGTCAGAAAAAAAAATTTCATCAGGATCAGGCTGCCTTCCCAAGATACAGCTTCCGGAACTTTCTCTGTGGAAATGTCACTTTGCTCTGGAGCTACCAGAAGGCAGCCTCATCCTCATGTCCCACTACACTCGTTTGATAGCTTGTATAGACAGACTGTCAGAAAAAAAAATTTTCATCAGGATCAGGCTGCCTTCCCAAGATACAGCTTCCGGAACTTTCTCTGTGGAAATGTCACTTTGCTCTGGAGCTACCAGAAGGCAGCCTCATCCTCATGTCCCACTACACTCGTTTGATAGCTTGTATAGACAGACTGTCAGAAAAAAAAATTTTCATCAGGATCAGGCTGCCTTCCCAAGATACAGCTTCCGGAACTTACTCTGTGGAAATGTCACTTTGCTCTGGAGCTACCAGAAGGCCGCCTCATCCTCATGTCCCACTACACTCGTTTGATAGCTTGTATAGGCAGACTGTCAGAAAAAAAAATTTTTCATCAGGATCAGGCTGCCTTCCCAAGATACAGCTTGCGGAACTTTCTCTCTGGAAATGTCACTTTGCTCTGGAGCTACCAGAAGGCAGCCTCATCCTCATGTCCCACTACACTCGTTTGATAGCTTGTATAGACAGACTCTCAGAAAAAAAAAATTTCATCAGGATCAGGCCGCCTTCCTAAGATACAGCTTCCGGAACTTTCTCTGTTGAAATGTCACTTTGCTCTGGAGCTACCAGAAGGCAGCCTCATCCTCATGTCCCACTACACTCGTTTGATAGCTTGTATAGACAGACTGTCAGAAAAAAAAGTTTTCATCAGGATCAGGCTGCCTTCCCAAGA
>CM055404.1:75150173-75174021 GCA_029228625.1 Pseudolycoriella hygida
AAACATTCTTATTTATTTAAAGTTGAAAAGTGGGAAAACAACTTGTGTATGTACTTACTTTCAGTTTATACACGCAAACATAAATACCGACGCGACGGCGGCTAGAAAAAGGACAGTTTTAGCAACAGTTGAAGCAACAAAATAATGTAAATTTGTATAAAAATTTAAGAAAAATGAGATTTGACTTTTCGATGAGGAATGCCAATTTGAAGAATGCAAAGACATAACAGTGCATAACCTCATTCCTTGTAGTCACAAGGAGATCGAAAATATAGAGAACCACGCTAACAACCTAACATGAAAACTGTCTTCGCAAAAAGAAAGAAAAGTCAAATTTTTGCAGCGTAAAAACCGAAAGTACAGCTGTCTGGCATTTGTGACGCAATTTTTTGAACTCTACGTAATTTTGTTTTAAATTTTGCGTATCGAAGCTTAATGCGTCACCCCCCTCTGATTTCAGAACTTTTGTAACTGGAAGAAGATGCTTAATGCGTCACCCTTTTCTGATTTCATAGCTTTTGTAAGCAGACATAAAGACTTGCGTCACACCTCCTCTGAAAGAGGTTTTTTTTGCGGATATCAGTACTTTTGTAGGTTTATCTCTCGTTAAAAACTTGATGGAAGTTGAAGGGTGCTAGAGAAATCCAAAAAAATCACTAGGAAGCTCCATCGCTTGACCTCACTCATTCGAGAATAACCGAAAAATATAAAAAAATCTGATGGAAGTTCAATAGTGCTAGAGAAATCCACAAGAATCCATAAAAATCCCATAAACCTAGGAAGCTCCATGGCATGACCTCACTCATGTCGAGAATAATCGAAAAATATAAAAAAACCTGATGGAAGTTGAAAAGTGCTAGGGAAGTCCACAAGAATCCACAAGAATCCCATAAATCTAGGAGGCTCCATTGCATGACCTCACTCATGTCGAGAATAACCGGAAAATGTCAAAAAACCTGATGGAAGTTGAAAAGGGCTTGAGAAACCGTCTCAATTCTACAAGTGGCTTTATCCTGGGATTGGGCCATATTTCCCCAAAACCCTAAGACACGTGTTCGCTCAAATTTAATTCTCTACAACTGCGCCTTTGGAAGCAAGTTTCTGTGTCTCATAGTTCTGGAGATATGGGCCATCCCTCCCAATTCTAGAACTGGCCATATCCTGGGATTGGGCCATATTTCCCCAAAACCCTGAAACACGTGTTCGCTCAAATTTAATTCTCTACAACTGCGCCTTTGGAAGCAAGTTTCTATGTCTCATAGTTCTGGAGATATGGGTCATCCCTCCCAATTCTAGAACTGGCCATATCCTGGGATTGGGCCATATTTCTCCAAAACCCTGAAACACGTGTTCGCTAAAATTTAATTATCTACGATTTCGCCCTTAGAAGCAACTTTCTAACTGCGATAGTTTGAGAGTTAAGGCTCATTTCTCATTTTTCTCGTTGCTGAACCACTAATTCTAGAATTGGCCACATCCTCGGATTGGGTCATTTCTCGAAAAAATCCAAAAACAGGTATTCGCTGAAATTCAATTCTCTACAATGTGTCTTTTCAAGCAACCTTCTAACTCTTATAGTTTTAGAGTTATTGAGTCATCCTGACTGAGTCCGGAAGCGACTAAATCCCAGAAATCCCAGGAATGGGCAGGATTTTTGAGGAAAAAAAAAACGTGTCGACTAATTTTATGATCTGAAGCTACCCTCAAAATTTCAGCGAAATCGATCGAGCCGTTTCCGAGATCCCAACAAAGTAACAAAGTAACAAAGTAACAAAGTAACAAAGTAACAAAGGTTTACCAAATCGATTAGTTAAAAATTTTCTACGGAGAATTTTTTGTATGGAAAAATGGAAAATTCCAAAATTCATATCTCCGGATCGACTGAACCGATTTTAATGAGTGATACGTCAATTCGCCTTAGAATTTTCCCGCGAATCCGGGAAAAATATTTTCCGGGGGGTACGTCGCTCGGGGGGGAAGTCAAAAAGTTCGTGTATATATGGTTCCTTGTCTACGAAAAAAATTTCTTGTAATTTTTTTAGCGTGTGTAGACTTGCGTCACGGGCGCATTGCTACCGCGCGCCCATGATTAGCACTATTTTAGTTGAGTGCACTTTCCTAAGTTAGCGCACAATCACAAGAAACGATTGTGCACTTCCAGAAGTTCGCGCACAATCAATAGAAACGATTTTAGGCGATTGTGCAAACTCCTACATAAATGCACAATACATTGAATTAATCGCAGTCTCAATATTTTTCAGAAATTTGTTCTTGCGACATAATGTGAAACATGAATACAGAAAAGATATTATCACCCAAATTTTTTCCATGCATTTGTTCGTGGGGGATAATATAATTTTGTGTTGCACCTAAAAATATTATCCCCCAAATTGGGGCATAATATATTTTGATGTTGCACCTTTGTATATTATCCCCCACGAATAAATGTATGGAGAAAATTTGGGGGATAATATTTTTGGGCTCTGCACATAAATATATTATCCCCCTAGTGTAGCATGCATATTTTTCTAATTTTCCGAGGAAAAAATTGGGGGAAAATATTTTTTGTGCATTTGCCTAAATTGGGGGATAATATTTTTGGGTGTTAATATAGTTCCCCCGTCTGTCCGTCCGTCCGTCCGTCCGTCCGTCCGTCCGTCCGTCCGTCCGTCCGTCCGTCCGTCCGTCCGTCCGTCCGTCCGTCCGTCCGTCCGTCCGTCCGTCCGTCTGTCTGTCGCCAATTTTTCTCCGGTAATTCTTGACCGATTTTCAAAATCTTTTTTTTTCCTGAAAGGTAATCGAGGTAAAAGTGAGGTCGGATTCGAAGATGAGCAAAATCGGCCAAGTAGTTCCGGAGATATGGTCGAAAAAGTGACCAAAAACATGGTTTTTCGAGGGTCGGTGAAACTTTTTCGCAAATATCTCAGCAAGTGTAGCACGGAAATTGCTCATTTGAGTGTCAAATGAAAGAATTTGATATCACAAAACAGGGAAATTTTATTTTATGGAAACCGACTCAGTGGTGTGGGCACTGGGACCCATGGAATGGTCGAAATTAAATTTCTCGGACCTATAAGAGAACACGTATTTCAGGGTTTTAGGAAAAAATGACCCAATCCTTTAATATGACCACTTCTAGAATTAGGCGGGATGACCCATATCTCTGAAACTATGAGAGTTAGAAAGTTGGTTCCAAAGGCAAAGTTGTGGCGAATAAAAATTTAGAGAAAACGTGTTTCAGGGTTTTGGGTAAAAATGCTACAATTCTGGGATATGGCCACTTCTAGAATTGGGAGGTGTGACTCATATCTCTAGAACTGTGAAAGTTAGGAAGTTTGTTTTAATGGCAAAGTTGTAGGAAATTAATTTTAGCGAAAACGTGTTTCAGGGTTTTTTGGAAATATGGCCAATCCTGGGATATGGCCACTCCTAGAATTGGGAGGGGTGACACATATCTCTAGAACTATGAGAGTTAGAAAGTTGACTCCAAAGGGCGAAGTTGTAGGTTGCAGGTTTTCGGGGAAATATGGCCTAATCCCTGGAAAATGGCCACTTCTGTTTGCCGCATCTATTCTGATACTTACGGTTCCCTTCATATGTTTTGCTATGTTGTAGAGAAAATTGATTGGGACATTTTTGTCCATGGAAATATGGGGCTGAGTCCTCTCCTTAAAGCCCTAGGTCGGCCCTATCCAAAAAATAATTGTTTGCTATGTTGTAGAGAAAATTGAGTTTAACATTTTTGTCCGAGGATTCAGGCAGGTCCATAACGAATTTTCTACAATGCTTCTTCGTACGGGATTTTCGATATTGCCATTTCAGCAATTTCCAATCGAGATGAATATACATATAATCAGTAATGTAATACAACGGGAATGCATGCAACGGGAATCCTTGAACGGGATTCGTGCGGGTCTGCGAAGCATATGTTTTTATTTTGCTCTGATATGACGTTTACGTGAAAACGAAGTGTAACTAGGTATCTTAACGAAAAGTTTAGCAGATTATTTCGGAGCTTTTTATGGAAGTATGAATGTGTTGAGTTTGAAATCATTTGTACTGTATGTTTTGTCTCATAAAACGAAAACAAATCATGTCTCTGTACCAAGGAAACTTAACGCACACTATGATTTCATCAACCTCCGACTGTTTTCTATGTTCATGGAAGCTGAAATACTATCTATAGCCCATTTCATTTAGGCTAAAAGTGCAACTACATTCACTTTACAAGCTGCCATTTTTTATACGCTTGTCGTACATGCTTCAAATTCGTACAGTGTGTTCCTAAGGGTTATGTAATGGATTTTACATGCTAAGGCCGTCAAAAGTAGTGCTTGAAACATGTAAACTACGGTTTTCGACGCATGTAGCATGTAAAGTCACATGTAACTGCTACAAGTGTATGTCACTGCTACAATCCTATTTGTTTTGGCAAGTGTGACGTTGTGACTTAATCACACACAAATATATTTACCTGTTCCAATACTCTGCTCACATCCGAGAACGGTTTATTGTGCATCAATTTGAGGCTGTCGGGAATTGATTTAATGCGATAACGTCGATCGTACTCATTCCACATTTCATATTGCAAGTCATTCTGTTGCTGATGGCATATTGGTCTCTCGAAATTGTTAATATTTGACAGTATCGCTTCTGATTGCAAGGTGACAAACTTTTTAGAACAATCATGGACTTGCTGGATGAAATCACTGGGTATGGTGTCAAGATTGAACATTGGGGATTTTATGTGTGGCATCCGGCTTGCCATCTCAGATACATAGGACATGGTTTCGTAAGTTCGATGAAATCCCATACAAATGACATACACTTCCGAGTTGCATTGTTTTGATGTAGCCGGCTTGAATATGTCAACAGTGTGAAAATAATTTACCAGAAAATATAACAAACTGATTGTAGTTAACTCGAAAAATGTAAACATTTTTAAAATGAAGGACCCATCATTGTCAAGCACTTGCAGTGCTGCAACCACCTCTGCAAAGTGTAGGCTATAGACCATATTCTCTTGATCGTTTGGGCAATCTCCACAGTCTACGGAACCATCAGCCGTGACGAGACTTATCTTTAATCAGAGAATATAAAAATCGACTATTACAATTTCCTTCTCTGAACACAGTGAATTTACCTTTCCCATTTTTCGACACCGTTCAATCAGCTTATCTACATTACCTTTGATTGTTATATCCCCTGTCAAATCATCGCCAAACTCCCAGTTGCCGAGAGTTCGGGCGATGAAACGACAATCCGAAACTGCACTACGAAATGCATTGTCCTCGTGATACGGGTTCAACGTCGTAGCACACCAATTAAACAATGATTTTGGATAATTCAACATAACGTAGTGATTCAGACTAGCAACAAATGCGCCTGGTGCTTCACACAAATGCACCTGGTTTAAAAATGGTTTTATTACAAAGCATGGGGTAGTGTTTCAATTTAACATACTGAATTAAATTCTGCTTGGGGAGTTACAATCCGATAGGCACTGAGACACTCGTACAACTTGCACCATTCCCTCGTTACAAATTCAGCATTCACTTCATTCCGCAAGTACCACGTAATAAAACTGCTTAGATCACTTTTTGCTATGAATTTTTTCCACTGCCCCAATGGATAGTCAATTAGTTGGTCTTTCACATGATTGAGGACACTTTTAATCCAGAACAGCTCAGGCACTGTTTGGTTACTTTGATTGAATATGTTATCAATCGCAGGCAGTTGCCATTGCGATTGCTTGCAAAAACGGAATTTCTTTTCGAAAAACTGCCCGATTGATGACGAATTCATGAACATTATGAATTACACAATTTTAGATTTCATTTACGACAAAATGACTGACATAGGTCAACACGTCAGGGACACTAAACTTCATTGAGAGGCTACCGAATGTGCACAACACTATTTTATAATAGTCTCGTACCGATAACAATTTTTTCCGACAGTCTATCTATACAAGTTGACATTTCCACAGAGAAAGTTCCGGAAGCTGTATCTTGGGAAGGCAGCCTGATCCTGATGAAAATTTTTTTTTCTGACAGTCTGTCTATACAAGCTATCAAACGAGTGTAGTGGGACATGAGGATGAGGCTGCCTTCTGGTAGCTCCAGAGCAAAGTTACATTTCCACAGAGAAAGTTCCGGAAGCTGTGTCTTGGGAAGGCAGCCTGATCCTGATGAAAAATTTTTTTTCTGACAGTCTGTCTATACAAGCTATCAAACGAGTGTAGTGGGACATGAGGATGAGGCTGCCTTCTGGTAGCTCCAGAGCAAAGCTACATTTCCACAGAGAAAGTTCCGGAAGCTGTATCTTGGGAAGGCAGCCTGATCCTGATGAAAATTTTTTTTCTGACAGTCTGTCTATACAAGCTATCAAACGAGTGTAGTGGGACATGAGGATGAGGCTGCCTTCTGGTAGCTCCAGAGCAAAGTGGCATTTCCACAGAGAAAGTTCCGGAAGCTGTATCTTGGGAATGCAGCCTGATGCTGATGAAAAAATTTTTTCTGACAGTCTGTCTATACAAGCTATCAAACGAGTGTAGTGGGACATGAGAATGAGGCTGCCTTCTGGTAGCTCCAGAGCAAAGTGACATTTCCACAGAGAAAGTTCCGGAAGCTGTATCTTGGGAAGGCAGCCTGATCCTGATGAAAAATTTTTTTTCTGACAGTCTGTCTATACAAGCTATCAAACGAGTGTAGTGGGACATGAGGATGAGGCTGCCTTCTGGTAGCTCCAGAGCAAAGTGACATTTCCACAGAGAAAGTTCCGGAAGCTGTATCTTGGGAAGGCAGCCTGATCCTGATGAAATTTTTTTTTCTGACAGTCTGTCTATACAAGCTATCAAACGAGTGTAGTGGGACATGAGGATGAGGCTGCCTTCTGGTAGCTCCAGAACAAAGTGGCATTTACATAGAGAAAATTCCGGAAGCTAAATACTGTACGGTGATTGCTGTACGTAATGTATGAACAATTTAGCTCACGAGAATTATCGTCGACTGATACGTGAGGGGACCCGAGTTCGATCCCAGCGACAGGCGGTTTTTTTATTTAATATGAGGAAGCTCACTAGAGAGATATTTAGGTCGTTGATATGAGAAAGAGAGAGCTTTGGGTCCGTTCACTTTTCATGTGCTGGGTTCTCTCATGTGCTGACGTATCAGTAATGTTCTGACTATGTCCGGCTCTCCCTAAAACTGATTTAGCTCATGATTGAAACGTCTGCGCCATCGGTTCAGCCTTTGGTCGAATACTTGTCCAAATATTATCCGCAGTACTTTTCTTTCGAACGTGTGCAGCGATTGTTCGTCTTTCTGTGTCAAGCACCACGACTCCGAGCCATACGTAACTACCGGTCTGATCATAGATTTGTATATTACGCATTTTGAGTTTCTGCTTACTGACTTGGACTTTAAGATTTTCAAAAGGCCGTAATAACTCCGGTTGCCCAGAATTACTCGTCGTCTGCGAAACCTAGCAACTGACTGGACTTGGTGAAAATGGTGCCGCTGGAATCTATGTCCTGTTCATGGTGCGCACAGCTGCTTCAAGGGTCAGGTTAAAAAGCAGCGTCGCAGGAGGATCTGCCTGACGTAGGCCTTCCTCAATGTCAAAAATCTCTGAAAATTGGTTACGGATCCTTACTCGGCTGTTACCTCCGCTCAGTGTTAACTTGGTTAGCGAGATCAGTATTTTGGGGATTCCAAATTCCTCCATTACTCTCCATGGCTTACTTCTTCTAACACTGTCATAGGCTGCCTTAAAATCAACGGACAACTGGTGTGTTTCAATGTTGTACTCTTTGCACTTCTCCAAGATCTGTCTGATATTAAACGTCCGGTCCGATGTTGAACGACCTACACGAAAACCACCTTGGTATTCACCTACAGAGTTTTCCATGTATGGACTATACATTGCCGCTTACAACAATAGAACGCTGTCTTCAAATGAGAAACTACTCGAATTGGAGCTGGCACTTGAAAAAATCAAATGGGACATTATAGGATTGAGTGAAGTCAGGCGGAGTGGAGAGGAATGTCTGCGATTGAAATCGGGTAACACACTGTACTATCGAGGTAGTGACACCCAAACATCGATGCACGGTGTAGGAATATTGATCAACAAACGTTGGACTAACCGAATAACGCAAATGAATAGTGTCTCCGATAGAGTCATTTACGTCTGCTTCAAATTGAATGCTATGTACAGCTTAAAGGTAATACAAGCGTACGCACCGACAACGACCCATGATGATGAGGAAATCGAAGTGTTTTATGAGGATGTCTCAAAAGCGATGGATGAAAATCGGGCTCATTATCAGTTATTGGTGGGCGATTTTAACGCGAAATTGGGAAAGCGATCGGACGATTCAGAAACCTCTATCGGAATGTTTGGTCATGACCAAAGAAATGAGCGTGGAGACACATTGCTGAACTTTCTCCAGCAGCATGGCATCTTTTCGATGAATTCGTTCTTCCCAGGCAAAGTACAAAGAAAATGGACCTGGGCAAGCGCAGATGGTGTCACCAAAAACGAAATCGATTATATCATGTCAAACCGCAAGTCCATCGTTAAAAACGTCACGGTACTGAACAGACTCAACACTGGCAGTGACCATCGAATGGTAAGAGCCAAAGTAGCCTTGAATACAAGAACAGAAAGGGAGAGAATGGTCAGAAAAAAGACCTTTCTAGACATCAATCGTCTGAAAGAACAAAGTGCTAAATTCGAAGAAATTTTAGAAAAAGAGCTGATCGAAGCTAAATCACAAGACGCCTCAATTGATGAACTGTACAATAAGATCGTTGACACCGTGAAAGACTTTCTCGAATCCAAGTGTCAATCCACACGAATAACAGAATCGAAGCTGAGCAAAGAAACACTGAAGTTGATAGCAGACAGAGTGGAAATGGTTAAATGTAATAAACGGGACACAGTTGAATTCCGACAGATAACGAAAACTATCAACAAAAACATGAAAGTTGATCTAAGGAATTACAACGTGAATCTGGCCACCGAAGCCATCGCAGCAAACGGAAATATGAAAGTATTGCGGGCGAAGCTGTCGACGTTTCACAAACAGATCTTCAAATTGAAAGGCAAAGACGGCGTGTTACAAACGGATCAAAACAAATTGTTAGAGATTACACGAGAGTTCTATAAGGACTTATATGCATCGATTCGTAGCAAGCCAAGTACAGGAGGAACAGCAACGAGACCAGTCATAATGAATGTCGGATCCGAAGAAATGCCGGATATAACGATGGATGAGGTACAAACTGTGTTAGACGAAATGAAAAACGGGAAAGCTCCAGGCGAAGACGACATTCCCATTGAAGCCATAAAGGAAGGCGGACGCGCACTGCTTGAAACGATAACTGCACTATTCAACAAATGTCTCGAACAAACAAAAGTACCGGAAATGTGGGAAAACGCGATCATTACGTTGCTGCACAAGAAAGGAGACATCACAAGGCTCGAAAACTATCGGCCCATCAGTTTGTTATCACACGTATATAAACTGTTTATGAAAGTGATAACAAAAAGAATCACCAAGAAACTAGACTTCTATCAGCCGGTAGAGCAAGCCGGCTTTCGATCAGGATTCAGCACGAACGATCATTTACAAGTGATGAGGAGCCTAATCGAAAAGTGTAATGAGTACAAAATAGCGATCGTTATAATCTTCATCGACTTCGAGAAAGCATTTGATTCAGTTGAGCTGTGGTCGATCATGGATTCTTTGGACGAATGTAGAATCGATTCTAGATATACACGTTTAATCAAGTACATCTACGAACATGCAACGTCGTCTGTGAAGATGCACAAACACACCGATAAATTCCAAGTAAAAAGAGGAGTCCGTCAAGGCGATACGATTTCACCGAAGCTGTTCACATCGGCATTAGAAACTGTTTTCAAAAAGTTGGATTGGAGTGAAATGGGGATTAACATAAATGGAAGATTTTTGAATAATCTCCGATTCGCCGATGACATTGCCCTGACATCATTGACAATGGAAAAAGCCGAAACGATGCTGCTGCAGTTAAATGAGGAAGCACGGAAAATTGGGTTGAAGATGAACTTGTCAAAAACGAAAATATTGACAAACATCACTGGAGCTCAACCAATCAAAATTGGAGATGAAGAGATTGGAATAGTGGATTCCTACAAGTACCTCGGTCATGACATCAGACTTGGTCTCGAAAATCAAACTGCCGAAATACGAAGAAGAATAGGACTCGGTTGGGCTGCATTCGGTAAACTGCGATATATATTCAAAAGCAATATGAATAACAGCCTGAAGAGAAAAGTGTTCGACATGTGTGTGCTGCCAGTGTTGACTTATGGAGCCGAAACGTTGACGAGAACGAAAGCATCGGCCAAAAAGTTGAGAGTTGCGCAAAGAGCAATGGAACGAGCGATGCTGGGGATTTCACTTAGAGACAAACTGACAAACGAATGGATCCGGCAGCAAACTAAAGTCACCGATGTCATGATACGAATAGCGTCATTGAAATGGAATTGGGCTGGCCATATCGCCAGAATGACCGATGATAGATGGACAAAAACAATTATGCAATGGCGGCCACCAACGAAGCGACCAATGGGACGTCCACCGGAAAGATGGACAAACGACATCAAACGAACGGCAGGTGCAAATTGGCAGCAAGTGGCAATGGACCGAGACGAGTGGCGATCAAAGGGGGAGGCCTACATCCAGCAGTGGATATAAAAAGGCTACAAAAGAAGAGAAGAAGAAGATGAAGGCGCTGGTAAAGAATATTTGCAAATATCTTGTAAGCAATATTCAGCAGAGCGATTCCTCGAAAATTGCCACCTTTTTTTTATATGGGACAAAATATGCTGGTCATCCACTCTTCTGGTAACTCCTCCTCGACATTCCATATACGCGTGATGAGCTCGTGCACCTCTACACATAGCGCGTTGGGTAGATCATCTGTCCCCGGGGCTTTGAAATTTCTGAGCCTCGAAATTTCAGCTTAAACTTCTTGCATCGTTGGTTCTTCTATGGTTGCGCAGTATGAAATGGCAATTCGTTGTTTTCTTCGTTTCGGTTGAGCGGTGTGTTCGGATTAAGCAGTTCTTTGTAGTACTCAGCCCATCTCGCAATGCACCTTTCCTCATCTGCTAAGTCCAATCCATTCTTGTCCTTACAAAGCAGAGGTTGCTGACTGTAACCATTTTTGGATTCGTTTACTTTCCGATAGAAGTTCCGAGCTTCCTTCCTATTGCCAAACTTTTCAATTTCGATCAAAACGTTCCTATCCTGCAGCCGTTTTTTGTTTCGGAACAGTTTTCGAACGAAATTTCTCTTCGAACGGTACTCTGACTGGCCTGCTCGAGTGTATCGACTCAGAGTTTTTAGTCGAGCTGCATTTTTGTTCTCCAGAGCTCGCTGGCATTCATCGTCGAACCAATTCCTTCCATGACCTTTTGTGTTGGACCTATATGCGAGACCTAACAACCACTTTAACCAAGTAGTGGTCAGAATCAACATTTGTTCCTCTACAGCTCCTGACATCCAATACATTTGAACAGTGGCTTCCATCTATCAAAACGTAATCAATCTGGTTTTTGGTTTGTCCATCAGGCGATACCCATGTCGCTTTTTGGATGTTTTTATGTTCGAAATACGTACTGCTCACAACCATGTTTCTTGATGCTGCGAAATGAACTACCCGCGTACCGTTGTCGTTAGAGTTTTAATGGAGGCTGTATTTAATACTGTGGGACGATAGAAGACTTCGCGACCTATCTTGGCATTCAGATCTCCAAGCAGAATCTTAATGTCACGTTTCGGTGCTCCATCATATATATCTCCACCAGTTTCTCGTAAAATAGCTCCTTCGCTTCGTTGTCTTTTTCCTCCGTGGGTGAAAAATTTTCCTCTTATCCGTAGAGAGCACATTCGTTCGTCAACAGGATTGAAACCAATCACCGCGTTTCTAGCTATGCCGAAAACAATGAAACCTGTGCCATACTCTCTTGGACTGTCGTTACTCTACCCACTGTAGTAGAACTTATAGTCGCTACTGATCATGGTGTCCTTTCCAGGCCATCTCGTTTCTTGCACTGCCGTGATGTCAATTTTTGCCGCTCTTAGCTTACTTGTGAAAGATCTCAATCCTCCTGGCCGCAAGTGGTTCGGGCTGTAGTGTCCTTAGTGTGGGCCAAACTCACGCTACGCGACTGAATAGGACGCGGTGAATATTCCTGTGGGGATTGGGTAGTTAGATAGGGTAGCGCCTGAGTGCATATGAGCGGAGTGTGGTAGTCCGTGTCATGTGCCAGACGTGCAACTGTCTATCAAGTGCTCCTTTTACGTCCACGTCGGTCCCCGGACCTCAATTCTCTTCGGAGTTTTGTGCTAATTTTAAGAGAGCTACCTGATGACTATCCTACGGGTCATCGGGGAAACGGAAGTAGGTTGGGCGTTTGGTTAACCTCCAAACACCGGAAAAAAAATGGCCGAGGATGAGGCTGCCTTCTGGTAGCTCCAGAACAAAGTGACATTTCCACAGAGAAAGTTCCGGAAGCTGTATCTTGGGAAGGCAGCCTGATCCTGATGAAAAATTTTTTTTCTGACAGTCTGTCTATACAAGCTATCAAACGAGTGTAGTGGGACATGAGGATGAGGCTGTCTTCTGGTAGCTCCAGAACAAAGTGACATTTCCACAGAGAAAGTTCCGGAAGCTGTATCTTGGGAAGGCAGCCTGATCCTGATGAAAAAATTTTTTTCTGACAGTCTGTCTATACAAGCTATCAAACGAGTGTAGTGAGACATGAGGATGAGGCTGCCTTCTGGTAACTCCAGAACAAAGTGACATTTACATAGAGAAAATTCCGGAAGCTGTATCTTGGGAAGGAAGCCTGATCTTGATGAAAAAATTTTTTTCTGACAGTCTGTCTATACAAGCTATCAAACGAGTGTAGTGGGACATGAGGATGAGGCTGCCTTCTGGTAGCTTCAGAACAAAGTGACATTTCCACAGAGAAAGTTCCGGAAGCTGTATCTTGGGAAGGTAGCCTGATCCTGATGAAAATTTTTTTTTCTGACAGTCTGTCTATACAAGCTATCAAACGAGTGAAGTGGGACATGAGGATGAGGCTGCCTTCTGGTAGCTCCAGAGCAAAGTGACATTTCCACAGAGAAAGTTCCGGAAGCTGTATCTTGGGAAGGCAGCCTGATCCTGATGAAAACTTTTTTTTCTGACAGTCTGTCTATACAAGCTATCAAACGAGTGTAGTGGGACATGAGGATGAGGCTGCCTTCTGGTAGCTCCAGAGCAAAGTGACATTTCAACAGAGAAAGTTCCGGAAGCTGTATCTTAGGAAGGCGGCCTGATCCTGATGAAATTTTTTTTTTCTGAGAGTCTGTCTATACAAGCTATCAAACGAGTGTAGTGGGACATGAGGATGAGGCTGCCTTCTGGTAGCTCCAGAGCAAAGTGACATTTCCAGAGAGAAAGTTCCGCAAGCTGTATCTTGGGAAGGCAGCCTGATCCTGATGAAAAATTTTTTTTTCTGACAGTCTGCCTATACAAGCTATCAAACGAGTGTAGTGGGACATGAGGATGAGGCGGCCTTCTGGTAGCTCCAGAACAAAGTGACATTTCCACAGAGAAAGTTCCGGAAGCTGTATCTTGGGAAGGCAGCCGGATCCTGATGAAAAATTTTTTTTCTGACAGTCTGCCTATACAAGCTATCAAACGAGTGTAGTGGGACATGAGGATGAGGTTGCCTTCTGGTAGCTACAGAGCAAAGTGACATTTCCACAGAGAAAGTTCCGGAAGCTGTATCTTGGGAAGGCAGCCTGATCCTGATGAAAAATTTTTTTTCTGACAGTCTGTCTATACAAGCTATCAAACGAGTGTAGTGAGACATGAGGATGAGGCTGCCTTCTGGTAGCTCCAGAACAAAGTGGCATTTACATAGAGAAAATTCCGGAAGCTAAACACTGTACGGTGATTGCTGTACGTAATGTATGAACAATTTAGCTCACGAGAATTATCGTCGACTGAAACGTGAGGGGACCCGAGTTCGATCCCAGCGACCGGCGGTTTTTTTATTTAATATGAGGAAGCTCACTAGAGAGAGCTTTGGGTCGTTGATATGAGAAAGAGAGAGCTTTGGGTCCGTTCACTTTTCATGTGCTGGGTTCTCTCATGTGCTGGCGTATCAGTAATGTCAGAACTACCAAAACAAACCGACTGAGTTGGCTCGGTCATGTACAACGAATGGAAGATCATCGTATCCCGAAAAAAATTCTTAAAACCAGACCGGAGGGCAAGAGAGGTGCATGGCGTCCAAAATCCAGATGATATGACGCAGCTCTTGCCGACTTAAAAACTGTGGGAGTATCCAGCTGGGAGACGCTAGCTGCGGATAGGTCCGCTTGGAGAAGCATGTTGCAGATGGCCAAAACCCTCAATGGGTTGTAGTGCCGGTCAAGTAAGTAAGTAGGATCGACTGAACCGAATCCGGGAAAAATATTTTCCGGGGGGTACATCGCAAGAGGGGGAAGTCACAAAGTTCTTTAGTCTACGAAAAAATTTCTGATGAATTTTTTGGCATGTGTAACGGCTCCTTACTACCGTAGGGCCATGATGTCACCATTGAAAGAATCACAAGATTGTGCAACATTGTTGTTAGCATTACCACGTTGTTAAATACAAGCAGACATGAAGACATCAAGGAAAAACCACTTTTAAGGATGCAAGCGGAACCAACTCTCCTGACGGTCTTGGCAACAAATTTTAAAGCCTTCATACTTCATAATCTCTGTTTTGTCTGTTTTGTACGACACGCTCCAAATGAAAAAAAAATGTTTTGAAAATTCAATTTCAAACTTACATTTTTATTTGATAAATTCCACAAAATTTATATAGAAACAAATAATTTTCTTGATCTTTAAAGTTAAAGAAAACTAGAATTATAGTTATTAATGCAACTCGTACTACATATGGCGGCAGGCCGTGGACTTTTCTCCAACCAAGCACTATATTGGACATATGTAGTACAAGTTGGATTTAAAAATTTTTATCATTCTCGACTAAATATGTAGAAACAAGAGAATTTAAGGGAAAACAAATTTAAAAAATCCCTCATCTAATGATTCATTGATTCGCACTCAAGTACAACCCATTGAAAAGTATGCTTTGGACTGAATGTCAAAATGTTTTGTTTTCAAATAATTTTTTTTACTCTGTTTTCTACATTTACATTGGCCATAATTAGTCGAGAATGATGAAAAAGTCAATAAGACACTGTTGCTTCATTCTAATTAATTTAACCAAATCTCTCTAACCGTTTCTGAAGTTTTTCCAAATTCTCAATTTTATTCATTTCTTTCGACACCGATCCCCCAAACCGTTTATCCCGTTTCCTTAATATATCAATATTTGAAATCGAACTGTTTCTATTCTTAACATTGGTGCCAATATTCGACTTAGTCTTACCATCTAAATACGCTGTAATTTCCTGTTTTAAGCCGAATCGTTCGGCTCTGGCCGCTTTTGAGGACTCCGCTGAAACCGGTGTGTCAAATTTCTTCGCTCGTAATTCCAGTCGCTCCTTCGTAGACATCTGCGAGAATTTCATAACTTTTTTCCCAATGATATCATCACTTGTGTTGACTGTATTCGAAATTGTTTTTGTTCGATGTGTTGTGCTTGAGGCTTCATTTGTTGATGACACGGAAATGTTCAGTTTTCTCTTCTTCTTCTCACTACTTTCTACATTCAATGGAGCCGTCGGCTCCGGTGATTTCCATTTGATACTACTGAGTGGAGTCTTTAACACCATGCCCTCGTGATTCGAATCGATGTCGTGACTAGCCAAGTTAATCTCTTCATTCAATTCGTCCATTATATCGTAATTTCGGAGGTTGTCATCGTCTTCTAAATGTCACAAATTTTAAATGTCATCCTCCATTTTGAATCATTTCAAAGAAAAAATAATAAACTTACCAATCAACGCAGCTTCTTGCAGAAACTCTGTCCATTCTGTTTTGTCGGCGACCATCATTGTAGAGATATCACTACTAACATCTGCCATATTTTAATTTAAATCTTAAGAATTCTTGAATTTTTTGCTTTCTTCGATTTGAATACAACTTTGCGAATTTGGAGTTATTTGTCAAAGGCACGTTTAGACTCGGCGAAAGACGCAACAATAATGTCAATCGATGAATGAATGAAGCAACGAACAACATCATGGCTGTCATCCTCGCTATCATCAAACGCACTTTTCATCAGACAATAGGAGCCGCTGAATAAAACTAAAACATCTGTGATTGACAGCGCGTTTTTGATGGCTTTTAAACCCTTTGAATGAATCAGTTTGATGTGCTATGTCAGTAAACGATTCACAACACCCTTATGACACTCCATACAAAAAAAAATGGTCGTGCGATCAGCGCCGCTGGGTTGACGTTTGAACAAATTAAAAGTTTTATATTGTGATTTATGCAAACTGTGCCAACTGTGTCATGTTTCAAACAAAATTGACAGAATGGCGCTTTTCAAAATTTGATTGACAAACGTCACTAACTTCCTGCAAACAATAATTTGACAAACAAATGTCAAACCGGTTGTGAAATTTGAAAAAAATGAGGTTATGGTTCTTTTTGGGACTCTTCGTTTTGTTGGCCACGCCTTTTTCATGCTGGTCGCACCGCTCACATAGACAGCGCGATGTTTGGCCTATATAGGAGCGGCCGCACCTGTGGAAACACCTTAAGTGAAAAACTCAAATGAAATTTTACATTTTTGGACCCAAGCGAAGTCTACACTTTTTTTTTCAAACGGCTCAATCGATCACCCTAAACTTTCTTTCCCTGAAAGGTAAGTATATCCCAATCGGGTGCTTACGAAGAAGTTTTATGTTCACTGATGAATAAAGCGTTTCGGGTAGTAGAAGAGTGGTCTAGAACGTCAGGGCTGTCGGTAAACCCAGACAAGACCGGACTCATTCTCTTTACTATTAAACGGAAGTTAGTTCCAAAATTGAGTAGAACATTTTTCTATATTTGGGGGTAATAAGGAAAGGTTTTTTTACACCGTTTCTTCGGACGCAATATTTCTTCGGAGGCAATATTTACTTAGATACGTTCGAGTCTTTTCGTAACATCAACTCTGTGTGCCGCATCTATTCTGATACGTACGGGTTCCTTCATATGTTTTTTATTGTTGATTCGTCATCTAAGGACCATGATCGGTGCTACCCATCCCCCCCCCCCTACTCCCGGGTCGAAATTCGACTGGTTACAGACGTCGTGGTAAACGTATAAGACCCATTTTCGAAGAACTTCGTTCTTCGTACGGATCTGACAAATCACTAGTATAGGAGAGGAATAAATCGGTAGTACACTTCCATCGAAATTCTTCACTTTTTGGATTTTGAACAGCTAAGATCCGAAAGACCATATTTTCTTTTTTGCATTTTTCCTTGAAACTATCATCATTTTGGCTTCGTTCAGCATCAATATTAGGTGCGTATCTCTTCTTTTGCATCTGTTACAACTTTGTGAAGTTGATTACTATGAATTTGGGTATCTCCTGTTTGTCGTTTGATAAGATAGTAGAAAAATTGGAATCCTATGAAAAATATTTTTTTACATAACATGCGCTGCGAGCGTTTCAAATTTGAAAAATGGCAGACAAATCACATCTTTGAGTTTTCTTTCAGCCAGTTTTCAGTCAAAAAATTCACAAAAAATTTTTTTGGACGTTTTGAACTCCTACAATTTTTGGTGTAGTGGCTTTTCTTTTTTTCGTGGAACACCCTACAATATGACGCCTACACATTTTTTAGGTTTTCGACCCTTCTTACCTTGCCCAGCATTACGCCTTCCCGATGTTCTCCTAATCTTAATCTACCCCAAAAACGGCGCATCCGATGTATCTTAATTTCCAACCCTTAATGAACACAAATTACACGAAATACAACGCTTATCTATGAAAGAAATCACCCCGATTAACCCCTATCCCAATAACAAAAGTTGCGTTACTATTATTGAAAATTACATAAAATATAAAGTAAAAGTCCCCAAACAAAAGACATTGGAAAGTTTTAGATAGAGACTATTTGCATATTTTAGAAAGAAACATCGACCCTTTTCCAGGTCTTTTCAAATAAAAAACGAAAAGTGAAAACTCGTAAAACTCGGGGATTGGTAGAAGGTTCAAAATGATGTAAGCAACAATTTTTCACATCGATTGATTACAAAATGTGACGTCAGTAGTCTCTTGTGGTGTTAAGAGTGATTTTGCGAAAACTTCGAACGATTTTGGGACAACATGTCCTACTTTTTCCCGATGAATGTGTCATTCAATTCCTTGTTCTATAGTAAGCAATTTCTCATTTTTGGAAAATTTGATATTTTGGGGGAGTTATGGTGTGCTAAGCAAGTACATGTCAGGGGGCGGTAAAAATGGTTTTTGGCTATAACTCGTGTAAAACGAAATGAAATCAAATGTACTTTTATGGAATGGTAAGTCCCAATGATACAAAGCTTTTTCATTATTGAATTCCTTGAAGCCTTCCCCCCCTCCTGAGTTATTACTCATTTTAGGTGAAAACTTCGGGAACGCTTTACTGCTTGGAGCAGCGATGAACCGAAAAACTGAGTATGGGGTGTTCTAGTATACTACCCATACTATAAGAATATGCAAAAACTTCCCCGGTTTAAGGCTGTTGCACCGGTCTGGAACAACTTTTGTAATAAAAGTCAATTTTCGACTATTTTTCTTCACTATTTTCAGCTGAGGAAGTCTGTATAACTGATCTGCAGCTGGATATGCGAAAAGGAGCTGTTCAAAAGTGACGATATACTCTTCGGAAGGGGGGAGGGTGGTGATTACCAAAAAAATGCTGAAGATGTTGAATTTTATGTGGAAATGTAGATCGTTTTGAACACTTTTTCTATGTGAAAGTGGAGGGGGATAAAAAATTCTGTAACACAGTGTGTGACGGCATTTGTGAATGAACCCCCACAAATATTTGATTTTGGTAGGGGTCTGTTACGTTAACCACGACGTTTGCAACCGGTCGAATTTCGACCCGGGAGTTGGTTACTTTTTCGTTCGGGGTCTAAATAGGAGAAAAATGAAAAAAAAATTTGTCCGTCCGTCTGTCTGTCAACACGATACCTCGAGTACTTGATCGAAAAATCTTTTATGTGATTGAATCTGGGCACTTTCGGCCCAAGGGCCGCCGATCTGAGGCCGTTTAAGTGGTTTTTGATCATTTGTACATAATTTTTTTTTGATCGAAAGACCTGGAAATGCCCTGTAATTCATGAAAGTAAATTTTTTGATTTTGAGCCTTTGGACTCAGCCAGAGCTCTATAACTGAGTGTCTACTAGGGCCCAACGTGTTTTTTCTACATAAATCAAGTTAATTTTATCCGATTTTCAAAAACTTTTTTTTTCCTGAAAGATAATGAAACAATGGATTAAAGAAATTTATTTGGGCAAATTCGGTCGAAAACTCTCGAAGTTACGGTCGAAAAAGTGGTCAAAAACGTGGTTTTTTGAGGTTTGTGGAACTTTTTCTTCGAAATTAGAACAGAAACCGCTCTTCAAGGTTTTGAATGAAAGATTCTACATCAGAAAATCACGAAAATTAAATTATTGGAAATCTGTTAAGTGGTTCGGGCTGTAGTGTCCTTAGTGTGGGCCAAACTCACGCTATGAGACTGAATAGGACGCGGTGAATATTCCTGTGGGGATTGGGTAGTTAGATAGGGTAGCGCCTGAGTGCATATGAGCGGAGTGTGGTAGTCCGTGTCATGTGCCAGGCGTGCAACTATCTATCAACTTTTACGTCCACGTCGGTCCCCGGACCTCAATTTTCTTCGGAGTTTTGTGCTAAACTTAAGAGAGCTACCTGATGACTATCCTACGGGTCATCGGGGAAACGGAAGTAGGTTGGGCGTTTGGTTAACCTCCAAACACCGGAAAAAAAAATGGCCGGTTATGAACTCAACAACACAGCCTCGGATCGGACAGTATAAACGGCAACGACTCAAGCAAGGAAAAAGGACAATTATTTAAAACTAGGAACATGGAATGTAAGATCTTTGTTGCGGCCAGGAGGATTGAGATCTTTCACAAGTGAGCTAAGAGCGGCAAAAATTGACATCACGGCAGTGCAAGAAACGAGATGGCCTGGAAAGGACACCATGATCAGTAGCGACTATAAGTTCTACTACAGTGGGTAGAGTAACGACAGTCCAAGAGAGTATGGAACAGGTTTCATTGTTTTCGGCATAGCTAGAAACGCGGTGATTGGTTTAAATCCTGTTGACGAACGAATGTGCTCTCTACGGATAAGAGGAAAATTTTTCACCCACGGAGGAAAAAGACAACGAAGCGAAGGAGCTATTTTACGAGAAACTGGTGGAGATATATGATGGAGCGCCGAAACGTGACATTAAGATTCTGCTTGGAGATCTGAATGCCAAGATAGGTCGCGAAGTCTTCTATCGTCCCACAATTGGTAAATACAGCCTCCATGAAAACTCTAACGACAACGGTACGCGAGTAGTTCATTTCGCAGCATCAAGAAACATGGTTGTGAGCAGTACGTAGTTCGAACATAAAAACATCCACAAAGCGACATGGGTATCACCTGATGGACAAACCAAAAACCAGATTGATCACGTTTTGATAGATGGACGGCACTGTTCAAATGTATTGGATGTCAGGAGCTGTAGAGGAGCAAATGTTGATTCTGACCACTACTTGGTTAAAGTGGTTGTTAGGTCTCGCATATCGGTCCAACACAACCGACAACAGGCATTGAAAAAGTGGGACGTTGAGAAACTGTAGAACGAAGAAATTAAACAAAAATACGTGGATAGTTTGGAGAGAAACGTTATTGAAGAAATGGTCAGTGAACAACACAGCATAGACGATGCTTGGAATCAAATTAGGCGGAATGTAGAGAGCGCCGCAGCAGAGACATTGGGAACGAGAACGGGAAATAAAAGAAGTAACTGGTTCGACGATGAATGCCAGCGAGCTCTGGAGAACAAAAATGCAGCTCGACTAAAAGCTCTGAGTCGATACACTCGAGCAGGCCAGTCAGAGTACCGTTCGAAGAGAAATTTCGCTCGAAAACTGTTCCCAAACAAAAAACGGCTGCAGGATAGGAACGTTTTGATCGAAATTGAAAAGTTTGGCAATAGGAAGGAAGCTCGGAACTTCTATCGGAAAGTAAACGAATCCAAAAATAGGTACAGTCACCAACCTCTGCTTTGTAAGGACAAGAATGGATTGGACTTAGCAGATGAGGAAAGGTGCATTGCGAGATGGGCTGAGTACTTCAAAGAACTGCTTAATCCGAACACACCGCTCAACCGAAACAAAGAAAACAACGAATTGCCATTTCATACTGTGCAACCATAGAAGAACCAACGATGCAAGAAGTTTAAGCTGAAATTTCGAGGCTCAGAAATTTCAAAGCCCCGGGGACAGATGATCTACCAAACGCGCTATGTGTAGAGATGCACGAGCTCATCACGCGTATATGGAATGTCGAGGAGGAGTTACCAGAAGAGTGGAAGACCAGCATACTTTGTCCCATATAAAAAAAGGTGGCAATTTTCGAGGAATCGCTCTGCTGAATATTGCTTACAAGATATTTGCAAATATTCTTTACCAGCGCCTTCATCCATACATGGAAAACTCTGTAGGTGAATACCAAGGTGGTTTTCGTGTAGGTCGTTCAACATCGGACCGGACGTTTAATATCAGACAGATCTTGGAGAAGGGCAAAGAGTACAACATTGAAACACACCAGTTGTCCGTTGATTTTAAGGCAGCCTATGACAGTGTTAGAAGAAGTAAGCTATGGAGAGTAATGGAGGAATTTGGAATCCCCAATATACTGATCTCGCTAACCAAGTTAACACTGAACGGAACTAACAGCCGAGTAAGGATCCGTAACCAATTTTCAGAGATTTTCGACATTGAGGAAGGCCTACGTCAGGCAGATCCTCCTGCGACGCTGCTTTTTAA
Organism: Pseudolycoriella hygida; assembly: GCA_029228625.1. Classification (NCBI taxonomy): domain Eukaryota; kingdom Metazoa; phylum Arthropoda; class Insecta; order Diptera; family Sciaridae; genus Pseudolycoriella; species Pseudolycoriella hygida. The sequence goes on from CM055404.1 coordinate 75,172,235, forward strand.
CCTGACCCTTGAAGCAGCTGTGCGCACCATGAACAGGACATAGATTCCAGCGGCACCATTTTCACCAAGTCCAGTCAGTTGCTAGGTTTCGCAGACGACGAGTAATTCTGGGCAACCGGAGTTATTACGGCCTTTTGAAAATTTTAAAGTCCAAGTCAGTAAGCAGAAACTCAAAATGCGCAATATACAAATCTATGATCAGACCGGTAGTTACGTATGGCTCGGAGTCGTGGTGTTTGACACAGAAAGACGAACAATCGCTGCACACGTTCGAAAGAAAAGTACTGCGGATAATATTTGGACAAGTATTCGACCAAAGGCTGAACCGATGGCGCAGACGTTTCAATCATGAGCTAAATCAGTTTTAGGGAGAGCCGGACATAGTCAGAACTACCAAAACAAACCGACTGCGTTGCCTCGGTCATGTACAACGAATGGAAGATCATCGTATCCCGAAAAAAATTCTTAAAACCAGACCGGAGGGCAAGAGAGGTGCATGGCGTCCAAAATCCAGATGATATGACGCAGCTCTTGCCGACTTAAAAACTGTGGGAGTATCCAGCTGGGAGACGCTAGCTGCGGATAGGTCCGCTTGGAGAAGCATGTTGCAGATGGCCAAAACCCTCAATGGGTTGTAGTGCCGGTTAAGTAAGTAAGTAGGATCGACTGAACCGAATCCGGGAAAAATATTTTCCGGGGGTACATCGCCAGAGGGGGAAGTCACAAAGTTCTTTAGTCTACGAAAAAATTTCTGATGAATTTTTTGGCATGTGTAACGGCCCCTTACTACCGTAGGGCCATGATGTCACCATTGAAAGAATCACAAGATTGTGCAACATTGTTGTTAGCATTACCACGTTGTTAAATACAAGCAGACATGAAGACATCAAGGAAGAACCACTTTTAAGGATGCAAGCGGAACCAACTCTCCTGACGGTCTTGGCAACAAATTTTAAAGCCTTCATACTTCATAATCTCTGTTTTGGCTGTTTTGTACGACACGCTCCAAATGAAAAAAAAAAGTTTTGAAAATTCAATTTCAAACTTACATTTTTATTTGATAAATTCCACAAAATTTATATAAAAACAAATAATTTTCTTGATCTTTGAACAGTTAAAGAAAACTAGAATTATAGTTATTAATGCAACTCGTACTACGTATGGCGGCAGGCTGTGGACTTTTCTCCAACCAAGCACTATATTGGACATACGTAGTACAAGTTGGATTTAAAATTTTTTATCATTCTCGACTAAATATGTAGAAACAAGAGAATTTAAGGGAAAACAAATTTAAAAAATCCCTCATCTAATGATTCATTGATTCGCACTCAAGTACAACCCATTGAAAAGTATGCTTTGGACTGAATGTCAAAATGTTTTGTTTTGAAATAATTTTTTTTACTCTGTTTTCTACATTTACATTGGCCATAATTAGTCGAGAATGATGAAAAAGTCAATAAGACACTGTTGCTTTATTCTAATTAATTTAACCAAATCTCTCTAACCGTTTCTAAAGTTTTTCCAAATTCTCAATTTTATTCATTTCTTTCGACACCGATCCCCCAAACCGTTTATCCCGTTTCCTTAATATATCAATATTTGAAATCGAACTGTTTCTATTCTTAACATTGGTGCCAATATTCGACTTAGTCTTACCATCTAAATACGCTGTAATTTCCTGTTTTAAGCCGAACCGTTCGGCTCTGGCCGCTTTTGAGGATTCCGCTGAAACCGGTGCGCCAAATTTCTTCGCTCGTAATTCCAGTCGCTCCTTCGTAGACATCTGC
>CM055404.1:75174521-75187521 GCA_029228625.1 Pseudolycoriella hygida
ATTGGACTCATGTTGGCAATGCTTGTGAGGAGACTCAATATTTACCCTGTTTTGTGATATACGGTATGGTATGGAGTACCGAAAAAATGTGCTGAATTTGTAAACAAGAACGTTAATAAGCCATACGATTAATAATAATAATAAAGCACATCGAAGGGTCTTATCAGTGTAAAGCAATTGCAAGCTCATTGTCCTTACGGTAATTGGTTGATTTTCATGGAAGAATAGCCAGAGTGCATGCCATCAAGCTCTAGTTCCGATCCGAATTAAGTTTCGTTCTTATGTGAAGGTCATTGTAAGGTCCCCCCGTTACTCCGTCGAGCCAAGAGGAAAAAGGACTTTACACGTTGATTTGTTTAATCAGAAAAAGTATTTTATGTTTTTTGTTAATTTTGTTAGTCAATTTCCCACCCTGAAGATACATGCATAGCATGTGAAACCGGTCGGTAAAAAACCAATTTTATATGCCCAATTTAAAATAAATAAAGAGAGAAAGAAAACTCAATAGTTTTTGAATTCGTTTTTTATTAAAAATAAATTCACATCCTTAATTTAGAATTTGATTCAATTGTGCCGTATTCCATAAACCTTTTATGCCAATTTTAATTAACCTTGTTTAAGATTGCGTAAATGTAACGAAAAGAAATATCATTTTTAATTTGAATTTTGAATCTGAACCATGTTACATGTTACAAACCACCAAGTTACCTCTATTATTCTAAAATAAAAGTCGTCAATTTTGTAATTGAGGCTGTTCTTACACCATATTACGCCGCAGCGAAAAATCACAAATTTTCAAGAGTTTCGTCGAAAATAGTTGGAAATCGTGAGAGAAGTTAGTAAATGTAGAAAAAAGTTACTCACTCCAGCTTCTTTCAAAAATAGTTGGAAAAAGTGAGATTAGTGAGTCACATGCCGCCCCGTTATCCCACTGCTCCCTCCGATTACCTTTCGCCATGTTCTTAAGAACCCTCAAAGTCTTGCTCGAGATATCCACAGTCAACCCAACTCTCAGTACTTAATTCCCCTTTGTTGAACACGTGCGACGTGAACGTGCGACGTGCGTTCAACGCAGGAGTGCTTCGATTTCATTAAAGTGGTCATTCATTTCGAAATTTTTGACCCCCTCACTCAAGTATCACCAATGCCAGGAGTCACAACGAAGTAAGTACACATTTACAGAAAATAATATTTTTGCCTTGTTACAAGCTTTTGGTCGAATATATTCGATGTACAGTGAGATGTGTTTATGTTCGCAAATGAATGCGTTTCATGTAAGTTAGGGTGAACTATACAGTTGATTTATCTTGTATTGTTGTATCGTATGATTTGATGAACTTTTCTATTTCGATTTGGTGTACAATATTTTTCAAACGTCGGGGGGATTCGTGGGATTTAAAGGAACTGGTAGGATTGGTAGGGGACTGCGGGAGATTTTTCGTACAAGCTTTTTTGTTATTTTAGGCCCTGTCAGGATGTAAGGTCCATAGAGTGGGACCAACTCATGCTAGAAGCAGCGGGGAGGAGCCCCTTACGTTATTTTCTGCATTCATACTTTTTTACAAGCCCTCTAAAAACCCTATGGAAGTTGAAAAGAGTTAGAGAAATCACTTCAAATTTGTTCGTCTTTATGGGCTAGAACAGATATGGCGCCCTAGGACGCCCTAGGACGCAAACTTCCAGACAAAAATATTCCCTTCAATTTTCTCTAAAACATAAAAGCCACAGCAGAAATCCTCCGGGAATTTCCTTTTTAGAGGCTTTTCGTGAAGCCGATCTTTCAAACGCGACCTTACTTGCTACATTTGGAGTGGTGGATCGGAATATGTGATGATGTGAAGTCGGCTGTAGGATGTTAGGTAGGCTTTTAAACTCGCTTTTAAAGCATGATTTAAAAGTACTTTTAAAGTATGCCTTAAAAGTACTTTTCAAGTATGCTTTAAAAGTACTTTTCAAGTATGCTTTAAAAGCACTTTTAAAGTATCCGAAAAGTATCGAAATTGCAACAAATTTTGTCAAGTGGGAAAGATAGAGACTAGCTGCAGTATGTGGAATGCTTTGCGAGGATTTTTGACGAAAAAAACGAAAAATTGAAAAATATTACGAAAATATCATCAAAAAGTATCTGCAAACCATCAGATTTTGGAAAGATTTCGTCGAGACCTACCTAACTTGACAAAATTTGAGAAAATTGGAGATCACTACGAGAAAATATTCCCAAAACCCTCAAAATTAATCGGAAAATTGTCCGTTTAGTACAAGTAGGGTGTCAATTTTCAATTATAAAATATTCAAAGTCAAATATTTTTAGAGTCTACAAAGACGATTTAAAAAAAATTAAGTCGCGTAGATTTTTTGTTTGCAGATTATTGATTTTTAGAACATAAAGTATGGAATAAAAATATATAAAAAAAATGAGGAGTAAAGTCAATTTGGATTATCTTGAAATTGAGATTTTCTTGAAAGTTTAAATTTTCATGAAAATTTTACATTTCCTAAAAATTCATTTTTTGAAAAAGTTCTTCCAAAATTTTAATTTTCTTAAAAAGACGAATAATTGAATTTTTTTGTTAAAAAGTTCAGATACATAATTAAAAACTTTTTATTTCAATACTAAGAGAGTGTACTCTAATTTGTTCCCTGATAGACACTAGTTTCTATAGCGTCAAATTTTAGTCAATTTTTCACAATTTTTGATAATCGTAAAAGCGGACGAATGGCATATTTCAAATAGAAGTCGTTCAAGATTTTTCATTTCACTGCTATATTGTTATAGTGCCTTTCAGGAAACAAATTAAACTTTCTGTACCCTTAAGAGCGCGTAATTGAAATATAAAATATTGAAATGTGTATCTAAACTTTCTAACAGAAAATTACAAATTTTTGACTTTCGACGAAATTTAAAATTTTGGAAGAGTTCTAAATTTTAGAAAAAATTGAATATTCAAGAAATTTAAAGAAAATCTAAATTTCAAGATAGTTCAAATTTGATTTAAACGCTTTTACTTTTTTTTTACACTTTACGTTTTGCAATTGTTTTATAAATAACAAGAAGCAACATGTAATCAAATAAAAACGTTTGATTGTATCAAGAGTATCTTAATATTCTGGGGAATTCCAAAATTACAAGATAATAAAAATTTCGAATTATCAAAAAAAAAAAAAAAATTAAAAAATTCGACCATACAAGAATATTAAAGTTTTATGAGAAATTAAAATCCGTGAAAAAGTCAAACTTTCTACCATGAGTACCTGATGAAATATTGTAACTATCGCGCAGTAGAAAAGATATACGACCATATTGTTTTATTAACAAAGTAAGAGTGGTTTATTCAGTCGGTATGCGTTACATATCTTTAGTACAGGTATTGCCATAGTAAATTAAATTTCCTTTTTCAACACCCCAACTAAATTTAATTCTACTTAAATTCATTAAAAATAAAAATTAACTTTGCTCTAGATCAATCCAAAAAAGTTAAATTTCAATAAAAAAAAAAAAAAAATTCAAAAAAGCATACCCAAACCACTAGAGCAATGTAAATGTTTCTTCAATGGCAACGCTTTTGTCAATACATCGGCCAACATCTCTTCCGTGGGAATGTGAACCAGAATGACCGATTTCTCTTGAACGTGTTGCCGTATAAAATGGTGCCTAATGTCAATACCGGGTTTTTCAACCAGGTATGTTTCGTCCGAGCACTGTACGCTGTTGTTGTTGCCAAATCCAATGCATTTATGTTATCACTTCGAATTTCTAAAGAGACAATTGTTTGGTTAAAATTTAATTCAGAATGTAACGAACGAAACCATAATGATTCTTGTATTGTGGCAGCAAGTGACATATATTCCGCCTCTGTTGTTGACAAAGCAATTGTAGGTTGTCTTCTACTAGCCCATGAAATTGCTCCTCCTTGTAAAATAAAAGCATACCCAGTTCATGATTTTCGATCGTCAATACTACTGCCCCAATCAGCTTCACAATAACCAAGAATATTACTATTTCCATTTGCGCTGAATGCCAATCTTGCATTTACTGTTTTCTTAAGATATCGAAGAATCCATTTAACAGCAATCCAATGTGCCTTGCCTAGATTATTATTGTATTTGCTGACGGTGTTAACTGCATATGTTATATCTGGTCGTGTGCCTTGTGAAATATAAAGAAGTCCACCCACCAACTCTTGATATGGAACACCAACCATTTGTTCAATTTCACTTGGCGTTTTCGGTGACATTTCTTTCGATAACTTTTGATTTGGATCCATAGGTGTTTCAGCAGTATTACAGTCAACCATTTTAAATCTTGTCAATAAATCCATCACGTGACGTTGTTGATCCAAATAAATTAAACCTTTCGTTCTATCGCGGCTTAATCGAAGTCCGACACAATACGATACTTCTCCTAAATCGGTCATTTGAAAGCGTTTCGATAATTCCTTTTTCAGAAAATTTTTTCTTGTCAAATCATTCGTGAAAATTAACAAATTATCAATGTATACTGCAATAAAAGTGATTTTATTTTGATCGATGATGTGATAAATGCAAGGATCGACTGATGAACTTTGAAAGCCAATTGATATAAGAGCAGAGTCCAATTTTAAGTACCATTGTCGACTCGCCTGTTTAAGACCATAGATATCCTTTTTAAGACGACACACTTTATCGCCTTGAATGAACTTGGGTGGTGGAACCATATAAATCTCTTCATTAATGTCTCCATGTAAAAATGCCGTCACAACATCCATTTGTTCGATATCCAAATCATATTTTGCCGCTATCGCCACTAAATAACGAATCGAGCTATAACTCACCACAGGCGAAAAAGTTTTAGCCTTTCGCTTCCAATCGTGCTTTGTATCGATTCACTTTTCCATCGATGTTTCTTTTGCTTTTAAACACCCACTTGCTTTGAACTGGTGTTTTGTTTGGTGGCAATTCAGTCAATTCCCAAGTGTGATTCTCAACCAAGGAATCATATTCATCTTTCATTGCTTTTCGCCAAACTTCAAAATTGGCTCTACTCATGGCTTCCGCCACTGTTTTCGGATCGTCTAAAACAATACCATAAACAGAGTACGTAACAAAATCTGGAAAAGCCTTGGGTTTTGCTACTCTTTCACTAGGTCTAACCGCCGGCTGAACTTCCTCAATATCATACAATCTTCATCATTGACGTTACCATTTACGTTGTCACTAGATTGAATTGTTTCACAACCAACACTTGATGCGCTATCATTTTCGCCAATCGCTACTTCCAAACTAGTCGCCTCTGACAACGGGAAAAATTCCCCAACTGAATCCAGTTCACTTGACGATTCATTATGACGAAAATCATTTTCTAAAAAGACAACATTTCGACTTTTTGTAAGCTTTTTAGTTACTGGGTGGATCAGACGATATCCTTTTGTCTCTGCGCAATAACCAACGAATATCATCTCTCTGGATTTGGAATCCAATTTTCGACGTAGTTCCTTCGGTAAAAAACTTTAAGATGGCTCAAATCTGGAGCCGTTCCACTCCAAACTTCCTCCGGAGTTTTTTTATGTCCACTAGTTGGTGATCGGTTCACCAAGTATGCAGCTGTCGACACAGCTTCGGCCCAAAACATTTTAGGAAGACCAGCACCATGAAGCATAGACCGTGCCTTTTCAACTAACGTGCGATTCATTCGCTCGGCTAGGCCATTCTGTTCGGGAGTATATGGGTTTGACTTTTGATGAATTATTCCACTTCGCCGTAAAAACTCATCCAATTCACCCGTTATATACTCTGTACCATTATCGGAGCGCAAAATCTTGATAAATTTGCTCAACTGTCGTTCATACAGAACTTTGAATTCTTCAAAAATATCTTTAACGTGCTCTTTTGTCTTCAGAAAATAAACAAACACTTTGCGTGATAAGTCGTCAATTAGAGTCAAAAAATACCTTGCTCCACTCAATGACGATACTTCCATGGGTCCACAGAGGTCTGAATGTATCAATTCCAAAACTGATGCAACTCTTGAACCTTTCTTCGGAAACGGTAAACGTGATTGTTTGCCTTGCAAACACGGAATGCATGGCGTTTGTTGTTGCTTATCTTTGGTGAACGAAATTCCAGATGCCAACCCATTTTTCAGCTTCAACAAATCAGTTTGATTGAGATGAGCCATACGCCTACGCCATAATTCAGCTGAAGTTTCGTTTGCTGCATAATTGCATTTTAAATTAACCGTATCCAAAATAAATGCATAAATGCATGACGGCCGGTTGAATGTATTTGTTTGTTGACATCGAATATCTTGCAACCAAATTTATCGAAAACAACAGTATAGCCTTTAAGTACAATTTGCGACACTGACAGTAAATTTACACATATATCGGGAATATACAAAACATTGCTGACTGGAACTTTTTTAACTTGTCCTTCACAATCAATAATCACTTTTCTACTTTTCCAGTGGATTTCACCAAGGCTGCCACGCTATTGAAAAAAAAATAGCGTCGCTATCGCTATAGCGAAATAGCGATAGCGATAGCGAAATTCGGCTATATTTGAGCCAAGGTACCTGAATAAAAATACTTCATTTTATTGACTTAGGACTCGATGTTACACTTTGTTAAGATGGATGTTTGGTTTAAATAATATAATAAGTTGAAATATAGAAATAAAAACAACGTGTCGAGGTTCGTATAAACCAACTACATATTTTAGAATAATTAAGCTTAACACCACCCAAGTAAGAAAAAAGTCTCAAATGAAACTAAAAAAAGACCTCGCATTGGTCTCAAGTTTATGTATTTCTTGGTCTAAAAAAATCCTTATTTTGATCCATTAAAAAATTAAGTTCAGTTAAAGTACACGTTGAGGACTTCTCATTTTAGATAATTTCGATGCATTGAAAGTGTTGAGACTTTTGAGGTCACCTCTTTTCTTCTCATATTTTTATATTTTAATTTAAAAAACTATTACTGAGACCGATGAGGACTGTTGAGTGGTCTCATTTCAAGTTCTTTGGTGATTAAGTGTTCACTTAAAATAGAGAATGCTCACTGTGGAAATCAATTAATGAGACAGATGAGGACCTTCGAAAGGTCTCATTTCGATATAAGCAATATACCTTTGCTTATAAACACGCAGGTAGTGTCTTTCGGGAATGTTTCCTAATGATTTTTCCATAGCAGAACGAAGAAATTTGTAATATTTAACATATGAAAAATAGCGATAGCGATAGCGTGAAACTAACGAAAAAGTCGCTATCGCTGTCGCTATTCCACAAATGGAATAGCGAAATTTTGCGCTATTTCGCAATAGCGTGGCAGCCTTGGATTTCACCTTCATTTTTGTGTTGTTCGCTGCTGAAATTTCATCAATTATTGGACTATTTACATCACGCATATTATACGAAGCACCGGAGTCGATAATCCAATCGTTTTTACTCAATGTCACTGTTGAATATCCTCCAAATAAGCCACTTGCAGTTGAAAAAAGTTGGCTGTCCGTACTGAATGTTTGTTGTTTACCTTTTGAAACAGCTGTCATTGCATTTTTCTTCTTCTTCGGACAAAACTTCGAAATATGCCCAATTTCTTGGCACGTATAGCAACGAATGAAATTTTGCTTGTTGTCCGCTGGTGTTGAGTGTGACGAATTTTGTTGCTTCGTAGAACGCCGTTCTTTCGCATACAATGCTTTCGATGTTGCTGCCACAGATGGTCTTTGATCTAGTGTAATTATTTTGTAGCTTTTCTAATTAAACACTATGTTAAACTTTATAATAGATTTATTACTCCTTACTTTGATGCTTACAATGCAATGGGCTATGGGGGAATGACTAATCCCTACTTCGTTATTGAGTGGTAATTGATGAGAGATGTGAGCCACAATTAACTATTGCCATCTATATGATACTATTACAAATTCTAATTTATTTCGGGCACTACATTACTCCCCTCTTTAAAAAAAATAAAAAAAATAAAAATAAAAGTTAACTTAATTTTACGGGCAGTTTTTGCCTATAGAGGTGAGTATCAATCTTGTAGTGGATGTAATTAAATTCATATATTCGATTTCACTTATACTTATTTATTCTATTTCTACTAATAAAATTTTACATTTCATTTAATGAAGGTGATATTTCGTGAAAATTTCCTTCTCTACCTATCTCGCCAATGAAATGTGAATGTTTCATTATGATTAACTTTACTTCAATCCGTGTCTCCTTACGACGTCGAATGATACTTTCTTACTATTCTTTTCGCTTGAATCTGACTTAACGGATATAATGGAATACGCCGGTTTAAGTCTATCTACGGAAATTGACATTTTTTGGCCATTTCTATCAATTATGTAATACTTCCTCAACCTTTTAATTACTTCAAAAGGACCTTCGTACGGTGCTTGTAGCGACTTCTTCACCCTGTCTATTCTCACGAACACATGTTTACATGTTTCCATAGACTTAGGCATATACGTATGATTATTATTCCTGACATCTGGCTGCGTAAACTTGATTTTTCCCATTTGTTCTCTCAAATTAGCTACGAACTGTTCTTCTGAACTATCTTTAGTGCTTTCGGTGAATAATTCTCCTGGGACTACTAAAGCTTGCCCATATACTAACTCAGCTGGAGAATATTTAAGGTCTTCTTTAACTGTAGTCCTAATCCCTAAAAGCACAAGTGGTAACTCTGAATACCACTTTGGAGTGTTACCCCTCGCTATAATTGATTCTTTCATCTGACGATGGAATCTTTCTACAATCCCATTTGCTTGGGGATGATACGATGTGGTTCTTGTCTTATCTGTTCCTAATAATTTACATAACTCTTGGAATAAATGTGACTCAAATTGTGCACCTTGGTCTGTTGTTATATAGGAAGGAACACCGAATCGCGATATATAATTATGGACTAAATATTTTGCTACATTTTCTGCAGTAATACTCCTCAAAGGGTATGCTTCCGGCCACCTCGTAAAACGATCGACTATTGTCATAACATATTCGTGGCCTTGGGATGGAGGTAATGGTCCCACTAAATCCAAATGAATATGATCAAATCGTTTTGATACGACGGGAAAACGTCCTATTTCGGACTTTGTATGCCTAACGATTTTAGAACGTTGACAGGACATACATGATCTTGTCCAGTCGTTAATGTTTGCATTCATCTTTGGCCAGAAATATCTCGAGGATACTAACTTCTTTGTGACCTTAATACCTGGGTGTGATAATGAATGTAACTTATGAAAAACTGTTTTCCTCAAAGGTTGTGGAACTATCGGTCTTTTTTTACCTGTACTTATCTCACACCAAAGTTTGTCAGATGACATTGGAATCTCTACTTCCTTAAGTATATAATTAGATTTTTCTGGTCTGCATTTTAGTAATTTCTTAATTTCTGGATCTGATTGCTGAAGTTTAATTAACGCTTGTAATCCTAAATTACCGTGTTCTGTATTTACTGAATCTAATTCTCCTCCTTCTTCATATACTCTCGACAAATAATCAGCTACTATATTATCTTTACCCGCAATATGTTGTATGTTGGTTGTGAATTGCGAGATGTATTCTAACTGTCGAGTTTGTCTAGGGCTGCGATCAACGGTTGACGACATGAGATCGGTAAGAGGTTGGTGATCAGTGTAAATCACGAAATCTCGACCCTCTAGGAAATAACGGAAATGTTTGACAGCTAAATACATAGCGAGTAATTCCCTATCTAACGTCGAGTATTTAAGTTCAGGTTTCTGAAGTTTCTTTGAAGAAAATCCTAATGGTTTCCACATAGAGTTGTCATACTGTTGAAGCACGGCACCTACTGCTAAGCTAAATGCATCGGTAAATAGGCTAATCGACAAATTCTTAGTTTTAGGGTGGACCAATAATGTTGCTTCAGCTAAAGCTGACTTGGCAATTCGAAATGCTTCGTCACACTCATCGGACCATGTAAATTTATACAACTTTTTCTTTTTCCTGAGGGCTACTAGCTGTGAAATGTAATCATGGATTGGTATCAGCGTTTCGGCTAGTTTCGGAATGAATCGGTAGTAGTAATTAATCATGCCTACAAATTTTTGCATTGCCTTCAATGAACTTGGAACTGGTAGATTAACAATCCCTTCTATCCTGTTCTGAGCAGGTTTAATTCCTTCGTAATTAACATCGTGTCCTAGAAACTCGAGGTTTGCCGCGCCAAATACGCATTTTATTGGCTTAATTTTTAATCCGTATTGGTCTAACCTCTTGAAAAGTTGATCTAAATGGGTTTTATGTTCTTCTTTGTTATGACTAGCCACCAATAAATCATCTAGAAAATTGAACACAAATTCCATATCCTTACAAACTTCATCCATAAACCTCTGGAACGTTTGGGCTGCATTCCTCAATCCAAATGGCATTCGAGGAAATTCGAATAGTCCAAATGGAGTAGTTATTGCTGTCTTAAAAACGTCACCGGGAGCTACGGGAATGTGGTGGTAAGCTCTAACTATGTCTATTTTCGAAAACCATTTACGACCGTATAAATTCCTGTTAAAATCCTGTATATGTTGTAATGGATACCTATCTGGCACTGTAATTGTGTTAAGCCTACGATAATCTCCGCACGGTCTAAAATCAGTACTCCTAGGCTTTGGTACCATTGCAAGTGGAGATGCAGCTTGGGAATTGGATGGTCGACATATACCTACTTTATTCATATAATCAAATTCTGCTTTAGCGGTTTCATATTTCTCGTTATTCAACCTCCGAGGTTTTGAGTATGGAAGTGGACCTTTTGTGTAAATATTATGAATTACGTTATGTTTAACTTCCTTATTAAAATCTGGTGGAGCTGTTAAGGAAGGATATTTTTTGAGCAATTCACCATATTCGTTGTCTAATACAAAAAGACGTGGTGATTGTTCTTTATATCTCTTTGCAGATGTTACATTTACGCTCAATGACGTAAGAGGATCTATTAATTTTCTGTTCTTAAGGTCTGGTAATAACCCTGTCTTCATCAAGAAATCAGCTCCCAAAATCGGTTTCGTAACATCCGAAATGATAAAATTGTGTATAAAATTTCTACGGAGACCTAAATTGAGATCTAATATTTTGTAACCATAAGTTCTAATAGGAGATCCATTAGCTGCTGTAAGAGCTATATCAAACGTCTCTCTAGGGTTACTCACAAAATTTTTAGGAAGAGTAGAAATATCTGCTCCTGTATCTATTAAGAAAACTTGTTTTGAATTAATATCTCTAATAAATAATCGGCACTGTTTAAGCTGCGTTTGACTGTCCGCCGAGGAAACAGTCGTGCCTCCTAGTTTTTTGAATTCTCTTCTTTCTTATTAGCTAAATATTTACAAGGTTTCTTACACTTTTCGGGCCTATATTTATCCCCGAATTTAAAGTGAAAGAAACAATATTTTCCTTCGGGATTAAACTTCTTAGTGCTTCTTGAGCTACTTCTCTTTCCTCCGAAATTGCCCCTACGATCAGATCTCGATCTGCTACGGGATCTATTCAGAGATAAATTATGGATCAATTTCTTCAATTCCTGAATTTCTAATTGTATTGCGTTATCAGTAGACGACTGACCTTGGGAAGAGTTCGTCTGTACGGCAAACACATTAGTTGACTTAGAAGCTTCCCATATCTTGTCTGCAATTTCTAAAAGTTCATTAATGGTCTTTCCTTCCTGCGCTATCAATGCTATGCTTATTACTTGCGGTAATCTATTCGTCCAAATTTTTTTAATCAATTCTGCTCCTACAGTACCACAAGTTCCAGCGATTCTCACTAAAGTCCTGTAAAATTCTGAAGGTTTTCTATCTCCTATCTGTTCATCACTTACTAGCTTTTTTATTCTAGCTTCTTCACTCAAAGAATGTCTAGATATTAACTTATCTTTCAAGTCTTTGTATAAGTCCGTCGCAGGTGGACTTAACAACAAATCAGTGTTATTTTCTGCTACCTCCTTAGGAAGTGCTGCGATCACGTAATTATACTTACTAACGTCTGCTGTAATCTTACCTAGCGTAAACTGGGCTTCTGCTTGGAGAAACCACGCTTCAGGACAGTTCGTCCAAAATGCTGGTAATTTTACTACTAAAGCACTGATATCTATTCCGCCTAACATATTATTAGAAGTATTTGCATCCCTTGAATCTTGGTTCTGTTTATCTTTGTCAGAATCTGGCATTTTGATAGATAATTACTGAAAAAACAAATTATCGAGTTTATGAATTGAACAACATGCACTTCGTGACACTTGAAATTTCGATTGATAATGATAAACGTAATTTAAAAATTTTCGTACCTAAATCGTTTGAATTCCCTTATAGCACACGAAATTAGCAATTGTAAATTGGTACTCACCAGATAGATATTTGCATACTACCTGAAACCTACTACAAAATTAAGTAATTTATTTGCTCTGCTGGAGTAATTTCCTCTTCAATGATTTTATACAATTTTAATCTTTCGTTTCACAATTTTGCTTCTTTCTTCTCGTTCTGGACTTTTGGTTTTCGTTTTCCTTGTGCGTTTTTACTTGAACAGTTTCACGTGGAATAAATGTGAATTGATTATTGTGACTTCTGATCATCAAATTTCAAAACCATACCTTTTATCCTCACAGGTAAACCTGTGAAGATTTCAAAATGACAATGCGTTATAAATTAATGTTATGTTGTCCTGGTTGCCCACGCTCTATCGGGTTTACTGCCAAAATGATACTTCTGCAGCCGCTGATGTGTTTGATTCAATGCTTTTCAAACATCCCAAAATTGCAATTTTCGTATTCCGCTCGAAATTTTTATGACCGGATTATCTCGATGAATTTAGCTAACGTTTAATGAATGATTTTCCACATAATCATTGATGATGTTCGAAATAGTTCGTGATTTCAACTTTGCCAATAAAAATGTTCAGAATTCGTGTCTATGATGAAAAATTGTATGCACCGAATTCGTCTCAATTAACAATGGATGATTCGACCATGTGGAATATTTGTATTTCGATGAAATT
>CM055404.1:75188021-75216600 GCA_029228625.1 Pseudolycoriella hygida
TCGCTTGAATCTGACTTAACGGATATAATGGAATACGCCGGTTTAAGTCTATCTACGGAAATTGACATTTTTTGGCCATTTCTATCAATTATGTAATACTTCCTCGACCTTTTAATTACTTCAAAAGGACCTTCGTACGGTGCTTGTAGCGACTTCTTCACCCTGTCTATTCTCACGAACACATGTTTACATGTTTCCATAGACTTAGGCATATACGTATGATTATTATTCCTGACATCTGGCTGCGTAAACTTGATTTTTCCCATTTGTTCTCTCAAATTAGCTACGAACTGTTCTTCTGAACTATCTTTAGTGCTTTCGGTGAATAATTCTCCTGGGACTACTAAAGCTTGCCCATATACTAACTCGGCTGGAGAATATTTAAGGTCTTCTTTAACTGTAGTCCTAATCCCTAAAAGCACAAGTGGTAACTCTGAATACCACTTTGGAGTGTTACCCCTCGCTATAATTGATTCTTTCATCTGACGATGGAATCTTTCTACCATCCCGTTTGCTTGGGGATGATACGATGTGGTTCTTGTCTTATCTGTTCCTAATAATTTACATAACTCTTGGAATAAATGTGACTCAAATTGTGCACCTTGGTCTGTTGTTATATAGGAAGGAACACCGAATCGTGATATATAATTGTGAACTAAATATTTTGCTACATTTTCTGCAGTAATACTCCTCAAAGGGTATGCTTCCGGCCACCTCGTAAAACGATCGACTATTGTCATAACATATTCGTGGCCTTGGGATGGAGGTAATGGTCCCACTAAATCCAAATGAATATGATCAAATCGTTTTGATACGACGGGAAAACGTCCTATTTCGGACTTTGTATGCCTAACGATTTTAGAACGTTGACAGGACCTACATGATCTTGTCCAGTCGTTAATGTTTGCATTCATCTTTGGCCAGAAATATCTCGAGGATACTAACTTCTTTGTGACCTTAATACCTGGGTGTGATAATGAATGTAACTTATGAAAAACTGTTTTCCTCAAAGGTTGTGGAACTATCGGTCTTTTTTTACCTGTACTTATCTCACACCAAAGTTTGTCAGATGACATTGGAATCTCTACTTCCTTAAGTATATAATTAGATTTTTCTGGTCTGCATTTTAGTAATTTCTTAATTTCTGGATCTGATTGCTGAAGTTTAATTAACGCTTGTAATCCTAAATTACCGTGTTCTGTATTTACTGAATCTAATTCTTCTCCTTCTTCATATACTCTCGACAAATAATCAGCTACTATATTATCTTTACCCGCAATATGTTGTATGTTGGTTGTGAATTGCGAGATGTATTCTAACTGTCGAGTTTGTCTAGGGCTGCGATCAACGGTTGACGACATGAGATCGGTAAGAGGTTGGTGATCAGTGTAAATCACGAAATCTCGACCCTCTAAGAAATAACGGAAATGTTTGACAGCTAAATACATAGCGAGTAATTCCCTATCTAACGTCGAGTATTTAAGTTCAGGTTTCTGAAGTTTCTTTGAAAAAAATCCTAATGGTTTCCACATAGAGTTGTCATACTGTTGAAGCACGGCACCTACTGCTAAGCTAGATGCATCGGTAAATAGGCTAATCGACAAATTCTTAGTTTTAGGGTGGACCAATAATGTTGCTTCAGCTAAAGCTGACTTGGCAATTCGAAATGCTTCGTCACACTCATCGGACCATGTAAATTTATACAACTTTTTCTTTTTCCTGAGGGCTACTAGCTGTGAAATGTAATCATGGATTGGTATCAGCGTTTCGGCTAGTTTCGGAATGAATCGGTAGTAGTAATTAATCATGCCTACAAATTTTTGCATTGCCTTCAATGAACTTGGAACTGGTAGATTAACAATCCCTTCTATCCTGTTCTGAGCAGGTTTAATTCCTTCGTAATTAACATCGTGTCCTAGAAACTCGAGGTTTGCCGCGCCAAATACGCATTTTATTGGCTTAATTTTTAATCCGTATTGGTCTAACCTCTTGAAAAGTTGATCTAAATGGGTTTTATGTTCTTCTTTGTTATGACTAGCCACCAATAAATCATCTAGAAAATTGAACACAAATTCCATATCCTTACAAACTTCATCCATAAACCTCTGGAACGTTTGGGCTGCATTCCTCAATCCAAATGGCATTCGAGGAAATTCGAATAGTCCGAATGGAGTAGTTATTGCTGTCTTAAAAACGTCACCGGGAGCTACGGGAATGTGGTGGTAAGCTCTAACTATGTCTATTTTCGAAAACCATTTACGACCGTATAAATTCCTGTTAAAATCCTGTATATGTTGTAATGGATACCTATCTGGCACTGTAATTGCGTTAAGCCTACGATAATCTCCGCACGGTCTAAAGTCTGTACTCCTAGGCTTTGGTACCATTGCAAGTGGAGATGCAGCTTGGGAATTGGATGGTCGACATATACCTACTTTATTCATATAATCAAATTCTGCTTTAGCGGTTTCATATTTCTCGTTATTCAACCTCCGAGGTTTTGAGTATGGAAGTGGACCTTTTGTGTAAATATTATGAATTACGTTATGTTTAACTTCCTTATTAAAATCTGGTGGAGCTGTTAAGGAAGGATATTTTTTGAGCAATTCACCATATTCGTTGTCTAATACAAAAAGACGTGGTGATTGTTCTTTATATCTCTTTGCAGATGTTACATTTACGCTCAATGACGTAAGAGGATCTATTAATTTTCTGTTCTTAAGGTCTGGTAATAAACCTGTCTTCATCAAGAAATCAGCTCCCAAAATCGGTTTCGTAACATCCGAAATGATAAAATTGTGTATAAAATTTCTACGGAGACCTAAATTGAGATCTAATATTTTGTAACCATAAGTTCTAATAGGAGATCCATTAGCTGCTGTAAGAGCTATATCAAACGTCTCTCTAGGGTTACTCACAAAATTTTTAGGAAGAGCAGAAATATCTGCTCCAGTATCTATTAAGAAAACTTGTTTTGAATTAATATCTCTAATAAATAATCGGCACTGTTTAAGCTGCGTTTGACTGTCCGCCGAGGAAACAGTCGCGCCTCCTAGTTTTTTGAATTCTCTTCTTTCTTATTAGCTAAATATTTACAAGGTTTCTTACACTTTTCGGGCCTACATTTATCCCCGAATTTAAAGTGAAAGAAACAATATTTTCCTTCGGGATTAAACTTCTTAATGCTTCTTGATCTACTTCTATTTCCTCCGAAATTGCCCCTACGATCAGATCTCGATCTGCTACGGGATCTATTCAGAGATAAATTATGGATCAATTTCTTCAATTCCTGAATTTCTAATTGTATTGCGTTGTCAGTAGACGACTGACCTTGGAAAGAGTTCGTCTGTACGGCAAACACATTAGTTGACTTAGAAGCTTCCCATATCTTGTCTGCAATTTCTAAAAGTTCATTAATGGCCTTTCCTTCCTGCGCTATCAATGCTATGCTTATTACTTGCGGTAATCTATTCGTCCAAATTTTTTTAATCAATTCTGCTCCTACAGTACCACAAGTTCCAGCGATTCTCACTAAAGTCCTGTAAAATTCTGAAGGTTTTCTATCTCCTATCTGTTCATCACTTACTAGCTTTTTTATTCTAGCTTCTTCACTCAAAGAATGTCTAGATATTAACTTATATTTCAAGTCTTTGTATAAGTCCGTCGCAGGTGGACTTAACAACAAATCAGTGTTATTTTCTGCTACCTCCTTAGGAAGTGCTGCGATCACGTAATTATACTTACTAACGTCTGCTGTAATCTTACCTAGCGTAAACTGGGCTTCTGCTTGGAGAAACCACGCTTCAGGACAGTTCGTCCAAAATGCTGGTAATTTTACTACTAAAGCACTGATATCTATTCCGCCTAACATATTATTAGAAGTATTTGCATCCCTTGAATCTTGGTTCTGTTTATCTTTGTCAGAATCTGGCATTTTGATAGATAATTACTAAAAAAACAAATTATCGAGTTTATGAATTGAACAACATGCACTTCGTGAAACTTGAAATTTCGATTGATAATGGTAAATGTAATTTAAAAATTTTCGTACCTAAATCGTTTGAATTCTCTTATAGCACACGAAATTAGCAATTGTAAATTGGTACTCACCAGATAGATATTTGCATACTACCTGAAACCTACTACAAAATTAAGTAATTTATTTGCTCTGCTGGAGTAATTTCCTCTTCAATGATTTTATACAATTTTAATCTTTCGTTTCACAATTTTGCTTCTTTCTTCTCGTTCTGGACTTTTGGTTTTCGTTTTCCTTGTGCGTTTTTACTTGAACAGTTTCACGTGGAATAAATGTGAATTGATTATTGTGACTTCTGATCATCAAATTTCAAAACCATACCTTTTATCCTCACAGGTAAACCTGTGAAGATTTCAAAATGACAATGCGTTATAAATTAATGTTATGTTGTCCTGGTTGCCCACGCTCTATCGGGTTTACTGCCAAAATGATACTTCTGCAGCCGCTGATGTGTTTGACTCAATGCTTTTCAAACACCCCAAAATTGCAATTTTCGTATTCCGCTCGAAATTTTTATGACCGGATTATCTCGATGAATTTAGCTAACGTTTAATGAATGATTTTCCACATAATCATTGATGATGTTCGAAATATTTCGTGATTTCAACTTTGCCCATAAAAATGTTCAGAATTCGTGTCTATGATGAAAAATTGTATGCACCGAATTCGTCTCAATTAACAATGGATGATTCGACCATGTGGAATATTTGTATTTCGATGAAATTTTGTTTCAGCTTTTGATAATCTTTGTCTATGGCAATTTTATGTTGATGGATGATAAGAAATGTGGATGATTTCGTCTGATGCTGATGGATGTTCGTTGCATGCGGTGTGTTTCAATGGTCTTGATGTTTTATCACTGAATTTACTTGAAATTCGTGAACTTGTCTTTTAGTAACACTTTTTATTTAATGTTAACCAATATATTTTCACAAGGGTCACCAATTTAGTGTAATTATTTTGTAGCTTTTCTAATTAAACACTATGTTAAACTTTATAATAGATTTATTACTCCTTACTTTGATGGTTACAATGCAATGGGCTATGACTGAATGACTAATCCCTACTTCGTTATTGAGTGGTAATTGATGAGAGATGTGAGCCACAATTAACTATTGCCATCTATATGATACTATTACAAATTCTAATTTATTTCGGGCACTACACATCACACAAACAGTAAACTTTTTCAACGGGCGTTGGAAACGTTCATGCACGTGTAATGCTATAGCATGCTATAATGCATGAAATATTTGTATGTGTCTTTGTATGACTACCACTGTATGATTCGAGAGTATAATAGTCGGTGGAAGTTATTGTTTTGAATTATTAGAGAAGTACTGAATTCTGGTAATGGCGGAACATAATGCTGGGAGTAGCGAAGATGCTGATGGACATGTGGAAGAATCAGTTTTTGAATTTCTCAATAACTTCCGGTATAATCCAAGGCGTGCAAGAAGCTACGATGCTAGCGAATATGGTAGACCGGAGAATACCCTAGAACAGTTGGCACTGTCCCAATCAATAAAGCGCCACCGAAGAACATTCGTTGTTAATAGTAGTGACGCTGTATTTAAGGGTCATTATGAATTGTAAATAAGTATTGAACGAAAGAAAATTAAATAAATTTTTCACATTTAGCCGCTAAAGAACAGAAAAGAATGCATAGTCAGAAGAAGATCCGTGAAACGCTAAGCCAATTCCATTATTTCGATGACAACGTACCTACTACGTCGGCAGTATCGAATGCACGGGAAGCCATCATAACGTTTGAATCCTCTTTGATGATGCATCCGTAATTGACGACCCTAATGTAGAAGATACAACAGCTTTAATTGGTTCTTTTGAAGTTGGTACGGTGATGTCGGCGATTATTTCGAAGATGATTTGTTTGTTGAGGAGCCTACTGTTTTGGAAAGCAGATCGGAGATTGAAGTTGACGATCCTGTTGTGTATCAAAGCAACCGAAGTAATGAAGGAAGGTTTGGTGATGTTGAAGATTATTTTGAAGATGGTTTGTTTCTCGGGGACCCAATTGTTTTGCATCAAATGTCGTACATTGAAAATTAGCATTCGTTAAAGTTAAAGAAGAACTAAATTAAATGTCATAATTTTATTGGTAATTCGTAACACAATAATGAAATAATAATTAATTTAAGTTTGAACGTTGTGACAGTTTTTGATGAACCAATAAATTGTGTTGCTATGAACACAAACATAAGCTAGTGTATTTTTTGTATGTGTCTGCGCAAACTTGAATAATGGTTGAATGATATATCTGAAAATAGAAGCGAATTAACTTACGCAATAGCTAAATGAAATAATTTAAATTAGTTACCACATAAGCTGCAACGACAATGATTGTTCTCGTCAATTTGTTTCTGTAGTTTGTTCACTTGTGACCGTAGTTCTATGTTGTTTAAATTTGCAGTAGCAAGTTCCAAACGAAGTTTTGCATTGTCACTATTGGAGCTTCTTGTAGTAGTTAAGAATTCTCGAAATTCTGCAAGTTGTGCTTCCAATGATTTTGACAATATATCGAAATTTTTTGCCAATATGTCAAACTTTTGTATTACATTTTGACTGCAACCACACGAATGTGAACGTCTGCGCTCTGGGACACGCTTCGAAGAACGGGAACCGGTGTCCTTATGGCAACGATCTGTGGCGCGACGATGTTTGGGTTCCTGTGTACGGTTAGAACAATCCAAATTGGTACCCTTGTGACCACGATCGGATAAATGTGAACGTCTGCGCTCTGGGACACGCTTCGAAGAACTGGAACCGGTGTCCTTACGGCAACGATCTGTGGAGCGACGACGTTTGGATTCCTGTGTACGGTTAGAACAATCCAAATTGGTACCCTTGTGACCAGGATCGGATGAATGTGAACGTCTACACTCTGGGGCACGCTTCGAAGAACTGAAATCTGTATCCTTATGGCAACGATCTGTGGAGCGACGACGTTTGGATTCCTGTGAACGTTCACTGTCACTACGATCTCCGAACAATTGTACTTTTGATGAGTGAGAAGACGCGCTGCTAGCGGAGGAGCCTTTATCTATTTTTTTGCTAGTTGAAGGAACTGGGTCTGCTGGTTTTTTGAATACAAAATGCGATGATTTTGTGGAATGTGAAGCGGTACTGGTGGTCGCCTCTCTGGAAGCGTAGGCCTCAAACGCTTGTGTGCTATTTGAAGGAACTGCACGTGGCCGATTTCTGAGCGGGAAGAGATGTTTTTTTGAATGGAGAAAATGATGATTTTGTAGAATGTGACGTGGTGCTGATGGTCGCCTCTCTGAAAGCGTAGGCCTCAAGTGCTTGTTTGCTAGTTGAAGGAACTGCATCTGGCCGATTTGTGAGTGGCAAGAGAGGTTTTCTTGAATTGATAACAGTAGATGATTCTTGACACAGATCAGAATTTGATGTGGTCGGTCCTTGAAGTGGGTGAACGAATGCCTCGGTTGATTGTGATAATGCTTTGAAAATTTCAAGTTGTCTCAAAGCACCAGCAAAATCTTCAGCTTGTGGGTCTGGTGCCAAATTCGGTAAAGCTGGAATCGATGTTTGACCAAAGGGAAGAGATGCTTCCCTGGATGACAATTCAGAAGTAGTTCGTGCAGACAAAACGTAATTGTTGTCATGAAGTGGAACTGAAAGGAAACGCAAAGTGTAATGGAAATATGTAGTGGAGGAGATAATAAGAAGTTACCTTCGATGCGATCATTGTATTGAGACGCGAAGCGTTGTCCATTCCCTCTAACACTGCTAGTTTGTGGGAGTATGTCATATTGCAGATCTGTGGTATTCATGGTGTTCATATCGAATGCTTGGATACGCCTGAAAACAGTATGTGTGCTATCCATTCCAATTGGCTTTATTGAAGAAAGTATTTCTTCGTTTTGCCTGTGTCGAGTATAAGTTGTAAAATTTGAAGGAAACGTTGAGGTAATTTCACGCCGTTGTGAGTTGCTGTTGGTAACACGTAGTTGACGTTGTCTTTCTTCCTCTTCTGCCCTTCTTTTATCAATTACTTTCCTTTTATCTGCACCGTACCGTTGCATTTTATAACACTTCATTGAATGTATTCTCTTTTATGAACTGCAAAATGTTACACTATGTTTGAACATAGGAATATGTAGCACTGTTTTAAAAAAAAATTCACTCTGTTGCAATACTCTTCACTTCAGTCTAACAAAGATAATGTAGTTTGAACTGATGGACTGTATGCAACGAAGTGAATATGAAGTAAAGTTGAAGACAAAATATAAGCCCAAAACAGTAGGCGTATCCTCTACTTACGTTGTATTTGTTTATGTAATAAGTGATGATAATGAGGATACTTATTGAATCCAAACGTAAACAGGAATAGATCTTAATATTTTAATGATGTCAGCACTACATAGCACAACAAACACATTCGTTATCCAATGCGAAAGTATCAGCATTTGCCGACATGAAGTGCCTAATAAAATAATATTTTTAAGTTATGTAAAATGGAAGTTGATGATGAATCAATATATTTAATTATTTTTTAGTAATGTAAACTGAAAGTGTACATAATAAACAAATTATCTTTACTGTAAAAAAGAGATGAGTAAACTAAAAAATTGTGTAATTAAGATGATGATGGGGTAAGCAAAATTAGAGATTTAAACCTTGAAAGTTTTGCATATGGGAAGGTGAAGCACGCTATTACACGATTCTTTTTAAGAGAAAATTGGAGCATCATTACATCATGAAGAAGTTGACGACTCAAACGACAGACCTCAATGATATCAGTCAATACCCCCGCTCCTTAGGGCTACGCGGACATTAAGCATTATTGTTTGCTAGGTTCGAAATTTATCAGCCGTTGTAAAAGTTTACTGTGTGTATAACGCTATAGCATTACATACACTATAACAATACACATTTTCAACGGCTATAGCATGCTATAGCCGTTGAAAAATTTCATACGCGTGGAATGCTATAGCAAGCTATAGCCGTTGAAAAAGTTTACCATATGTGTAATGCTGTAGCATGCTACAGCCGTTAAAAATGTTCATGTTGTTGTTATGCTGTAACATGCTGTAGCCGTTGAAAAAGTTGACTGTGTGTGTGATGCTAAACTTTTTCAACGGCTATAGCATGCTACAGCATCACAGTCACAGTAAACTTTCTCAACGGCTACAGCATGCTATAACATTAGTCACACAGTACACTTTTTCAACGGCTATAGCATGCTATAGCATCACACACACAGTATACTTTTTCAACGGGCGTTGGAAACGTCTATGCACGTGTAATGCTATAGCATGCTATAGCCGTTGGAAATGTCCATGTTTTTGTGATGCTATAGCATGCTGTAGCCTTTGAAAAAGTTTACTGTGTATGTGATGCTGAAGAGGTTTGTGATATGTACGATGTAGTATTTCGAAGGGTTCGTGGTATTTGCAATTCTGTAGTATACTTTAATTCTTGAAAGAATTCATGATTATATGCAATGTTGGAGTATTTTGCAAATAAAATAAAGAGTAGTCAAACGATAATAATAGCTCATCAAATAATGTACATTTACATAATATATTGCTGGATTATTACTGGATTAAGCTCAAATGGTCTCAGAGTAATGAATGTGGTCAGCAGTAATGAATGTGGTAATGAAGTAGTTGTTTGTGCCTACAACGCAGTTAAAGTGTAAAATGACACTTTTGTTTGTAGGAGAAAATGTAGTTGCATTTTAGCAAAGAAAATAAGCAGATATTTTGTGACGTTGTTGTAGCAATTTTCAGCAATTTTTTTAAACTTTTAATGAATCAAAAGTTGTATGTAAGAAATAGTAATTGAGTGGGAGTTCATATCATGTGAAGATTTATATATGAAATATTTGTATGTGTCTTTGTATGACTACCACTGTATGATTCGAGAGACTGCAAGGGGTAATGATTATCTTAAAAATAATAAATGGTAAAGATATAATATCATAGAGAATAGCTAAAAGACATTTTGTCTCAAATCAAGTAACCCTTCTCTCCCAATCACGGATACAGTACTAAACACGAATTAAATAAGTTACCTTTGGCGCAGAGTTTGAATTGTGTTTAAAAAATATTCTTAGCGAACAGACGTTTCTTAAAGCGAAATTATTTCAAATAATCAGCACCGAGAACTCAACAACAAGATGTTCTCAGTTGTTGAAACCATAGAACATAAAGAGCTAAGTGCCACTGCTATCCAGACAATTTGGTTAAAAAATAGAAAATTGTATTGGGCACCTGGCAAAAAGATTGATAGGAAGACGCATTCTATTCCTCAAGCGGACTGGAAGAATCATGACCACAAGCTACTCGAAACGGGGATAGGTAACTGGAAAATAAATATACAATTTTTACAATTTAAGGACAATGTGGGGAAATCTGTCTAGGTTTTTCCAGAATCTAGTTCGATGCATTCGACAATTGAAGTATTGTGAGATTTTACGAAGTGTTCAGAAATGCACTTTCGTAGAATTTCACAATAATCTTACACGTCTCACAGTGGTCCAAAATCCGGAAAAATCGGCACTAACAGAATAAATCGGTTGGGTGATTCGATATTTGTGATTTAAGTTTTGTTGAATAGCCTATACATGGACCTATCAGAATCACGAACAAAACTTCTGAAACTTAGGGGTCTCGGTCATGATCAAAGTTGAAAATTTTTTACGAAAATTGGAAAAATGTCCTGAGGCCCATAATGAAAATAAATCAGTCCATGTTTCATGTCAATCGAAGGCTTTCCAACGATACCCGTATGACTTCGCTACGAGGTCTCTAGCGAGATGTAGGAGGTCTTAAATGAAAACACGTTTTTACCTATATCTCTGGAACCAAATGCCGTACAGAAACGAATAAGGTATCGTTTGAAAGGCCTTTCTAATACCTTTCAAATGATATCAATATCAGCAATGTATGACGCATCTTCGAGGAGATAGAGGTACAAAATCGATTAAGTTAAAATTCCACTAGAAATATCGACATTTCCACCTAGTCTGAGTGCTCATTTTCGTCATGGAAGATAGCTCATTTGCAGTGATTAAAACTAGTAATGTATTCGTGGATCATAACTAGTTTCACCTGCTGTAAATGATCTAGCTTCCATGAGGATAATGATCACTCAGACTAGGTGGAAATGTCGATATTTCTAGTGGAATTTTAACTTACTTAACATCGTGTCATTGTTAAAGGCGAATACTGGAAGTAGTTGAGGATCCAATCGATGAAGGTAACATACCTTGCGCAAAACAGGTACGAAGTTTCATCGAAAGCCGAGTTAAAGAGCTTATTCCACTATTGGAAAATATTGTCTACCCCTCGCATGAGACAACAATGCATTGCGATGTTGCGTAAAACGTCACAAATACGCTGTAGATGTGTCCAAAAAATAAAAATGTCGATTTGGGTAGCATAGCGTCAAATTTCTCTACATGTATATGTTGTAATGCCAATTTGCCGAGGAAATAAAATCGCTTTCGCATTATTTTATCATTGACCGACCACTAATCGTTATTTTTTGATCAGAATTTATTTTGAGTAATTAAACGCTCGGCATTCCATAGCCTTCGGCTTTATCGTCTCAAAATGGTGAATACACAAAATTTATGGAGAACTTGTCATTTTTCAAAAAGAAGGTTGGAAAGGAATTGACGGTTTCAAAAAAAAAAAAGAGCGACCGCGTTCAATGTGTACTTTTTGTGGGAAAAATATTTCCAAAACTAACTTTGCCAAGCATTTGAAAACACATAAGGATTCAAAAAAGCAGAAGGTAAGATCCTTGAATTAAAATTTTGAGAAAGAACCCGTACAAAGCGTGTATAATAAAGTTATAATTATTTCTTTTACCTCAGTTAGTTTGGTAAGAGTGAATTCACGAACACTTCGACCAAATTGTACAATCTTTATCATTTAGTTTTGTATAGGTTTATCCGCAGGTAATAAAATTCCCTTGTTGAAACAATGGAATTCTGAGAGATGTATGCGGATATTCTTTTTTAAATATATGAAAATAAATGGAAGTAGTTCTATGAGAGTCAAATACCTGCCCTCTCAGATCCCCCATGGAATATAATTTTTTTAAAAAAATTATTTTATGGTCCCTATAGAGTCTCATAGGTACCTGCAGAAAAGTCGTTAAAAATTTTTATAAGTGAACTGTTTAAAATTGAAAACACCGCAAAAAGGAACTTGAAGTGAGGGTGAGAGCTCTTCAAAGTAACAGAAACAACTTCAGAAACAGCATAGCGATCCTTTGGCCCGGGGCGTTTGTGGACTTGGGAGCCATCTAAATGAAACATGCCCAAAGAATGCATTTTCTCATAGAAATTTCACTCATTATTTGCCTTCTGTCAGGCCTGGAAGCACATTGAGCCGTAATCATGCCCGCAGTAGTCCCCACACCTCAAAAAAACGTCCACAAACCCAAAAAAACTCCATACAAAAACCTTTGGGTTAAGGAGTCATATATAGGCGAACTTTTGAGTTTTTTCCCCTTGCCCCTTACACTTTCAGTTTTTGCGCTGCAAAAATTTTACTTTTGTTTCTTATTGCGTAGATCGTTTAAGGTAAATTTAAATTTTTGCTTGTAAAAGCTGAAAGTACAAAAAAATTATTTCATCGTTGGGTCCGGCATTTGTGATGCAATTTTTTCAACGTAATTTTGTTTGAAAAAAAGCGCTGTAATTTTTTTAGGAAATCAAAACTTTGAACACAAGGTTCTTTTCAAACAAACTTCTGCGTAGTATCAGCGATAGTGTCACCTCAAGCGATATCATTAATTTTGGAAGCAGACTGCGTCACACTCTACCTTTAAATAGGTTTTTGTTGTGATATTACTATTACCTCTCAGTTGACTGAACTGCCGTAATTTGCACAAAAAACTTACAAACCGGTTTTTTTATATGGTTAAAACCGGTCTAGTAAGTTTTTTATGCAAATTACGGCAGTGATGTCCTAAAATTTACTTCTCAGTCTTAGGCAAGAATGTATGGAAAATTGAGTTGAGTATTACAGCTACGATTATATATTTTCTCCCACAAACAAAGAAATTGTTTTGTTTGTGGCCAAAAATGTTGTTAACAGAAAAATAATGTGCAGTAGAATACAGTAGGTCTAATCACAGTGTTTGTAAAAGCCGGAAGAGGCCATTTATTTCAGTGTCATTTCACAGATACATGAAGTTGGTTAGGGTTACAAAATTCCCAGCCAACACTCCCACTTAAACCTAACCAACTAAAAATAAACAAAAAATAAAAAATAATAATAATCATCTGAGTCCGAACGTGTCATATAGATATCAATTCAAAAATAAATCCTTTTGACACAATAACAAAAAATAAAAAATTATTCATAAACATAAAAAAAATTATAATAACTCTTAAAAACCGGTTTGAAAACCTTTGAAATCTGAATCACCTTCAGAAGAAAAAATTTCATTATTTATTTTCATCTCATTGTCCTGAATCTCAGTATTTACTTTCATCTCATTGTCCTGAATCTCAGTCATCTCTGAATTCGAATTTGTTAACTCACCATCGCCCTCAACTGAATTCGAATTTGATGAAAACGATAAAAAGTCGTCCACATAAAAATAACGATACGAATCATAATCGTCTTCGTTCGAAGTTGTACGGCCAATTACCTGTCGCTGCAAGCGATTATGATTATCCACTGAAAAACCTGAGGCATTCTGATCAATAGTCCGATTGATGTCGCCATGTTTCACAAAACCCGCGAAAAAACCGTCGCGTAATTCGATTTGGCTCCCTGTCGATCTGAATCCAATGGAGCATTCTCCTTTCTTTGCTTTCGACACTGCACTGCAATATGACCATAATCATTGCAAATAAAACATCTTGGACCACGTCGATCATTGTTGAAACGTCCAGTTGTTGCTAATGCGGATGACAAACGGGCACGATTTTCTGGATTGGGCTCTTGTAAAAGCTTTGTTTTAATAGAATCTCCAGTGATTATAATGCCTGAATTCTCGATTGCCATGATCATTGGTTGATAGATTGACGGCAAACCAGCCAACAAAAAAATTCCGACCCAATCTTCACTGATATTGCTACCGATACCACGCAGCTTATGAACGGTGTGCATTATTAAGTTGACGTAAGCTTCCATTCCCTCACATTCTTCTAATTTAACTGATGTTAATGTTCGCATCAGTGACACTCGTCGAGATAAACCGGAATCATTGAATGCCGTCGACAATGCGTCCCAAATTGCTTTTGCTGTCTCACATGTTTGAATATGAGTAAAATTTGTAGGCTTAATAAGTAAAATCAACTTCGATTTTGCTTTCACCAATTTTTGGTTATCAGTTTCGGTGCCAAGAACACATTTCCACAATCGTTCGTGTTCTAAGTATGCCTGCACTGCAAACTTCCAATCAGTGTAATTCGAACGACCATCTAACTTTTCTATCGATGCTAAGTACGATGAATTTGTTGTTATAGCCATAATGAAGAAATCTTGCACGTTGTCATACAATAAACGATGTACACAAAAGTTGTATCAGCAAATATCGATGTTAAAACTGTTCATCAGTAAGCAAAAAACACACTTAATAGAATACTTTCAATTCTCAAATTACTATTCACAACTAATTTTAATGTTGTCTGGGCCCATAACCTGTTGTTAACAGAAAAATAATGTGCAGTAGAATACAGTAGGTCTAATCACAGTGTTTGTAAAAGCCGGAAGAGGCCATTTATTTCAGTGTCATTTCACAGATACATGAAGTTGGTTAGGGTTACAAAATTCCCAGCCAACAAAAAATATATGATCGTAGCTGTATGGTTCAAAACTATATGAACATGAATTTGTTTCAACATGTATATAGTTTCCCATGAGAGGCATAGCTCTCATCGGGCTTGAAAATCTTATATATTTTATATCACTATTATTATATACTATTATATACTATTATATACTATTATTATATACTATATATAATTATATAATACTATATTACTATCACAACAAAAACCTCTTTAAAGGTAGAGTGTGACGCAGTCCGTGAGTCTGCTTCCAAAATTAATGATATCGCTTGAGGTGGCGCTATCGCTGATAATAGGCAGAAGTTTGTTTGAATGGAATCTTGCGTTCAAAGTTTTAATTTCCTGAAAAAATTATAGCGCTTTTTTAAAACAAAATTACGTTATGTTAAACAAATTGCGTTCTAAATGCTGGATCCACCAGCGGAATATGTTTTCAATACTTTCAGTTTTTACACGCAAACATTTAAATTTACTTTAAACAATCTGCGCAATAAGAAATAAGTCAAATTTTTGCAGAGCATAAACTGAAAGTACGGAAAAATTATTTCGTCGTTACGAACAAAAAAATTCTCAGACGTCTAAAATGGTAACATAGATATACGAATGGTTAAATGCAATGACTGTAGAGTGGAGCTTTTTCTAAATGCTCGACTGTTTTATAGCTTTAACGTTTAATCGGTTATTTTGACAGTTGGAATAGACCGAGTTTTGCTCCCAACAGATTCATTTACAGTACTTCTCTCTTCAAACAGGTCCTGCTTAATTTTCTTATACTCACTTGGTATGGGTTTAAATATTTTCATTGAACAGCACCAATAAAACAATATATATTATGCTACTGTAGAGATAGCCCAAATATTACACTCGAGTACATAAGACACGAACAAGTGAGCGAAGCGAACGCGTGTATGTGCCTTATGTACAAGAGTGTAATGTGAGGGTATCTCTACAGTAGCATATAATATTTTATCATATCGGCCACAATAGCGTTTTGTACACGAAGCCTAGGTAGCCGTGCGGGCTAGAGCGTAGGATTTTTTTTCATTTGTTCATATTGCCCAATGTTCGAATCTTGGTGGATGATTTTTTTTTTTTTCAATGAGGAATTACATTTTAGACTTGTAATTCGATTTTTTTCGATTTTTGTAACGGTGAATGATCTAATTTAAAATTTTGGTTTTTTTCTATAATGAAAAGAAATACCGAGGCCTTCGCATGCATACTACGATCGTACGTTTTGTCTTTGATACCAACGAAATTCATTGTATATGTAGTAATTCGAAACACAGGCATCCTGTGTCGTACGCTTTATGTACGTTTTAAATTTAATCACGTTAGCTGTGACGATGCAAATAACATTTCGTTGTTTTATGAAGATGCGGTGGTCGAGTGGTTAGCATAGTTTGATATTAACTCGAGGGTCCGAAGTTCGAGACTTGTCGGGGGCATGTTTTTTTTTCTTTAAAAATTTCTAGAGTAAAACATTTTGTTCTAGGATAATAATAATTTAAAGTAAAATGAAAGCTGCCTAGGCAGCACCTAATACATAAAATAAGGTACTGCATATCCCTTATATACGGAAACACTTAATATATGGAATATCCCTTCCGATGTGATAAAGAAATTTATACTCTTCCCTCAAGCCATTGAAAAAGAATTGCGAAATGTGCCAATACAGCACCAAGCGTAGAGGTGATCTCGAACGTCATAAAAAGACACATTCGACACAAAATTGGATGAGGAGCAAGCGACGAAAAATAAATGGTATGGTAGAACGACTGCACAGCTCACCTTACCTCATTCATAAAAGTCGCAACGACGAAGAAAGTGCTTTCAGCATGTGTGAAATTCTACCAAACATGTGGAAAAGATTTTCAGGAAATTGTTGAACAGATTCACCAAAAACAAGAGGAAGACAATTTCAAAGATATTCTGGAGAAAATTGAAAGAAAGTTTCAAACCATCCGACGGAATCTGGACACAAAAACATCGACGATTAGCTCCGGTGTGGTCGAGATTCGATATATAGGTGTTCTAAAAAAATTATTTATATGCGACACAAAAATTTTTTTGCACTTTCCCGAAATCTTTAAAGGCATCGTAAGTAGAGGTAAGTTGAGCAAACTCAAATTAAATTTTCCTACTAAAATATTTTATGAGAATTCAGGTAGAGTGATATGTACGAGGGGCACCCTAAAAGTTTCGGGAATCGGCTATATCGTCTCGTGTAAACTTTTCGCCAATTTACACAAAAATTAAATTGGTCTTTCCTGATTTAAAAATGATGATCAAAATGAAAATCGATCGTAGCAGTCAAAAGATACAACAATTCCAAAAAGTCATTGCAGAGAAAAAATGGATTTATCACGTGAAAATTTTAGAGCCATGATTTTCTACGACTTTAACGTCATGGTTTTAAAATCAAGCCCTACTTTGTAACCATTTTTCTAGAACTGAGTAAAAGATCCCGAAATTATAGTTAGTTCAGGAACTAGATTGGTCTTTCTTCTAGTGGCTGAACTTATTGGATCTTGGATATAAGTACGCAGCCTTCATAAAATTGTAGCAAGTGGAAGTTTGCATTTCAAGCTGGGCAGCCTGGTGCCAAAACACTTCCCATAACAATGTTGGATGGGTGAACTAGTACGTAGCCATGCATTCGGTTCCAACTCGGCACCAGGCTGCGTACTTGATTTGTACGAGTAGCCTTATAGATGGCAGCCTGGTGCCGAAAATATGTTAATGTCATCGTTACGGCAGTAACAAATACTGTACGTCATATGAATTTCAACTCGGCACCAGGCTGCGTACTCAAGATTTTTTAATGTTTATATAGAGGGCAGCAGCAGCTTGGTGCCAAGTTGAATTTTATGCGACGTATAGTATTCGTATCGGCCGTTTCTATGAAATTTACAGATTTTCGGCACCAGGCTGCCTTCTATCAGGCTATTCATATGTCTCAAGTACGCAGCCTGGTGCCGAATCAGAACCGAGTACATAGAAATGTACTCGGACCCCCATACAATTGTTATAGGAACTTTTTCGGCACCAGACTGCTTTCTGAAATTTGCCGGTGGGACCTGACGTTAAGTCTGGCTTGACTCCCAAATTGTGTATTGATCGTTTGCAAAAATCATTTGGAGATGAGGCCCCATCCAAGACCACTGTTTACCGGTGGTTCGCTGAGTTTGAATCGGGACGCACTTACCTCAGTGACGACTTTCGTGAAGGTCGACCTTCCACAGCCATCACCGATGGAAACATTGACCATGTCCGGAACATGATTGAAGCCGATCGACATGTGACCTATGCTGAGATAGCTGCATCCCTTGGGATCGGGAAAAGTCAAATGCAAACAATTTTACACGAACATTTACGCACACGGAAGCTTTGTTCTCGGTGGATCCCACACAAATTGACAGACGACCAAAAGGAGGCTCGTGTGATATGGTGCCGAGATACTCTCAAAAAATTCGACAATGGGGCTTCTGATTCAGTATATAGCATCGTAACAGGTGACGAAAGTTGGATTTACAGCTATGATCCCCAAACAAAACAGCAATCCACCGTTTGGGTGTTTCAAAATGAAGATTTACCAACAAAGGTAATTCGCGCTCGAAGCGTCGCCAAGAAAATGGTCGCTACTTTCTTCAGGAAATGTGGTCATGTGGCTACTGTACCACTTGCGGATCGTAAAACAATCAATTCAGAGTGGTATACTACGATTTGTTTGCCAAAAGTATTTGAAGAACTACGTGGAAAGAGTCGAAATCGCAAGATCGTCCTTCACCATGATAATGCAAGCTCCCACACAAGTGCTCTGACCACGACGTTCTTGGAGAAGGAAAAAATCAATTTGATGCTGCATCCACCCTACAGTCCCGACTTGGCACCGTGCGACTTTTATTTGTTTCCGAGTGTCAAGAATAAGTTGCGTGGGAAGCGATTTTTATCTGCGGAAGCTGCTGTCGAGGCATGTGAACAAGAAGTGGCCCAAATCCCAACTTCCGAATGGAGTCGATGTTTCGAAAACTGGTTTTTAAGGATGAAAAGGTGTATAGATTGTAATGGTGATTATTTTGAGAAGCAATAAAATCGTTTTATAGCCGATTCCCGAAAATTTTAGGGTGCCCCTCGTAGTTTTACTTTAGGTCTCAGTACGAAATCAATGTACCTGATTATATCCGGTTTAATAAACGATTGCGCATTCGTTCTGCTCATATATGCTCAGGAATATGTATGCTGAAACTTTTTGACTCCCCCCCCCCCGTGCGATGTACTCCCGGAAAATATTTTTCCCGGATTCAACGCAAAATTTTACTTATCAGCGGTTCAGCCGATCTGTAGATACGAATTTTTTAGGCTTCCGTTCTTCCATACAACAAATTCTCGGCAATACGCTGTTAGCTGATCGTTTTCGGCAATCTTTCTTACTTTGTTGGGATCTCGGAAACGGCTCGATCGATTTTGCTGCAATTTTTAGGGTAGTATGAGATCAATATTTCAGTCGACACGTATTTCATGGGCCCACTACGTTTGTAACCCGTCGATTCGAAGGGGAAGTAGGGGGGAGCATCGATCATGGTCCTTAGATGCCAAATCAGTAAAAAAAATTTTGTCTGTCCGTCCGTAGATACGACAACTCGAGTAAAACTTAACCGATTTCCAAAATCTTTTTGTCCCTTGAACTGTAGTACTGGCTTTCCACCAAGAATAGCCGGGTTCAAGCCTGTCAAATTGTACGAAATAAAATGAAACACAACCAACCGTATTGACGACTAAAACAAGAATGAGTTTTATTGTTAGAAACTTAACTCAGAGTACAAACGAAACATGTCCATATGGACAGAAATAATTATGCAATTCTTCCAACCTAACAAAGCCCGGTGAGGATAAAATTCTGTATAGGATTTTTCTTCAATTTGCAGCATGAAAGTGACGTTCATAAGCATATCAAGCTTCTAAAAATGGGTAGTTGTGGTGTTTGGTGTCCACAACGAACCGTACACAGAAGAACGACATGTATGACGTCACCCATACACGATGAATTTTGTGTACAGATATCTGAGTCTATCTTAAGGCGGAGATATAATGAACACCAGATGAAATCCTATATGTAGCTACAATATATAGGCGTGGTT
Organism: Pseudolycoriella hygida; assembly: GCA_029228625.1. NCBI lineage: Eukaryota > Metazoa > Arthropoda > Insecta > Diptera > Sciaridae > Pseudolycoriella > Pseudolycoriella hygida. The sequence continues at coordinate 75,208,003 of CM055404.1, forward strand.
CGGAATTCACGTTAAGCATGTGGTCCAACAAACAGATTAATGGTTGCTCACACAAATGCCCTAGAAAAAGGTATTTCAGTTGTGTGTGATACACTGCATTTACGGGCTGGTTAGAATAAGCATAGTTAAGTCGGAGGCTTGAAGATGGATCGTAATGTCCGGGCCCAAACAGCGAGATTCATTAGTACGTGTGCTCAGACGACGAGGCTTATTCGGCGTACCGGTTACAACTATGTGTTCCGAAATGGGAACATTTAAACGTGGGAATCTAACTAAGACAGAATACATGATTTTGTGGAATGATAGAAGAGTAACGGGGAAGGAACAAAGGGTCATAGTATCAGTGTTTCGACCAGAAATCTGAACTGTAGTGCCAAAGTAGGTTTAGTATTACAGATGGCCATTTTTGGACGAAGGGACGCCTAAGTAGTTTTGTACATAGCTCACGTAAATCTTTCCGATTTCCATAATTTTTTTTTGAAAGGTCTAGGCATGCCTGACAATTTAGGAAAGAACTTTTATTAATTTCGAGTCGTTGGACTTAGCCACGGCCCTGAAACCGAGTCTCTACTAGGGCCTAACGTGTTCCTTCTACATGTGGGGAGGAGACGGCTAAACACCTTCTGGAGACTCACTTTCCTGGCTGTGGAAACGAAAGAGTGGAAAAACCCCCCACTGGATGCTGTTTAGGTGAATCGTTACCATGGAAAGGCAAAGATGGGCCTTTTAAGTCACTGGGAGACGTCGGGATTTTTTCTGCTATGCTAAAAGAAAGCAAAGAGATCCTGTTGAGACCGTTGTATGAAATATTATGCAGCTCCTTGGCTCTGGGTTACATTCCAACCAAGTGGGAAAGAGTCAAAGTAAACTACATCCCGAAAGCGGGAAAAACCTCCTTCTGCTTGGCCAAGGATTTCAGACCGATCACTCTGACTTCCTTAGTTATGAAAACGTTAGAAAGGTTGATAGACTTTTATGTCAGGGATGAAATCCTGGCTAAGTTTCCACATCATTACAACCAGCGCGCTTACCGGACCAGCAGGCCAACGGAGTCTGCCTTGCATATGGTAGCGAAAATAGATAAATTATAGTTCAGCCCGTCGAAGCGACTCCGGAAATATGACTAGCTACTCATTCATCGACCAAACAACGATAGTCCACCAAAGCAATCTGAAGGATGAGTCAGCGATTGTCGTCAGTAATGCGCCACCGGAAAATGATGGAATTCCACATATACCGGACGCAAATTCAGCAACAATTTGGGTGACGCTTGCAGCTTCGGAACGCACAAATTTCTTTTGAAATATTTTCACGTTTGATTGAAAAAGTGCGTCACAAATGCCGGACCCCCAGTGTTATAGTATTTCCGTTCTTTCAGCTTTCACAATGCAAAAATTTGACTTTATGTGATGTATGGCGTATTTTTGTACAGGAAATCAAATTTCTGCGTATGAAACCTGAAAGCGTAGGAAAATTATTACGATGGCGGGTCCGGCATTTGTGACGCATTTTTTTACTCAGAAGTGAAAATATTTCAAAAGAATTTTATTATTATTATTATTATTATCCGCTTTATTTATAAAGATAATCAATTTTTACATTTACATACTTAAAAAAAAACAACACAAAAACAATAAAAAAGGGATAACGGTAATGTAAACAAAATATAAAAGATATGTCAATCCCAGTGAATAAAGTCTTTTAAGGAATTTGACATAAATAAAAATAAATGAAAATTTATGTTAAAATTATTTCAGATTATGGATAATTTAAGAGTAACTATTTGAATTTGCTTATTTTTAGTTGTAATTTGTCGTAATACAATAGGTGATGTGTATATGTAAATATATTTTCAATTCGGAGTGTGAAACGTAATTGTGTATGAAATAATGTACTTATAAACGTTTTGATTGAAAATGATTTTATTTTTGAAAGATGAGATAATTGTGTTGTCTCCAACAACCAACCCTTTAACCTTTCTTTGAAAGAATAATTATTCAATTGAGGATTCCTTAATTCAAGCGGTAGATTATTAAATAAGTCAGGACCTATATACGTCATCTTCTTTCTTCCAATGTTTATTCTACACCGATTCAGGCATAAAATTCCAGAATTCCTTGTTTTATATCCACGATTCACAGTTCTCAACTCAATATTTTGAAAGCTTTTTCCCGTTAAGACGTCTTTAACGAATATACACGTTTGCCAATCATATATTCCTTTTATAGGTAATATTTTGGTTTTCAGATAAAGCCCATCCGATGGATATTGCATCGACAATTTAAAAATAAATTTAAGAACTCTATTCTGAAGAACCTTTAGTGGTTTAAGATGTTTCTTACATGCAGAGCCCCATGCTGTACATAAATACTCGAAATGGCAATGAACAAGTGCATAGTACAATAACAATAAAATTTTCCGAGGAAGAAAATGAGAGAGCTTTTTAATTAAACCAATCCGAGAAGATAATTTTGAACATAGATATCTAATGTGATCATCCCAAATTAAAAATTTATCAAAAATAATGCCTAAATAAGTAAATTTAGCAACTTCTTCAATAATTTGACCTTCATAATTCAAACTACAACCTGATGGTGGAACCTTGCTTCTAGAATGAAAATTAATTAATTTAGTCTTTTTTACATTCAACGTTAATGTATTTAATCTGAAATATTTACTCAGTGTATTAAGATCATCTTGTGCACGCATAAAATTAATTTCGAAATCTTCATCAAAGTAATAAAGTATGCCGCGGTTATGGGTACTTTCCGAACTAGTGATAAAATGGACGAAATCTCTTATTTATTGTGATATTTTTTTTTATGTAAATTTCATGTAAAAACAAACTGTAAATTTTGTACAAATGCTGAATAAATTCATATATAATTGTTTAATAAAGTAAGGTATCATCAGCGAAAAGATTTAATAAACATTGTAAGCCAAAAGAACCAATATCGTTGATATAAATTAAGAATAAAAGAGGTCCCAAAATACTTCCTTGTGGAACACCACACAGAATATCCATAAGGCCACTATTCATTCCATTCACCGATACGAATTGCTTTCTTTCACTTAAATAATTTTTTATAAGTTCTTATTTATTATTCCTCTAATTCCAGCTTTTTCTAATTTAACAAGCAAAATTTCATGATTGACCGTATCAAAAGCTTTCGCTAAGTCTAAGAATATTCCTAAAACATATTTTCATTTGTCAATTGCGTTCATAATTTTGTCTAATAGTTCAACAACGGCAACTCTTGTATTAGAATTTTTTCTGAATCCGTACTGACATTTGAAAAAGAAATTATTGCTTACTGAAAATTCCGTTAATCTTTTAAACATAAGCCGTTCTATGATCTTGCTCAAGATACTAAGCAAGGAAATCGGACGATAGTTACCCGTTTGTTTACGGTCACCAGACTTACATATAGGAATGACTTTGGCGAGCTTTAAAACATTGGGGTAAATGCCTAGAGAAAATATCATATTAATGAGCATACAAATGAAGGGAGATATTTCAATAACACAAGTTTTTAAAAGACTAGGGTAAATATCGTCACAGCCTGGAGATTTATCATTATCTAATCTAAGAATTTCTTCACTAACTTCATCTTCAGTTACCGGGGTAAGAAATATACTGTTTAGCTCAGAAGGAATAGAGTTTAAATAATTTCTCATTTCAGTTTCATCGACGGCAATCTCTGCTGATAGTTTCGATGCTATTGTCGCAAAATATTCATTAAAACTCTCAGCGATTACTTCTTCATTGGTCAGTTCCTCATCTGCTACAATAATTTTTTGAATAAAATTTAGCTTCGAATCTCCTGTACATAAAATTTTTTTAATATTTTCCCATGTTCTAAAAGATGTTGAATTTTGAAATAAATTATAATAATAATTTTGTTTCGCAATTCGTTTTTTATAAATGATAACATTACTAATAGCGTTCAGTTTAAATTTTAACAAATCTGAATTAATATTGTGAGCGTTATTCCTTTTAATTTTCTTCAATAAACTGATTTTATAATTGCTCAAAGTGATAATTTCCCGGGTAATCCAAGGACAAAGAAATTCCTTCCTACGTTTACGCACTTCTCTGTAACTAGTCGAAGTATGTTCTGCAGAGCGAATGGCTGTTATCAAAAATTCACAAAGGTTATTCACATCATTCGGCAGATAAGATTCTTCTAACAAGAATGTGTTCAGGTCTAATCTAAACTTATCGTAGTTAATGAACCTACTTCGCATCGACGGATCGGTCGGTTTGTCATAAGTGATATAAACTTCCGACATTATCAAACTATGGTCACTAAAATCATTATCTATCGTATGATTTATCACAGGAAATTTATGACTAAAATTCACAGCAAAGTAATCAAGAAAACTTTTAGATATCGGTCTCGTCCTATACTCGTTCGATATTATAAATCCGTAAGAATTCATTAAATTCGTATAATCAAAACTATCAGGCTTATGGATTTTTATGTTCATATCACCTATGACTATACAACATTCGCGCTCGTATCTTGACCAAAACATTTCTAAATGAGACATATATTCATTAATGTTCGTCCAATCTGGTCGATAATATGCCGCAATAAAAATTGGTTCTAATGTACTCAATAATTTTACCCATACAGAATTGAAAGATTCATCAAACATAGAGATAAACTCTACTTCAATTTCATCCCTCACATAAACGGCTAGGCCTCCTCCACTATCACCCATATTTCTACCACTGAAAAAACTCTTGAAACCGGCGATGTTATAAAATTCAAAATGATCCTTATTTAACCACGTTTCACTAATTATAATCACATCTATTTCACACATTTCATCCACTTTTTCTTTCAAAATATCAAATTTTTCCAGCTTTCTTATACTCCTCATGTTAATTTGTAATATTTTAAACTTTTTGTGTTAATGTAATTTTGTGTGTATTTTACGTATTTTGAAACTGAGTTGTGTAAGATATTTGTTGATAAATTTTGTAATAAATTTTCTAAATCATCCATTTTTTTAGTTTGTTCGTGTTGTAATAAAAAAGAACTGAAAATTTTTAAGTTATTCGGTGGAAATGACATTGATGAAATCGTTAATAATTCGCATTGATCGTATGATTGTTATATTACTGCTATCTGATTTTTTTACAAAGATTTTGCCAAATTTGTACCAAACATATTTCCATCCTTCCTTCAATAATAATTTAGCATGTTTTAGGAGATTAAAATTGAAATGAGTCAAATGGTCATTGATAAAAATTTTGTGCGTTCCGAAGCTGCAAGCGTCACCCAAATTGATATCAGTTGTTTTGGAAGAAGGGACGAGGACTTGCATCACGTTTCCCTTTTAAAAAGGGTTTTTATTGTGATATCAAAGCACCTCATCTAAATTAATCTTAAATTTTCAGCTCATGAGTACGCACGCTTTTGGCAAACCCCCCTCCCCCTTGCACGCTTCCGTACGCTTTTGCCTAAACCCCCCTCCCCCGTTGGTGTGTGCGTACTTTGTGAATATGTGGGTGTGTTTCTTTGCCGGTAATGCTAAATGTTGGAGAAATTTCTTGGATTATAGCGGCAACGGAATTTTTTTTTTTTTTTTAAACGGTTGTTTTTTCTTTGCAATATTTCGAGTCTTTTTTCGACTCTTCTTCAAGCTATAATTTATAAATTGAATACATAATAAAATAATAATAATGTCATTGATTTCAGAAAATAACCTTTGTGGTTAAATTAAATTACTAAAACTAAATTATAACTAAATTACAAATCACAAATTATTCAAAACATTTTGCACATATAAATATCACAGACAAATAATGACAAGCAGGATTAGTTGACATTTTCTTCTTTTTCGTTATGGTAACAGGTTTCCTTAATTTGCGACTTTCATGTTGCCATCGCTTAGTTCACTTTAGGTGTATGTCGTTGGCACCACCACCATTTTGTGCTACTCTTTTAAGGGGCGTATTTTATGCGCTATGTTTTGTGCTATTAAATGCTGCCTAGCAAAAGTTTTGTGCTGCCACCTGTTCGTAGCACAAAAAGTGTTTTTGTCGAAAGCATGTCGTTTTATATGGCAGCCCCATATTCCAGCGACTTTTTCCAAATTTTTATTTCTTTACCGTAATCTACACATTTTGTGCTGACGATATCACCGGTTTGTTTTTTCCGTGCTGCCACCTGCTCGTAGCACAAAAAGTGTTTTTGTCGAAAACATGTCGTTTTATATGGCAGCCCCATATTCAAGCGACTTTTTACAAATTCTTTTTTCTTTACCGTAATCTACACATTTTGTGCTGACGATATCACTGGTTCGTTCTTCCAGTGCTGCCACCTGCTCGTAGCACAAAAAGTGTTTTTGTCGAAAACATGTCGTTTTATATGGCAGCCCCATATTCAAGCGACTTTTTACAAATTCTTATTTCTTTACCGTAATCTACACATTTTGTGCTGACGGTATCACTGGTTCGTTCTTCCAGTGCTGCCACCTGTTCGTAGCACAAAAAGTGTTTATGTCGAAAACGTGTCGTTTTATATGGCAGCCCCATATTCCAGCGACTTTTTACAAATTCTTATTTCTTTACCGTAATCTACACATTTTGTGCTGACGATGTCAAAGATATTGCCGAAGCACAAGAAATTTCTCTGTCAAGAGTACTGTCATTTTTTATTTCGGATTAAATCTAATTTTCGGCAAAGTGTTTTATTTGACAAAAATTGATCATAAGCCCCCGAAAACTTACGGAAGCTAAGCGTTTTCTATCACTTTGGAGAGTTCCGAGCCGATGCCGAGTCAAAATACTATTTTTCGGTAAAGTGTTTTATTTAATAACAATTAATCCTCCTTTTGGTGTAGGGTAGTAAAACAATCTAAATAATAATACGATATATATTTTATTTATATAATATTTTTATATATATTTATTAAATGAGAGGTCATTCCATTTCAATATACAGTAAATTATGAATGATCACATTTCTCGTACGAGAAAATGATCGACTTTTTGAATCCATGTCATCGTAAGCTTCCCAGGTGTCATTAATTCTAACAACGCCAATGTAATGTCCATCAAGTATGGGAGGCTTGAATAGTATCGCGGCAACCAGTAAGTACATTTTTTTGCCGACTTGAAGAGTTAACGGAATATTTTCAAGTTTATGGTAACGAAGAGGCTCTACATCAGTATTGCTATACCCGCAACTTGGTAGCTGAAAGAAAAATTGAAATTTTGATAAATTTTCCGACTTCTGTGAGTTTCGGTTGCATGGGACAAATCCTATGTAGGGGGTAAAATTCCAGGAAAAAGCTTTGTAATTTGTGTAAGGCTCGTTCATAAATAACGAGGCGGGGATATGAGGTATGAGGCTAACGTTACAGTTCTAAGAAATTGTAAGCAACACAAGAACCTGCTGAAAATAATATCTTTCACGTTAACAAAATCGTAATTTTGTGGCATTACCAACTTTTGTCAGTCATAGTCAATTAAATCAGTGCCCCGCTTATTACCTCAAGCAATATGTGGCCTTTGAACTGTCGATCTAATATTTTTGAAGATAATTTACAATTTCGGCAATAACCTTGTTTTGGTAAGTTATGTTCGATGGATATTTCCAATTTCCCAAGATCGTTGTCGTATTGGTGATTTTCCACATGTACAGTGAAAAAATGATGTTGTGTGGATTCTTTGCATAGACCACACTTATGGATTTCGACATAGCTGGGAGTGTGTTTAAACAATTTTTTGACAAGTGATGTGGATACAAATTCACATGAGTTCGTCTCAAAGATGCCATACAATAGTTTCGCCCTCAATGTATTAATTTTTCTCATATTTTCGCTGAAACGAAAAATGTTTTCTTTAAGAACACTGAAACGTTTTATTTTTTATTTATATTTTAGTGGACTCACTTTTTAGCAAGAGCTATAGCGAGTTTGAAGAAATCGTCTTCTGATTCTTCCATGTATCTTCGAAATGTCGGCATATATGCATATGCCGCAGCAAAAATCTGAAAATTTTGAACATCGTTAATTTGAAGAAGTTCACCATCTATTGTAAAGTATGTACCTGAGCAATAGAATCAAAGGCGCACGTGTTCCTCAACGCCACAATTTGTTTACCAACTTTGTAAACAACTCTTGACAAATTACCATTGAGGAGAGTTCCAATTTTTACTTTCTTTTCAATGTTAGTGTTGAGACCCCAATTTGGCGCAGAAGCTAAATATTTACTTTTCTTTGTCTTCCGTTTGGGCCGTTTTCCCCAATTCTCCTTGTTTCCATTTCTTCAATAAAAGCAAAGGTAGATGTTTTAGAAGCAGTAGCATCAGTAGTAGCAAGAGTAGCTTTGGACGCGGCAGCATATTTAGAAACGGCAGCAGATTTAGAAACGGCAGCAGTTTTAGAAACGGCAGCAGCCTTAGAAACGGCAGCAGATGATTTAAGCGAACATAACATGCATTCCCGTCTCTCGCCATAGCCTTCCTCATCCCCACAGGAAAGAGAGCATCCTGGCAAAATGTGAACATTTTTATTGCATTTCCAACATTTATGAGCTCCACTTGGGAAATTGTTGTCTGCACAAGCTGGGCATTGTGT